>JBBBDQ010001908.1:8592500-8730000 GCA_037127315.1 Ascarosepion bandense
ATATCAACTCATATCATATTTACCGCTGACAATTATTTTTTTTTTTTTTTGGTACAATAGATTCGTACGAAAATAATATGTATTATTTTAAGAAATCAGTTTATAGATCAAGTTTCATTGGCACATTTTTGTAAAGAGAGTTTTGTCGAGTCAGATGTATTGCTGTTATTTTTTTCTTTTTATTCCAAATATTTTAATTCTTTTTCTTTGATTTTCTTCAAAAATGTATTGTTGGTAATATTTTCTTCTCAAAAAGAGTATTGCTGAATTTTTTACTATAAAAATCTATGTATTTATACTTTCATAGTGTTTTGCACTCAATTATGGGTTTAACTATTTGCTCATAGCTGGAATTCTAACAGGTGCTACCACCCCGGGTCAGTAGGGACCTGGGAACGACATCAATTAATAGGTGGTTCCACGCTCCTCACAGCCTCCCAATCAGAGGCCTTGCTGCTAAATGAAGTTTATCGTCAGGACCCGATGTAGTTTATCGTCATACCAGGGACGCCTCTTTTGGTAGGGTTACTTCTCTGCAGAGGTGCAGTCGGCGTATTCTGAATCCCCAGTCGATAGGGTGTGCCCACGCCCTGTAGGGACTAGGCCCATAAAATAAGAACTAAAATATAGAATGATCATAAGAGGATGGGTAGAAAAGGGTACTTAATTAAGTTTGTGGGACATCGGCTATGGTCATATTTGGTTTCAGGGGTTCGGGATTGGACCTAGAATACGAAAACATTACGATTTGTAAATCCCGAATCAGGAGAAATCCAAGCATACATCAATATTTATCGATAAAGAAAGAAAAGAAAATTCGCAAAAAAAGAAGGGAAAAGAAAAAGCTACTAGGAATTAAATAAGCAGTTATTGACTCGTCAATGATGTCACTACGTTTGAATGGCCATCCAGAATTAGATTATGGAACTTTAAGCTTTAAGCAAGGTGGAGGGTGGAGGCTGAGTTCCCCGTCAGTGAACAGTAACGGTGGCGGGGGAGAGTGTTGGTCACGTGATTGTCAACAGAAGATGTAAATGGCAGCCAGAGAAAGTGAGCGCAAGAAACTGTGAACGAAGAAAGGGCGAACGAGAATTGGGAGGAAAAACAGAATTAGCGAGAATAGCAAAAGACGACAACGTTTCTTTCAAAAGCCGTTCCAATTTGCAGACATTGGTTTGCTGTGGTGTTGATTTGCGTCAATTAGATAGACAAATAAAGATTTTTTTTTTTCGTTTCTTTTACCGCTGTCTGTGCTATGCGCCATTCGTTGGCGGTGTGTCGTCTAACAGCCTCGACCTTCGCGGGAGTGAAATAAATAAAGATTTATCTTTCCTACTGTCAATGCTTAAGACACGTGGATTTTCAAATTTGATGCTCAGTCGGTGATAATCATTTTTTTTTCTTTTACTGCTGTTCACCCAATATAAGGCATAAGAGCCACTCGAGGTAAAGGGTTACCAAATGCGGTGTGTGGTAAGAATTAAAGAGGAAGAAATAGGAAGCAAAAATTATAAGTATATCGCGGACAGATAACAATTGACCCTTGACTTGTAATGGTCAGTGTATACGTGCTTGAAATAGATGGATATTTGCAAAAAATTAAATTAAATAAAATAATAAGGCATTGTTATAGAGCAAACGCACAGTAAGAGCTTTCATAATTAGTAGTAAAGTACATACTAGGATCATACAAACATGGATGAAAGTGTTTTAAGATCCATAAAAAAATTTCGCTTGTTTAAAAATTATAGTCGAGCGTTCGTAAAAAATCCTTATTATACGTTTGAAAAACGCTGGGAAATTAGTTATTATAAATCGCCTGAAGATACCAAAATGTTGAAACCTAGGTTGCAGAAATAATTCATTTCCAAATGAAGTATATATATATATATATATATATATATATATATATATATATATATATATATAGCCTGGGTTGCAATGGTGACATAATTTTTAGTGCGGAAAACCGGTCGATTTAGGTTGAGGATATCTAGCTCAATCTGTCATGTTCATTTTTTTTCAAGGCATGTAACCATTTCTCCCTGCGTTCCCTTCTGTTACCAGTGATCTTGACAAAATGTCTCTTTGCTCGCACGCTGCAAGAGTTAACAGAGATAACATTTAGCTATGATCTTAGCTCACCACCAATCTCTCATAATTATCATACCTCCAGTAGCAGCAAATTCAGGAAAAAAATGAAGCTGCTATTCCCATTGTCAACCTCGACAGAGACCAACCTGTGCATGCTGTTATTTATTCTTCTTCATCTTATTCCTTATAAGCTCGAAAGTGAAATTATGGAATGTTATTTTCTGTTGCCATTTTTTCTTCATAGTTATTCTCTCTCTCTCTCTCTCTCTCTCTCTCTCTCTCTCTTCATTTTATCATTACAATCTTTTCCCCTCGTCGATTACTCTCTTTCCCTTTTCACTTCTGTCCGACATTTTATTTTCCGGTTTTCCTTTCTGGAAACTTCTCCAATGAGATTTTCGTTCAAAGTCCCCCTCAAATGAGGCCCCCATTTCTCAGCGCATGTCCTTGCTCTATTGATGGCAAAAACAAATCCATGTGCAAACAAGGCAGAAGGGTGTCTTCGTCGACCGCAGAGACATTGCGATCAGGAATGGAAGGGACCAAGAGACCAAGAAATTTCCCGCCCAATCAACTAAACAAACGCCGAACGCTGTTAATCAGTTCGTTTTACTTGTCTCTTCAGTCAGCAAACTCGACCTCTGGCCCCTTCACCTCGTCACCCATGAATCAGTTGTCATGGCGACAATACTTAGTAAATTTGGCGAAAAGAACAACAATCCCCGTATCGTGCATTTGTCAATCTAGCTCAATGGTTAGAACAATGAAAGGTCTGGTATGTTTACTGAGCCAAACTTTAGAATCTTATTTTATGCATTCTTGCAGTACGTGGGCAATCACGAATCTCCACAACTTCCTATCCATTATACCGCTTAGCAATATTTGTTTTTTAACCACCCATTGTTCTGTAACTATTTACACGAACTCTTAAGGTAAGCGGAGATAGCTTATCGTCCTGTTCACACTCCTTTCGAAATTTTGAACAGAAGTAGAGGTTTATTCCTTGATTTCTGTTTAGGATTGCAATCTCGGTTCCTTCTAACGTCTACTTCAGCTCTATACGTCTAACGCCCCCGCTTAAACTCAGAAATTGCATTTCCTATTTATGTTTTTTTTTTTTCACAATAGTATGGGGGAAGATAGGTTCATCTGTCGTCTGGTTTACACTCCTCTCTGGCCTTTTAAACCGAAGTAGAGGCTTATCGACTTAGTATTGGTGTTCCGGTTCTTTCTAAAGTCATTTGATTTTTTTCTCATTCCTAGTAGCCTCTTGCATCTTAGTGGCATTATCGCCTTGCTTGGAGTGAATTGATTAAAAAGAAGGCAGTCTCCCTTTGTCCTTCGTGTGTCAAATTCTCTAAGCTTTCTTTCCTGATTATATTCCCGGAAATTTCAAATTTCTCCTTTTTTGCTTTCGTTCATGATATTCTTTGCATTCTGCCATATATCCGCGTTTCTACTGCCTCAATTGCCCGGTTCGCACTCCACCCACGTCTATTGAACAGGTTAAGAGGCTCATCCCTTGTTCCCTGTTTAGGATGTGGTTTCCGGCTTTCTCTTTTCCAATCTTCTCACTTTGGTTTCTTTTTTTTTTTTTTTTCAATTGGAGCAGATAGATCTATCTATCGCCCGGTTCACACTCCACTCATGTCTATTGAACAGGTTAAGAGGCTCATCCTTTGTTCCCTGTTTAGGATGTGGTTTCCGGCTTTCTCTTTTCCAATCTTTTCACTATTACGTAGCCCCCTGCACATCAGTGGTGTTACCGCCTTGCTCGGGGTGATACGATTAAAAAAAAGTCTCTTCTTCATAAGTGTACAAACTGATCAGTATTCATTGTCATATATAAGGGTTGATATTTCATAGCAGTTCAGCCATCGTTTCTTTTTTTTCTAACGAAATTTGACTGTTTTGATTTATTTACTTTTTTTTTTTTTTTTTTTAGTTTTCATAAGACATCTTTTCCTATTACAATGCGCTTTCAAATTTCAGTGTCAATATTTTCATCTGTTAAAACGCTTCCCGGATATTTCAATTTTCATCATTGTGTGATTTCACATCTCCAACTCGTAGCTCTCACCTTGGGCTTTTTCTTTGGTATGATATATTATTACCTTGTATATATTATGTCTACTTGATAGTCTAATTGATAGTTAGTCTTTTCTTCTCGCTTTCTTGTAAGACGTTGCTTAAAACCTAAATTGCCCACAAGCTGTAAATTCTGCAGGAACTACAGATGAGAACTTAAAATGTACTGATCCAAAAGTCTTCATGTGAGATTTATGACTGATAATAGCAGTTGTAGAACTAGATGTATATATTCCAGCCCTTCTCTCTCTCTCTCTCTCTCTCTCTCTCTCTCTCTCTCTCTCTCTGGGTACACAAAAATACTTATATATATATATATATATATATATATATATATATAGCAGTAGACTAAACTATCGCCCGGTTCACACTCCACCCACGTCTATTGAACAGGTGTAGAGGCTCATCCCTTGTTCCCTGTTTAGGATGTGGTTTCCGGCTTTCTCTTTTCCAATCTTTTAATTTTTCTTCTTTTTTTTTTCAATTGGAGTAGATAGACTCAACTATCGCCCGGTTCACACTCCACCCACGTCTATCGAACAGGTGTAGAGGCTCATCCCTTGTTCCCTGTTTAGGATGTGGTTTCCAGCTTTCTCTCTTCTAATCTTTTCACTCTTACGTAGCCCCCTGCACATCAGTGGCGTTACCGCCTTGCTCGGGATGATATGATTATATAGATATATAGTCATCCGCAGACAGATCTGTTTCGCTGTATCATAGCTCATCAGTACGATTAGACATCCGACGGCTTTTTACCCAGGATTGAAACCGACCGAATTGGCGTCAGTCTCTACCTCTGAGTTATGGATGCTCGGTAGAAGGAGGCAGACTTTTAGCGTGTGATGTATCATACGCCAATGGCTAGAGTGCTCTAATTCATGACACTGATATGACTATTTACCTCTCACTCGTCTATGAAGCACTCTGGAGAAATGGTAGACTTTAGAAACAGCAGCTACTCACCGCTATTTACATATCATTCGTTCAGTAATAAATTTGAACACTCTCGGCTACTGGTATGTGTTTACATTGTGTATATAACACGCTAAAATCAGCCTTCCGATAGCTTAGAGGTAGAATCTCCGACTAATAACAAATCAGTCGGGTTTCAGTCTTGACTGGAACCAATCGGATGTCTAACCATTATGATAACCTGTGATACAGTGAAACATGACTGTCTGCGGGTGAATATATATATATATATATATATATATATATATATATATATATATTGTATGATATTCTCTTTCGTTTGTTCTCACTTTCTCTTACTATTTATGTCCCCCTCTGATTTCCTTTGTTATATTTTTGTTTACAAATTTTTCATCATTTTATTAGCTTCATCACTTCTTTAACTGTAAAAAAATTATTTTTTCTTCGTTTTTTTCAGTTTTTTGGCTTTTCGCTGTTTTTTAACATTTTTTTATTGGGCCCTATCTCTTTAAATAAACACTTCAAGCTTTTTTCCCCTCACGGAATACCCTCCAGTTTTTGTCTCCGCCTCTCCTTGGGAACAGGCGCAAAAAATACATCCCTGTAAACTGCAGCACAAGAGCCAAAAGAAAAAAAGAAAAAGAAAAAGAAAAAGAAAAAGAAAAAGAAAAAGAAAAAGAAAAAGAAAAAGAAAAAAAGAAAAAAGAAAAAGAAAAAGTGCACAGAGACGATAAATCTCCGAGAATGGAGTTCGAAACAGATAAACAAAGTAAGAAATTTGTAATGAATGGCCAGACCAATGGCGCCGAAAGAGGCGAATATTTGCGCATGGATAAACATTCTCTCCATTTCGAATAGCAAATTCCGTTTATATCTATCCCTCCACTCTCTCTTTCTTTCTTTATCTCTCTCTCTATCTATCTATCTATCTATCTATCTATCTATCTATGACAATATGCTAATCTATCTATCTATCTATCTATCTATCTATCTATCTATCTATCTATCTATCTATCGGTCCCTGGCTGGCTTTACGAGTCATGTAAGAGCGAGACATGTACAGATTGATCAAGCGATGGCAATACTTGAATGCGACTTTGCAGCCATCTATCTATCTATCTATCTATCTATCTATCTATTGTTTTTCTCTATTGATACATATATGTGTGTCTGTGTGTGTGTGTGTGTGTGTGTGTGTGTGTGTGTGTGTGAGAGTTTATTTGCACACACAACGAACCAGAAATGTAGTACTATTGTCAAATTTGTACGAGAGCTGCCTCCGCCTCTCCAGCCTTGATAGGGTTCAAAAGCGTCTGTGAGTCCTTGTAGGTGACGAATTATTTTTCACCCTCCAACTTTTCTCCCACAGGTAGAATGTGGCAAACCTCGCTGCTCTACCGCTACTTTCACGGAATGTACTCGTATGAACGATGCCCCTAAGTCAGACATTCACGGCAAGAAGACGTCATGCCCTCACACTGTAGCAAACCACCCACATTCCCTTCTGTGTTCCATTAGTGAGAATCCATTCGAAAAGCTTCTACCCGCGAGCCTCTGCCCTGTGGATCCAACGCTCAACAATCACTACAACCTTAACCTGTTTTAGGGTAGGGTTAACCGTTAACTCCCACTCCTATACGTATAAATGGCCTTCTAACGTAATCCACTACCTCGGGTGGCCCCCGGGCCTTGTAAAGAATGGATCTTACTGCAAAAATCAGACAACACACACACACACACACATAATATATATATATATATATATATATATATATATATATATATATATATATATTATTGTCATCCGCAGACAGATCTGTTTCGCTGTATTACAGCTCATCAGTACGGTTAGACTCCGATTGCTACACAACCCAGGCTCGAAACCCGACTGATTTGGCGTATATGTGTGTGTGTACATATATATATATATATATATATATATATAAAGAGGGAGAGAGATAATGTGAAGTCATAGATAGATAGAATCTAATAAGACAATAGACTGATGATGATAATAGCATTTATAACAAATATTCTTTAACATAATTTCTTTTTTCTTTTTCTGCTTTTGTTTTGTTTTTGGGGTTTTTTTTTCCCCAATGGCGAAGATTAATCACATACATCGATCATTATACAGTGAAAACTACAGATTAAAATTTGCCCACTTATTATGCATCAGGATATGGAATTAGTGATGCATCAGAAAACACACATATTTAAACATATTCATATATATATATATATATATATATATATATATATATATGGTAAAAATGTAAGGAAACTTTGAAAATTTTGCTTTTGACTTGTTTCCGGTGATTAAACTGATGATAAATGAATATACAATATCGAACATTGAGTGGTGGCGCGTTGTGCAGGAAACTCAGTGTTTTGCTAATGGTGAAGAAAAATGCACACTTGTTATTAATAACTACACACACACACACACACACACATATATATATATATATATATATATATGTATATATATGTGTATATGTGCGTGTGTGTGAAATTTCATAAATAACTAAAACTATATCTGTAAAAGAGCACTGTACGTTGTGGTGCAGTGAATATCAACTCAAATATTTTCGAGAAATCGGAGAGGCAAGTTCGAATTCCAGTTAAATTTGCTAAATTCACTTATGCGTAAATACTCTTCGTCACTCTTCCCTTCAGCTATGGGTCAAATAGCAGGACAGATTGTGTTTTATGGTTGGCAACCAGTCCTACCGCAGAAAGTAATGGCAACCTACTGCGGGAAAATCTTCTTGGTTGGCAACCGGTCTACCGCAGAAAGTAATGGCAACTTATTGCGGGAAAACCAGTCATATTTCTTTCGAGACATGATCTCTCAAGTATGTGTTACGTACGGAATATTACTGGCTGAAAAGGACAATATGAATAATAAAGATAAAAAGAAATTTAAGTCCATTAGAGGACAAATTGTGTTGGCTAAAATAAGTTTTTCTTTTCTCTGTATTATTCATATATATATATATATATATGTGTGTGTGTGTGTGTGTGTGTGTGTGTGTGTGTGTGTGTGTGTGTGTAATATATCAAACATAACTCAAATTAGAGTTTTAAAAATTATCTGATATATTGGCCATTCCATCAAATTCTCATCAACATTTAAATCATATGAGGACACGCACACACATCACACACACACACACACACACACACACACACACACACACACACACACACACACACACACACACGTACATCCACACACATACACACAGAGGAAATTTACGAAATTCATTACGACATATTTTTATGTTTTTTGTTTAAACTTTATTTGTAATGGATACTCGTATTTGATACTCTGATTTTTATAATTCTGATTTTCATAATTAAACAGTTTATTTATATCAGCTGGACTGAATAATCAAGAAATCTTGTTAGGAAAATGTTGTTCGAATATGTTGAGGGTGCATACTTTCCTAACAAGATTCCTCGATTATTCAGGCAGGTAGATATAAATAAATATATTGTTTTATAAAAACCAGAGTATCTACTCAAATTCGAGAATCCACTAAAAATAATATTTAAACAAATTATATATATATATATATATATATATATATGTGTGTTAAATAAAAAGAAGACAAGAGGAAAACTGTATTTAACTCGCCTACGCGTTTAGTCCTGTTATGAACTGTATCACGGCTAAAAGACGAAATGAGCTTGATTCCAAATTACGTATCTATACAGTGTTGCTAACTATAAAAAGTTCAAGGAAAACGGTTGAATTCTCTTCATTTTAACATCTCATGGCATTGCACTACACACGAAGGAGTTCTAAAACTAGAAGTTTCTGTTAATCTTTTTGAATGATTTATGAGCGTTTTTTTATTTAACCATCCTGTTCTTAATCTCAGATCATAACTGAGTATATATATATATATATATATATATATATATATATATATATATATATATACAAAAAGAAACTGCTTGAAGGTCTCTCACCGGCGCAATGTGGCTTCCCTGTGTCTCTTCTATAAATACTTTCATGGCTTCTGCTTTGATGAACTTAGATCACTGGTGCCCCCTAGGTTCGAATTTGCACGATATACTAGATTAGCAACTAGATCCCACCCTTTTACAGTGAAACCGATAAAATGCAAACGCAACTTTTACTCCAACAGTTTCTTTTCTCGTACTTCCCGACTCTGGAATTCCCTTCCACATGACAGCTTCCCCGACGGCTACAATCTCCAGGAGTTTAAATGTAAGGTCAATAGACACCTCCTAACACACTAACTCGCTTCCATTCTTTCACTCTTCCCATTCTCCAAACTATCTATCACACCCCTTCTGACATTTCCTATATCTAACCACTCTTCCTATTTACCTCCCCCTATGTAGCCCCAAGCACAATAGTGGCAGTGGAATACCTTGCTTGGGATGAAACGATTAAAAAAAAAAACTATTAATATTAATTATAAATTAAATTAAATAATAAAACTGATCCAGCCAGATTATGATTATGATCGCTGATGATGCGGGTGTTTGTTTAACTCGTTGAAATGGCTATATGATCTTGGAAAATTTGAATTTATATATATATATATATATATATATATATATATATATATATATATATATATACGAACGTGTATGTTTGTGTGCATTCTCAGTATTAATAACTTTCTGCGAGTTCAATGGTTTGCTTTTTTTTTTAAATCGACGAATAAAAACAAGAAATGAAAAAGTTTAGATTAAAACAAAGAATTCAAAGACAAAAGAACTAAACGCCAAGTGGACGAAGAATATTCTATTTGTCTGTCTTTTCATTCAATTGATTCTTTTCTCTCCCTACTTACCCAAACTTTCTTTTCTTTTTCTTTTTCTTTTTCTTTTTCTTTTTTTTTTCTTTTTTTTTTTTTTTTTTTTACGGTGGAGCGATGTCTTTTTTCCTTGCTTATCTCCCCTTTACCACACTTCTCTTCAGTTCAGTCTCGACACGAATCGCATTCGCTTTCTCTTCCTTTCTTCGCCGTCGTCTTCCTCACTCGTCCCAGCTTGTCCGCGTGCATTATTGACTCTGTTCGGATCAATGGGGATCGCTTTGGCTCTCAATTAGTCTAAATAAATGGAGGCAGGCGCGTCTTAATAAGCGATTATTTGCACGAGTGTTGGCGGGTCACGGAGAGATGCAAGCAGCTCCCAGAAAATAAGTCCCCGCTCCCCCCACTTTGATTTATAGCAATTCCCAAATATTTTCAACGCTCGCTTTATCCGGCAAGGGGACCGGCGCTTTTTCAAATCGTGACCTTTGCCCGTTGACCTCCCGGTCTTATGAGACATGGGCCTGCCTGACACGCACGCTACAAAAATGATTCCGAGCAAGTCACCAGGGGGCGCTGACCACTAATCAATCATACCGACAGAGTACATATTATTATAGTTGATTAAAATTGTGGTCATCTTTAGCTTCTTTTTCGCTCGAAGAGAAAAACTTTTGCGGGCGTGGAATTTTTTTTTAAGCTGTCGTCAGTTGCGTGATGGATCGGACGAATAGATAGATGAATGTGGCATCGCCGCCACCCTTATGAGCTTACGTCATTTTTGGAATGGGAAGCATCTATATAGATGGAAGTAACTCTAAGATAAGGAATGATAACTAAATACGAGGAGAAGAACAGATAACAAATTGGAGACAGCACCCCATAAAAAATTACACATATCTTGTATTTAAATATTTTGACTGAAGGCGTGGAAGTATACTCGTACATTCTCATGCTTGCAAACGTATATTCAACTGTTACTTATTAGCAGCAAACCGATAGTGTACAGATAGGAAGTGAACAAAGCAGTTATACAAAAATAGAAAGGGGCGTAAGACAAGGATGTGTTTTCTCACCGGATCTTTTTAACCTGTACAGCGAAGCAATTATGAGAGAAATAAAAGCTTTGCCAGGATTCGTCATTGGCGGTCATAATCTCAACAATATCTGATGCGCGGATGACACAGTGCTGATAGCAGATACGGAAAGCAAAATGCAGGAACTTCTACAGAAGTTAGCAAAGAAAGTGAAAAGAAAGGGTTGAGAATAAGCCTCAAGAAAACTGAATGCATACTCATCAGCAAAAAGAGGAGACCAATATGCCAACTGCAAGTTGGAAAATCTAAAATAAAGCAAGTAAAAAAAATCAAATACTTGGGAAGTGTTCTGAGAGAGGATGGAAAATGGGACACGGAGATCCAAAGACGCTTTGGCATCGCCAAAGATGCATTTCAGAAGCTAAGCAGAGTACTGAAAGACAGGAAAATCTCATTAGAAACAAAGAAAAGCGTGATGGATTGCTGTGATATATGTCCTTCTGTATGAATGTTAATGCTGGACGATCTCATCAAAGATGAAAGAGAGGTTTGAGATAGCAGAAATGTGGCTTTACAGAAGGATACTGAGGATACCATGGACAGAGCACATGTGCAACGATGAGGTGTTGGAGAGGATGCAAACGAGAAGAAAACTGATACTCAATATCAGGAAGAGACAAACGAGGTTCCTGGGACAAGTAATGAGGAAGGAGGGCTTAAGGAACTTGATACTCACAGGTCGGATAAATGGAAGAAGAGACAGGGGAAAGCAGCGCGAGACGTACTTGTTAGGTCTGAGCAAATGGCTGACGGAGCGGGGCTTAGAAGAGATACGAAGAGAAAAATTATTGCGAGCGACAAGAGACAGAGCCAAGTGGAAGTCCATGAACGCCTACGTCCTGAAGGGACACAGCACATAAAAAGATCATATTGTAATGCCTTCATTCTTAAGAGTTTTTGTTTTTCTACTGTTGTCCACTAATTTATTTTTATATTTATATGAAGTTTGGTGTAATTTGATATCTGTAAACGACTGATTCTTTTGGCTTGATGAATTTTATTTCTTAAGTTGTATAGTATTTGAAAGTTTTTAACTGTTTTTAATTCTTTCTATTATTCTGGCTGCTTTTTAGCGGGCTTAATTGGTGTAAGATTTGTTTTTTAAGTGGTATAGAATTTGTAGGTGGTTAATTGTTTTTATTGCTTTTTATTGTGTTGACCTCTTTTGGGTTTGCTTAAATGTATGTCTCCTTAATTGTTTATACTGAGTTGACCTCTTTTTACTTTTTTGAATTGACTTCTTTTTACTGCGTTGTAATTATCATATTCATATGTATATATATATATATATATATATATATATAATGCGGAAATGTTGCTTCAGTCATGCCGACTTCGAAGATATTATTGTGATGTCGTTACTCTACAGGAATTTTGTTTTCTGCTGTTGCAAAAATAAATACGAAAAATATTGGGAAACAACAGAAACAAAAACCTTGAACAGTGAAGACTTCATAACAATGTCATCACGAAACTTCAAAGTCGGCAACATTGCTCCATTAAGTAAAAAACCTGTTCACATTAATCCATTAATGCTCTATCTTTATATCGACCATTTTATGAAAAAAACCTGCTCGCTAAAAATGTCTTCCTAAACTACTGAAAAATTGGCTATTTTAGCACTAAGCATCATTTCAATTTAACAACCAGTGGACGTATATATATATATATATATATATATATATATATATAATATATATATATATATATATATATATATATATATATATATATATATTAAAAACAGTAACGACTTCGGCGATTTACACATTACTTTTCAGCCATGAATTGAGTTCTCTCGGCTGCTGACTTGCGTATACACCGCTTACGCTAAAATTTCCTCCTCTCTCAGCAATGCACCGATAGCTTAGGGGTAGTCACTATGACTGACACCAAAATTGGTCGAGTTTCGATCCTAGCTGGAAGTAAGTCAATGTCTAGCCGCACTGATGAGCTGTGGTGAATCGAAACAGGCTTGTATGTGGATGACTGTACGTATAAATGATAAAGTCTCTCAAAGGACAAACCGCGTTCGCTAAAAATAGTTTTTCCTCTTGTCTTTTTATTCCTTTTGTTCCCTGACAGATACACGCTATCAGAATGTAATATATATATATATATATATATATATATATATATATATATATATGTGTGTGTGTGTGTGTGTGTGTGTGTGTGTGTGTGTGTGTGTGTGTTGTCTGATTTTTGCAGTAAGATTCATCCTCTACAAGGCCCGGGGCCACCCGAGGTAGTGGATTAGGTTAGAGGGCCATTTGTACGTATATTGCTGTTTTTCAGTAGTTTTACTGATAAAAGGTATTTTGGCAAGCAGATTTTTTTTATCTTCATATGCTTGATATCGGGATGGAGATAAAGTATTTTTAGTTTTAGTGCAAAGAATTTGTCACTTTAACTGCTCAGTTAATAATTTCTCATTTTAAATATCATTTCTCACTTTAAATATCATTTCTCACTTTAAATATCATTTCTCATTTTAAATATCATTTCTCATTTTAAATATCATTTCTCACTTTAAATATCACTTTAACTGCTCAGTTAAAGTGATATCTAAACTGACAAATTCTAAAAAGTTCAGTTAAAATGACACATTTTTTGCACTAAAACTATATATATATATATGTATATATATATATATATGCATATTTTTTTTTAATCATATCACCCCAAGCAAGGCGGTAACGCCACTGATGCGCAGGGGGCTACGTAAGGGTAAAAAGAATGGAAAAGAGAAAGCCGGAAACCGCATCCTAAACAGGAAACAAGGGATGAGCCTCTTCACCTGTTCAATAGATGTGGGTGGAGTGTGAACCGGGCGATAGTTTAGTCTATCTACTCCAATTGAAAAAAAAATAATAAAAAAGGAAAAGAGTGAAAAGATTGGAAAAGAGAAAACCGGAAACCGCATCCTAAACAGGAAACATGGGATGAGCCTCTTCACCTGTTCAATAGATGTGGGTGGAGTGTGAACCGGGCGATAGTTTAGTCTATCTTTTTTTTGTATATATACATGTGTGTATGTGTGTGTGTGTTAGTCTTAAGGCCTAATAATATACAATCAATATTTTTATTATTCTTATGGTGATTTTTTAAGCGTTGCTTAGGTATGACACCAAGCCGGAAGTATCAGGCATTTATTGAGGATTGAACTTACTATTCTGTCGTAATTGATGTAACCAGACAAGATTTCTAACCCTTGCATCACATCTAAGCGCCCTTTTTATTATCATTGTCATTATTGTCTTATCTTTCAGCAACCTACTATATCTAAATATATATGTGTTTCTATGTGAATGTCTGTCTGTGTGCTTGAGTAAGAGAGAGTGAATGTGTGCGCAATATATATATATATATATATATATATATATATATATATATATATATATACAGGGTGCGTGTGCGCGTGTGTATGGATGTGCGGTTGATATAATGGATAGAGACTTTTCAGAATAACGTTGTGTGCCTTGTGCGAATTCTAGTCGAGCTCGTTACGTTCACTTTTGCTCAAATACCATTTGAAAAACGTATTAAGCATTCTCTCCCTCCGCACAGCTATGGGTTAAACAATATAGGGCATGCTGGGTTGGCAAGATGGCAACCAGTCCAAGAGAACTAACTGTATATTAAAGACTTATATAAAGTATTCATGTCACTGACATTTGGTGCATATATATATATATATATATATATATATATATATATATTAATAATAATAATAATAAAATCGACTCTGTACGTATTCTAATCTTAAAATGTTACACCAGTAATCTTTAAAGACCACGAATAACCAGCAGAATCTAACTCCGTTATTGTCCTCGGCTATAGAGCTTTGGACAAAGAGGGGAAAAAAAAAGAAAACTGCGCAGGACCGACAAC
The DNA here is from genome assembly GCA_037127315.1 of Ascarosepion bandense. Classification (NCBI taxonomy): domain Eukaryota; kingdom Metazoa; phylum Mollusca; class Cephalopoda; order Sepiida; family Sepiidae; genus Ascarosepion; species Ascarosepion bandense. The sequence goes on from JBBBDQ010001908.1 coordinate 8,607,409, forward strand.
ACATACGGTTCTTCACAGTAAAGAAAAAAAAACAAAAAACCCTCGAACGGAACGAACCACCAGGAAAGAAAAGTGCTCGATACTAAACTAACCAAAAAGTGTTAACAAAAAGGCAGTTACGCAGAGCAAAAACCCACGAAAAAAATCGCAAGATCGCCAAGACCTACCGCGGTTTCGCACAACGGCTCGTCATACTTGGGTATATATATATATATATATATATATATATATATATATATATATATATATATACCCAAGTATGGGGTAGGTATGGATGGAATAAAATTCTGTATCAAAAGAAACACTATTCTTAAAAAGTGCTCAATACACAGTAGAGCGAATAATATTTATTTTGAATTTATAACATAAATATGTTATAATATCACTAAAACAGGAGCCATTTTGTTTCGACACTTTCTGTGTCTTATCAAGTGATGAAGTTCCAACTTGAAATAAACTTCATCACTTGATAAGACACACACCCACACATACACACACAAATATATTATATATATATATATATATGTATGTGTGTGTGTGTGTGTGTGTGTGTAAATAAACCCTTATTTCTCTCTTTCATATATATATATATATATATATATATATATGTAGTACGGTGTTCCCTTGATTTTGAACTGGAGTAGAGGTTTATCCCTTGTTTCTTGTTTAGGACTGGGCTTCCGATTCCTTAAAAGTTCTTTTTATTTTCTTTCTCTTCCAGTAGCTCCTTGTGTCTTAGTGGCATTATCGACTTACTTGGGGGGAATTGATTAATTATATATAAGCTGTCGTCAGTTGTGTAATGGATCTGACGAATAGATAGCTAAATGGATCATCGCCGCCACTTTAGGAATGGGAAGCATCTATATAGATGGAAGTAGCTCTCAGATAAGGAATGATAAAATCAATCTCTCTCTCTCTCTCTCTCTCTCTCTCTCTCTCTCTCTCTCTCTTATAACTGTACACTTTTTTAGTAGATTTTTCTTATATTTTTAAAATTTTCTCACCGACGTGACTTGGCTTCTCTCTGTCTTTTCTACAATTATTTTCGTGACAACTGTTATGATGAGCTTTTTTCCTTGGTGATCCGACACCATAAATTTAAGCATCCTAGTAGATTTGCATCTTTTACCGTTGAGATAAAATAAAAATAAAAATGTAACCTGCACTTCCGATTGTTTCTTTTCTCGCACTTTCCGCCTATAAAAACTAATTTCCGTTCACATGCTTCCCTGATAGATACAATCTCCAAAAATTTAAATGCAACGTCAATTGCCGTCTTCTATCTTCTTTGATCCCATTCATCTTTTTTTTTCTTTTATAAGTCTTTTCTTTCACTGTAACAACCCCGCTCAGCGTACTAGTTCTGTTCCCGCCTTGCTTGGAGTGAAATTATTAAATAAAAAAAAGGAGATTCAGAAGTCGTTTGAAGGCCATGGTTGAAGATAATGGCGATTTTATTGAATAAATTTACTCTTTAGATATTTCAAGATATTTTTGTTTAATTTTAAGAAATATATCTGTTAAAATGAGATGTCAGTGTTATTTTCATTTTTTCGTAATTTAGACGTTAATTCATCCATCGCACCCCCCTTTCTCTTCTCTTTATTTCTTTCTTTGTCTTTTTTGTCACCGCACTCTTTTTTTCTGCGTAGATTTTTCTTAGATTTTAAAGACTTTTTTCACTCTCTCTCTCTTTCTCTCTCTCTCCTTTTTTCTTCTCTCTTGCTTTCTTCTCAGTTTCTTTCTCCATCCTTCCACCCAGTCTGAATTTCTTAACGTCTTCCTCTGATTGGCTCTTTGCTCCATTCAACTCCACGCGAGACAAATTACTTCTCGAAAGAAACTTAAAATTTCTGTGGAATTCTCTTCCACACGATTGCTTCCCCGACGGCTACAATCTCCAGGAGTTTAAATGTAAGGTCAATAGACACCTTCTAACACACTAACCTGCTCCCATTCTATCAAACACACTTCTCATCTCATCCTCGGTATCCTTACTCATCTGTCACCTTCCTCCTGACATTCCCTATGTCTAACCACTCCTTCTCTTTACCTTCCCCTATGTAGCCCCATGCGAAATAGTGGCAGTGGAATGCCTTGCTTGGGATGAGATGATTAAAAAACAAAAAAAAAACAAAAAAACTTTAATCTGCAAAAATTTCAATGCAATGTCAATCGCTCTCTACTGTCATATTTACTCTCTTCTCTTTCAATCGGTTTCGTCCCGGGGCTTATCAAATTTTTATCGGGGAATGGTAAGCATGTATATTAAAAGATGATTATTAGGGGCGAGAAAAAATGCAAGGAGAATTGCAGCCTAATGACATTCAAAACCAGCAAGTAATCTCTCTGTTTGCAGAGAGAAGGCTTATGGAATTTGATGTACAGTGACTCTAGCACCTTTAAATGATATAAAGAATGGGACCGTGAAAGAATAGTGAAACGGTCCACACTTAATCCACATGCAAAGCCGATGAGAAAGTGCCTGGAGTCGAGCTGCCAGGTCTGGACCAATCACATTACAGATTCTTCTTTGGAGCCTGTCGAGAACTCAGCAGGGTGCCTGACCAAATATGACAACAGTATTCTATGCACGGTCAGATGGTTGATTTGTAGAATATAGGAGAACAATTCTTACATAACAGTTCAGTACTTATTTCTTTGTTGTTGTTTTTTTATGTTAATTTTCTCTTTCTTGATACTTTGCTTAGCTTTTGGAAGCCGAAAACTACACAGGAATCAACAAAGACGTTAAACACATCATAATCTACCATATTTCGATAGATCGAAAGATAGAGAAACAAACCAAAAACGAAAATTATTTATGGCGCAACCTAATATATATTGCAATAATGTTCACACTGCACACGGCTCAAGAGCCCCTCAAGGTAAAGTGTTAGAGAATAAAAGGTACCACCCCAAACAATGTGATAATGCCACCAAGATGCAAGGGGACACCGGAAGTGAAAGAAAAAGAAGAGCCTTTACAAGGAACAGAAAACGCAATTTTAAACAGAAAACAATGGATAAACATTTAATCCTGTTCAATAGACTGGAGAAGTGTGTTTACCGGATGATAGGTGAACCTATCTGCTCCTGTTGAAAAAAAATAAGTAAATAAATAGGAAATTAAACTTCAGTTTTAATATATATATATATATATATATATATATATATATATATATATATATATATATAGGGGTATGAGTCGCCGACTGACGCCATTTCGGTCGGGTTTCAATCCTGGGTAAAAAGCAATCGGAGTCTAACCGTACTGATGAGCTGTGATACGGCGAAACAGATCTGTCTGCGGATGACAATATATATATATATATATATATATATATATATATATTCTTCATTTGTAAACTAGTTATTACGCGACCTAGGTTTCTACCATATGGTTTCTTCAGGCGATTTGCAATAACTGATTTTACCGTTTTTTTTTTTTGTTTTTTTTTTGTTGTTTTTTTATGAATGCTCATGTAAAAGTGATTTTTTAACGCTCACGTCACGGGAAATTTTTGAACGCGCAATTTTTAAAATTATAAAAAATTGTAAAGTTTTCATCCATGGTTGTATGAACCTAATAGGTATTTTATTGTATGGTTACACTTAGTCATAATTTCTGTTCTTTCATTCAATATTTCATGTTTGTTTGGAAATAGCATAGTCGCTAACTTTTCTTTCTGGCACAGTTTACTTATTTTGCCACCGTCTTAAGGTTTGACTGTTTTTACTATACTCCACATTACGTGAGCGTTAAAACAATCACCGAAACGTGAACGTTCTGAAAAAAAATCAAAAACCAAATAAAAAAAAACGGTAAAATCAGTTATTGCAAATCGCCTGAAGACGCCACATGGTAGAAACCTGGGTCACGCAATACCTCGTTTACAAATGAAGAATATTCAATGTTCTACAATATAATTGTATTGAACACATTTTAATACAACTGTGTACTAGTCTAATTTTATTATGACCAAAAATTAAGTAATTAAACAATCACTCAATCAATCAATCAACATATATATATATATATATATATATATATATATATATATATATATATATAATGGACTTTTTTCAAGAGAGTTCTAGATTACTATGTGATGTCTGTCCTTCAATATGCCACTGAATGCAGGACAATATCATTAAAGATAAAGGAAAGATTTGAAATAACTGAAATGTTGTTCTACAGAAGGATGCTGTGGATATCATGGATCGAGCATCTGAGCAATGATGAGGTTTTGTAAAGGATTGAAACGAAAAGGAAATTAATACTGAGCATCAGGAAGAGACAGCTGAAGTTCTTGGGACCTGTGATGAGGAAGAAAGGCTTGGAGAATTTGATACTCACAGGTCAGATAAAGGGGAAAAGAGGCAAAGGTAAGCAGTGGATAACATATTTGCAGGACCTGTGAAGGTGGATGGCAGAGCGGGATTTGGTTGGGGTAATAGGAGAAAGCGTGATACCAGGGATAGGGAGACGTGGAAAGCCATGATTACCTACGTCCTGAAGATACATGGCACATAGAAGAAGAAGAAGAAGAAGCCGACAAATATCACTTTAAGCGGCAATATTCGAGTAGGCGCTCTGTTTATTTATTAAATTGTATATTTATTTATTTTCGTCTACCGGCCTCAATATTCGATAAATCTAATACAATAAATCTGCGTGTGTCTGTGCGCGTGCAAGACCACACACACACACATATATATATATATATATATATATATATATATATATATATATATATGCTAACACTATTGTAAGCTCTCTTTCTTTCTTTTTTCTTTCTTTCTTTCTTTATTTATTTATTCCCTGCACAGATGTTCTTACACAATTTCACTTTCGTGTACATCTCCACACTCACAGATGCGCGCACAAGCAGAGACACCGGAACGTAAATTTTTAAAAAATCCAACAAAAATAAATTAATTTGCCTGTTTTTTTTTTGTTGTTTTTTGTTTTTTTTTCTCCTTTCATTAATCCTTGGAAGTCTTTATTCTCTCTGTTTAATTTTGTTCTAATATTGGAAGGTTGACTTTTGTTTTTTTGTTTTTTTTTTTTGTTTTTTTTTTGTTTTGTTTCTCTCTCTCTTTTCTTTTTTCGCCATTTGTTTTTTATATATAAAATAGTAAGGTTCTTGTTATTTTCTTCATTTGTTTATGCCAAAGAAGCCTCGTTTTGATTATGCCCTTTATCTTTTTTTTACGTCTTCAAATCTGACCCGAAACCTAAAAATGAAAAAAAAAAAAGATTTCAGCCATTTTTGTTCCGTTCCGACATTTTTTCCCTTTATTTTTTTCATTCAGTGTTCTTATTCTTTTTCCCGTTTTTTTAAATTTTTTTACCTTTTGTGTCTGTTTTTAATCTTATCCAAGACTTTGTTTCATAGGATATCTCGCTTTATTTTTTTAATTTTGATTCATTTATCTTCGTTTTTTTTCCAAGGCCATGTTGATACAGAGGACATTCTTTGCAAATGAAATGAAATGTAGTTGGTCAAAACGCTATCTCTGTCGGTTGCAAATTGGACTTAGTTAATTTGTGGCGAAAGTGTTTTTTAGAACCATTTATTTATTGATTGCTTTTATTTAATTCTATTCTACATTTTATTCTTATTTTTTATGCATCTGTTCTCGATTCAACCATTAACAAAAAACAAATAAAACGCTAATCTTTTCCGCCATTCATTTAGTCTTCATCTAATACGCTATCGTCCAAATAAGAAAAATTAAGTTCAATCTATTTGTTGCATTGCCGGGGAGCAGTGATTAGCAGACTATTAATGAGTTCGTTTATCAATGGATGAGCCTCTACCCATCCACAATTGGGGTGTTTTTATCAGACAACCAATCTATGGCCCCAGCGGTTTGTCTTCATTCCGACTAAAAATCCAAGTTATTATAACGGACAGGCTATTCAACTTGGAAAACTGACGCGACATAATCTTCCTACACCCAACGTCCACTGACCTTCGGTGTTAATAAAGGGTATAGATAAACAAAGAAAAACCGTTAACCGTTGCTAAAAGAAAAATGATCTGGGCGCTAACTGGGTTCCATAAATATGATAACATGAAATCAATTTCTGAAATCGCTTTCTGTTTAAACATTTAGAGAACGCTGAGACTTTGCAATGATTAATTCATACATTTATTTTCATTTCATTTCTTTTTAAGGGCTTATCAACCTTTATCAGGTTATTTAAAGCCAGAAAATATTTTTGGATTTTAAAAATATTATGACCATAATAATGAGTTACTTTTAAAACTCTTACTAATTAACCCAAACCTGTGGGTAGAAGATGGGAATCCATACCTTTCCAGAAGCTATTTGCGCGTAAGTAGACATAATCAACCGGACTGGAATTAGAACTCAGATCTCTAATTTTTAATTCTGAGACGTTATGCATTTAAACACCCGCCTAAGAAAGCTTACATATTTTTTTATAATCATATCGCCCCAAGCAAGGCAGTTTACTACCACTGGTGTGCTGAGGGTTACATAGGATGAAAGTTATGAGAAAGAGTGACAGGTTATACGGAGTGTCAGGAAGTGGGTAAGAGAAGGATGAGAATACCGATGAGAGTGGAATGGATAGAGAAAGGAGTATGAGAGAGAGGATGCAAGTTAGTGAGATAGGAGATGACTATTGACTTTACATTTAAATTCTTGGAGATTGTAGCTGTCGGGGAAGCAAGTAAACGGAAGGGAATTCCACAGGCGGGAAGGGCGAGAAAAGAAGCTAATCGAGTAGAATTTGCGTTTACATTTTATTGGTTTCACGGTAAAATGGTGGGATCTAGTGTCTAATCTTGTGGCTTGATTAAATTCATATATAGGGGGCATCAGTTAGCTAAGTTCATCAGAGCAGAAGCCGTGAAAGTATTTGTAGAAGAGAAACAGGTAAGCCACATTGCCCCGGTGAGAAAGTGACTGTATCTAAGCTGCCAAGTCGGGATCGATCACATTACAGATTCTCCGTTGGATTTTGTCAAGGACACCCAGGTGGATAGCAGGAGCATCCGACCAGATATGGCAGCAGTATTCAATGCACGGGCGGATGTTTTTTTTTTTTGTTTTTGTTTTTTTTTAATCATTTCACCCCAAGCAAGGCATTCCACTGCCACTATTGCGCATGGGGCTACATAGGGGAAGTTAAAGAGAAGGAGTGTTTAGACTTAGGGAATGTCAGGAGGAAGGTGACAAATGAGTAAGGATACCGAGGATGAGGGTTGGGCAGATGGGAAGAGTGTTTGATAGAATGGGAGCAGGTTAGTGTGTTAGAAGGTGTCTATTGACCTTACATTTAAACTCCTGGAGATTGTAGCCGTCGGGGAAGCAATCGTGTGGGAGGGAATTCCAGAGTCGGGAAGTGAGAGGAAAGAAACTGTTGGAGTAGAAGTTGCGGTTGCATTTTATCGGTTTCACTGTAGATTTATATATATGCAGGATGGTTTCAGAAGCGAAAATCTTCCTGGCCCTAAACAGAGAACCGGCCTTCTTAGCATCAGATTTAGCTATAGATTCTATATAGTCATTCCACTTGAGGTTTGTTGTGAGAGTTAACCCGAGGAGGTGCAGTGTTTTGCTTTCAAGAAGACTAGCCTGATTCATGCTAATGGGTGGGGGTAGGAGCGATTGTCATTGATTGTTAATATATATCAGCTTCGTTTTGGAAGCATTAAAATTCACGGGCCATTTCTTACCCGAGTCCACCACATCATTTGGTTCCTCAAGCGGTTATCAGTCTAACTACTGGTCTTCAGTTTCTAGTCTTGATTACAAAAATGTCAACAGGGTCTTATGGGTGATAAGTTGTTTTCTTGCCTCACAACTATTTCCCCATGTTGTTAGCCTCTCGCTACTTTATTGCTATTTTTTTGGAGATAATCAGGTTTGCTATATTCTTTAGTTCCTCTAACTCCCCAACACAAGCAAAGACCCGTCACGCCGCGTAAATTGAGGTAAACCACCCTCATTCCGTTCGTATTCCATCAGGAATGAATAACTTTTTACTCTGATAATTATTGCTTCTTGGGAACAGAGTCCCAGAAAGATACTTTCTCGACCACTAAAGTCAAAACCTCTTCAAGTCTAGGTTTAACTGTCATCTTTCACACATATTCACATATTGGAGTAGATAGACTAATCTATCGCCCGGTTCACACTCCACCCGCGTCTATTGAACAGGTGAAGAAGCTCATCCCTTGTTCCCTGTTTAGGATGTGGTTTCCGGCTTTCTCTTTTCCAATCTTTTCACTCTTTTCTTTTCTTTTTTTCTCAATTGGAGTAGATAGACTAAACTATCGCCCGGTTCACACTCCACCTGCGTCTATTGAACAGGTGAAGAGGCTCATCGTTTGTTCCCTGTTTAGGATGTGGTTTCCGGCTTTCTCTTTTCCAATCTTTTCATTCTTACGTAGCCCCCTGCGCTTCAGTGGCGTTACCGCCTTGGTGATATGATTAAAAATAAAAAAATAAAACAGCGTCGCTTACTCTAACTGCTCACACAGCAACCGCCTTCAGTAACCATCTGACTTGAGTAGCTCTTGGGACTTGTAAAGAGTGAACTTTAATAATAATAATAATAATAATAATAATAACCGTATTTTTTTAACGAATATCATCGACTCAGCACTCACACTTAGGTCAGCCCCTCCGATCGTGGTTTTATATACTAAGTATGATTCATAAATAGAAAAAAGAAAGAAAGAAAGAAAAAAGAAGAACGAAAGAGAGGGAGAGAATGCGTAAATGAAAGTAGAAAAGGAACAATGAGAATGAAGAGAATTTTGGCAATAAAAGAAAGTGAGAGAAAACGAAGATGTCTGCTAATCGTAAAAGCGGTCTTGCCTCACCGGTCAGTGCCGGAAAGGGGGAAAGTCGTTTGAAAGAGCGTGGTGACTCGTCCATAAAAGCTACACCACACCAGAGCCCCCATCTCCAAAGAAGACGGAGGCTATCGGCTCAGTCTAATGAAGTTGATTCGATAAACTAGGTGACAGCTTTGGTGATTTTTCCTGGCAAGTGTTTAACCCTGGACTTCTCCACACATCTTCCGATTACTTCCCGCCATCTTCCCTCGCTATCCGTATTTTATAGGAATTGGGGACTTATAGGAAAGTCATTAAGTAGCCAAAGAGGGGGGGAGAAGTGGAAGGAAGGAAGGAAGACACCGTTCGATTTTGTTCAGTCTGAAAAGCTGTGCATTTTCCGCTATTGATCTGCATGATTGTCCATTTTCCAGCTTTCTATGGCAATGGCTTTTCATTGCTTTCAAATTTCTCTTCGTTTCCTGACGATTAGCATTTTCTTTTATTTACTCTTCCTCTCTCTCTCTCTCTCTCTCTCTCCCTCTCTCTCTCTCTCTCTCTCTTTCTCTCTCCTTACCTACCTATCAATCTACGCGAATTTTAGAAAAAGTAATGTATATTTGTATTAATCCGACACATTGGAGTAGATAGATCTATCTATCGCCCGGTTCACACTCCACCCACGTCTATTGAACAGGTTAAGAGGCTCATCCCTTGTTCCCTGTTTAGGATGTGGTTTCCGGCTTTCTCTTTTCCAATCTTTTCACTATTACGTAACCCCCTGCACTTCAGTGGCGTTACCGCCTTGCTCGGAGTGACACGATTAAAAAAAAAATTTTTTTTTGAGGAAACTCGTATTTAAGTCAGTCAGTCAGTCAGTCAGTTAAGTGCCATACATGATACAGATGTTGGGCGATCATGTCTCGAAAGAGACATAACTGACTGAGTAGAAGATTATCTTTCCCGCAGTAAGTTGCCATTGCTTTCTGCGGTAGACTGGTTGCCGACCAAGGCTGTAGAACCCAATCTGTCCTGTTATTTAATCCATAACTGGAGGGAAGAGACGGATTAATACCTTTCCCAAGGGTATTTGTGCGTAAGTGAATGCAACCCCCAAACTGCGGGTCAAACACTATCAAAGTATAAAAATAAACTTTTACAGAAAAATATACATTTTTAATTAAAAATATTACCAACAATACATTTTTGAAGGAAAAAAATATTGCCGTAAAAAATTTTTAAAGGAAAAAATTATTACCAGCAATACATTTTTTAATACAAAACTAGAAAAAAAAATTTCATCAAAATCTGACTAAAGCAACCTTCTCACTACAACCTTCTTACTATAAAAAAAATACCTTAAAATCCCACCTTTTTGGCATTAAATAACCCACAGGGTGGTTCAAAAGTTGGTGTATATAGAATGGGGAATAGATTTTGGGGAGTACTTAAATAACAATGTTTGTAGTCGAATACCGAAAGTGTTGGGGTGTTTAAATAATTGCATAAGAGATTGTCAATATAATAATTGGTTTTCAATTTCTAGTCTTGATTACAAAAATGTCAACGGACGATGAGTTGTTTTCCACCTCACAACCCTTTTCTCATGTTGTTAGCCTCTCGCTACTTTATAATTGTATATGTTATTGCGAAATAAATGTTATAAACTGTCCACCTACTTTTGAACTACCCAGCACACCCTGATTGAGCATTCTGGAAGAATGTTAGACTTTGAAAAACAGAAGCTACCCTGGCATGTACGCATCGCTCATTCAGTAATAAATTAGAGCACTCTGGCTATTGGACGGGTATAGCGATAATATACACGCTAAAAAGTCTGCCTTCTTCTACCGAGCGCCCATAGCCCAGAAGTAGAATCGCTGAATGACTCCACTGCGGTCGGGTTTCAATCCTGGGATAAAAGCAATCGGAGTCTAACCATACTGCTGAGCTTTGATATAGCGAAACAGATGTGCCTGTGGATGACTATATATATATATATATAGAGAGAGAGAGAGAGAGAGAAGACGGAGGGGTGAAAGAGAGGAAATAAATAAGCGTCTTAGTACAGTCTTTTCTCATTTTTTCTTGTTTTAAGATCTTTTGCTAATATTTTTCTAATCGGGTCATTTTTGTAACATTTGATCTAATCATTGTTCTAACACCAAGCAAATAAAACGCTAATGTTTTTCCGCTATTCATTTACAGTCTTCATCTAATTATCGCCCAAATAGAAAAAAATTAAGTTCAATCTTTTTGTTGCATTGCCGTGGAGCAATGATTAACAGATCATTAAGTTCGTTCATCAGTGGATGAGCCTCTACTCATCGACCATTTGTGTGTTTTTATCAGATAGCCAATCTATGGCACCAGCGGTTTGTCTTTATTCGCTACTAAAAGCCCAAGTTATGAAGACAGGCTATTCTATTTGGCAAACTGACGAGACTTAATTTTCCTATACCAAACTCCCATTGACCTTCTGTGTTAAATAAAGAGTATAAATAAATGCTGTTAACCAATACTCAAAGAAAAATTGTCTAGGAGCTGAATGGTTTCCATAAATATGATATGTCATCAATTCCTGAAATCGTTTTCTGTTTGAACATTTCGAGAAGGCTGAGACTTTGCAATGATCCATTCATCTCTTCATTTTCATTTCATTTTTCTATACTTTGTTTTTTATAGCTTAATAATCTTTTGCAGGTTATTTAAAGTCTAAAATATATATATATTATGGGCATAATAATATGGAACTTTGTCTGTGTGCGTGTGTCCCCGTTACCTATAGACTCCGAAACGGCTGAATCGATTTTCTTGAAAATTTACACATTTATACTATAAGCGTCTGCGAGTGTTCTTAGCTAGGTTTTGTGTCGAGGTACCCCCAATAAATATCGAAAATCGATAATCGAAAAAATCGGGTTATAGAAGGAGTGGTCCGATTTTAATCAAATTTGATACACTCATAGACAAAGACATAAGAAACGATATTCAGAAGTTTCAAGGTTGTAGTTCTTACAATAGTGCAGAAAATCAATAATATATATATATATATATATATATAAGGCAAGATGTTTGTGTGTGTGTCTGTTTATCTGCCTGTATGTCTGTACTTTTTTCAGCCATTTTATTTTAGTTTTTGCTTCGGGTTTGGCTCTAAGTAGGTATAATTGTAGTTCTTAGTCTCAACCATGATAACATTTACTCAGAGGACTTATTTAGCCTTCAAAATTCAGCTTACGACAAAAAAACTTATTTGATATCGATACCAGGAAATCAAAATTTGACTTACATCAATTCATTTTTCTTTCAGTATACGGTTTCGCTTTAACTGGAAACAGCTATTGCTTTTTATTTTTCCTTGCCAACGTCCAAAGAGTCTGAGCTCCAGAACCATGGATTAGTTTTGAAGCTTTCATTACACCCGAGCAACACCGGGCTATACTGCTAGTTTACTAATAAAAGTCCTACCAATTAACCAATGGAGCTTGACAACAGCCTTGCCTTTTGGAGAATAAACGAAATAAAAGAGATATTTCATTTATTAAGTCAGACACAAGGTTACACTTGTAGTGCATTCTATGATGATTGAACACTTAATACCTTAGTAAAAGTCTATTTGTTTTACTACCATCGGCCTTAAATGCTTCCAAGATATTTTTCCTATGCCCATTTTTATGATGAAAGCGAATATTTTCATAATAAAATGTGTAATCTTCCAAGCAGTGGATTTAGCTATTGACTCAATGTAAGGTTTCCACTTGAGGTCGGAAGATAGGGTAAGGCCGAGGAGGCGCAGTATATTGCTTTCAGGGAGTTCATGCCTATGGGGGGGGGGTAGATTGCCAGTGATAGTTGACAGCAGCTTCGTTTTAGAAGCATTGAAATTTACAAGCCATTTCTTACCCCAGTCTGGAGGTCCTTCATAAGATCAGCAACGAGGTTATGTTTACCCGTCTCGTCAGATTTCTTACTGATGCGGTAGTAAATGGTGATTTGAGTAGAGAATTCTATCCTTAATAGGTGGCTCTGATGCGGGAGTAAATGGTGATTTGAGTAGAGAATTCTATCCTTAATAGGTGGCTCTGATGCGGGAGTAAATGGTGATTTGAGTAGAGAATTCTATCCTTAATAGGTGGCTCTGATGCGGGAGTAAATGGTGATTTGAGTAGAGAATTCTATCTTTAATAGGTGGCTCTGATGCGGGAGTAAATGGTGATTTGAGTAGAGAATTCTATCCTTAATAGGTGGCTCTGATGCGGGAGTAAATGGTGATTTGAGTAGAGAATTCTATCCTTAATAGGTGGCTCTGATGCGGGAGTAAATGGTGATTTGAGTAGAGAATTCTATCCTTAATAGGTGGCTCTGATGCGGGAGTAAATGGTGATTTGAGTAGAGAATTCTATCCTTAATAGGTGGCTCTGATGCGGGAGTAAATGGTGATTTGAGTAGAGAATTCTATCCTTAATAGGTGGCTCTGATGCGGGAGTAAATGGTGATTTGAGTAGAGAATTCTATCCTTAATAGGTGGCTCTGATGCGGGAGTAAATGGTGATTTGAGTAGAGAATTCTCTCCTTAATAGATGGCTCTGATGCGGGAGTAAATGGTGATTTCAGTAGAGAATTCTCTCCTTAATAGGTGGCTCTGATGCGGGAGTAAATGGTGATTTGAATAGAGAATTCTATTCTTAATAGGTGGCTCCATCGTTTGCATCTTCTAAGCTACGCTTGATAAATCACTATAACATATATCCTTGTTTGAAGATTGCCATGCTAAATTACGTATAACATTAACTGATAAAATAAATTCAAAAGATAGAAGAATTTTATTTTACCTGTTAATCTTCTTCTTGATACTCAAGGCCACCTCGACGTGGTGTAATGGTTAACAAGCTTATCTCGTTAAAACCTATTACAACTGAGTAGTGACTTCGATCCTCACTGGGTACTCTATACTTTCGGCCTTGTGCCACATCTAAACGCGCTTAGAAAATCCTCAATAACCTATTTTGGCTACCTCGACGTGGTGTAATAGTTAGTAAGCTTGTCACGCTAGAACCTATTACAACTGAGTAGTGAATTCAATCCTCTCTGGGTACTCTATCTCTTTCGGTGCTTAGAAAATCACCCCCTCTATATTACATAAGCTTAATTAATATTTCTTTCAGTAATGAATCTGCAGCGTCATCTTGGTTTTAGTCAATTTCCCACCACCATAACGTAGCTTCCCTGTGCAATTTCTATAATTTTCATGGTAACTGTTCCGATAAACTTTCCGCTATGGTACCAAGACTTTATTAATGCTAGATTGGCGGTAAGGTCTCCTCATTTTGCAGTTGAAATAGCTAGATGTAACCGTAAGTTCAATATCAACAGTATATATATATATAATAGAATAAAAATAAAGAACAAAGTAAAAAATGTATCTCAATCTAACGGGTTTCACTTTTATTAAAGTTCTTCAGAGATCTAGGTAAAAATGAAAAACGATTTTTACAAAGCGACAGCATAAATTTTCATTTTTAATTTCTAGCCTCAAGTATAAAACTCAACAATGTTTACTCATGGCTTCAAGTATTAACCCGACTAACGTTTACTCATAGTCTCAGTATAAAGCCGACCAATGTTTGTTCATAGTCTCAAATATAAGCCCGACCAATCTTTACTCACCTCTTCAAGTATAAACCAGACCAATGTTTACTCGTATTCTAAAATATATATAAATAAACCGGATCAATGTTTACTCATAGCCTCAAGTATAAACCCGACCAATGATTTACACGTAGTCTTAAGTATAAACTCAACCAATGTTGACTCGTAGCTTCCAGTATAAATCCGAACAATGTTTTCTCATTATACCAAATATAAACCCGACCAATGTTTACTAGTAGTCTCAAGTATGAACCTGAACAATGTTTAATCATAGCCTTAAGTATAAAAGTGAGCAATGTTTTCTTATCGTCTCAAACATAAATTCGAGCAATAGTTACTTATCTACTCAAGTATTAACTCAATGTTTGCTTATATATTCAAATATAAAGTCGATTATTATTTAACTTTGAAGTCAATTATCTACGAAGTCAAGTATCACCCCAAAATGTATCTATCGGTTTAGATATAATAAAAACAAGTTTTATTTTCTACATTAAATAGACCAACGTGGGTTAAAATGTAGTAAAATTTAACTAACTCGCGCTTTTGTTTAAAGGCCAGTTTAGTAGGGCACCAAGTGAGTATCGAACTCACGATACTAGTGAAATAATCTTGCTATCGTGGTACAAGGGATTCCCTTGGTTTTATATATCAATTTTGATTATACTTTATCTAGCCCTATCAAAACACTGGGCATTTGTGGTCAAGAGTATAATAACTCATCCCCTGGGAGGGGAGTTGTGCCTTCAGGTCGTACGTTCCCATTGCTGTTAACGAAGTGTGTGCAAGCCGCATTCACCCTAGATGGGTTGAGCCGGCTTCCTCCTCGATGGAGGAAGTCTCATTGGGATTAGTTTAAGGACTGGGTCACAAGTCCTACCCTGTTATTTAACCCATAACTGGAGGGAAGAGACGGATTAATACCTTTCCCAAGAGTAACAGCGCGTAAGTAAATGCAGGGCCTGCAAGTGGAATTCGAACTCGGCTCGCCGATGTCTCTTTCCGAGCCGACATCCACTGCACCACAAAATCACATCAGTCAGTTTACAGCACCTGGTATTCCCAAGCGGTCACCCATCTAAGTACTGACTAGGCTCAACGTTGCTTAACGTCAGTGATCGAATGAGAACCGGTGTATTCAACGTGATATGAATGTAAGCTTGTGGGCTAGAGTTATTCGCTAATGCAAATCGTGTTCCAGTTGAAAGTACCGCGAGAACTGAGCCGTTTTTTCTGTTGTTCTTTTGCTTCCCCCTTCTCTCTCTCTCTCTCTCTCTCTCTCTCTCTCTCTATATATATATATATATATATATATATATATATATATATATAACAAAGAGAAATAAAACATGACATCTCTCTCCAAATACTTTTGGAAATTAAAAGACGAAAATAAAAAAACTAAGGTAAAATGGAAAATCCTCAAAAAAGCAAAAACAGCAAAATCTATAAAAGAACCATGCTTTCTTTGCCTTCAAGAAAAAATAGAGATCCTTAAATATATAAATAGTAACAAGCTTCTAAATCAGAGACACGAAACCATAGTAAACTGCAAGCACATTAGGGACCTAACCCTACAATCATGCTAAGAAATACTAAGACTTTGATTAGATATACTTATTATAATAGATTAAAAAAAGCTATAGAAAAATCGATCCAATAAATCCTTAAAGGAAGGTCTAATACCCACAAAAACATCTAAATAAATAAAATGTAAAATTAAAGAAATACAAAAGCTCCCAAACTATCACTAAAGCCTACACCAATAACCTTACTTAACGCAATAACCTTACTTAAATACAAAAATATTCCGTACTGGAAAAATCAAAATTAAACAAATGGCTCCCGAACTCGAAAAAGAATCAAAATTCATATATTCAAAATTAAGATTAAATATACTACTTCAGAATAATTATATCATACACAAAAATGAACTGTAAGCACACGTAAGATCTAACCCTACAATTACACTAAAAAATACTGGAAATTTGAATAGATATTTTTATTATTATAAAAGATAAAAAATGCTATAGAAAAAATCGATCTAATAAATCCTTAAAGTAAGATCTAATACCCGCAAAAATATCTAGAAAAGAAATAAATAGGTCCGCTAACAACAGACATGAATCAATTAAACGATAGCCAACCATAAAACTGGCCACTCCACATGCGGCCCTCTTAGAAATTTTAACCAAAAGATATACCCGACCGATAAAACGTACATTCCAACAGATAATACCATTAATCAACAATTTCAAACCTACACACCAGGTTCTTCAAAAGTCTAACGGTCAAAACGAAAGACACATTCACTTAATTATCAATAACCCAACCAACCCCCACGACAACAACGAACCAAATATAAACAGAGAATGATTCCAAACTCTTAATCTTTACTTCTCCCGATGATGTGTTTGAGTCCAAACACTGAAACAACCATATGATTGTAGAGAAGAGGACATATATAGGAACAATTATGTCCATGTTCTAAAACATAATATATATATATATATATATATATATATATATATATATATATATAACCCACTGATGAATGAAGAGTCAACTTCCAAAAAATAACTTCTTTTCTTAAAGTTGACCCTTCATATTCTGTTTTTGATACTAAGTACTGTTGCACTTAGTGAGAATCAAACTTGTTACACACAAGAAGTAGTTTGCGCAACGACCTTGCTATCGCAAGATCGGCCTTCACAAGATCTGTTATTAGATTCTTGTAAAATCAGTGATACCAAAGTGATATGAATATATATATATATATTAGTACTTGTCTTCGTCCTTGTTTTTTTTTATTACTGTATCTCTCTCCCTCTCTCTTCCTTCCTTTCTTTCTCTCTCTCTCTCTCTCTCTCTCTCTCTCTCTTTGCCCAACGTTATCTTTCACACCTCTCTCTCTCACTCTCACTCTCTCTTTCTCTCTGTATTTTACTCTCTTTGCATCTTTCTCTTTATCCTCGTTTTCCTTTCTTTTCTTTCATTGTCACGTTCTATCTTTGCGACTATCACTCTCTCTCTCTCTCATTCTATCTCTCGATGCACCTCTCTTTTTCTCCAGCTGATCTATCTTTTCTCTCTGTGTGCATATATCTCTTTACGCTATTTTCTCTTCGCCTCTCTCTTTCTCTTTCTCTCTCTTGCTCTCTGTGAAATATATATATATATATATATATATATATATATATATATATAAACATGTTACGGAAATTAACGAATTTTAACGAAACATGGTTATAAACAACCGACAATTTGAAATACATTTTTTGAACATTATTTTTTATCGATACTCGTATTTAAGTAGATATTCTGTTTTTAATTAAACAGTATTATATATTTATATCTACTGGCCTGATTATTTACGATAAATTTTTATTACGAAAATGTGTGTCATTCGGCAGAATTCGAACCTGCAACCCCTATATATATATATATAAATCCAAATTTGAAATAGCTTGTAGGTAAAATCCCAAAACCAGAATTTATTAAAATTAATTTTATTAATATTAATATTAAAAATGATCCAGGTAGAGGGCTCGATGTAAATAGCATTATCTATTTACAGAGCCAAATGTGTATATTTTTTCAAATAAAACTACGAAAACTACATTCATATATATATATATATATATATATATATATATATATATATAGTGTATCGAGACAGTAGATAATTTTCTAAACATAAATTGTTAAATATAACAGACAATGAATGCCTATTATGTTTAATCAACAGCCGTTCTAAACATTGTATTTTGGCTTTAATTTCAGGTGAAAATAAAGCCAAAAATTGTCTAACATTTGGATAATTTTTAATTATGCTGGTTCTAAGCATGAGCCATCTTCAGAGAGGTTGCAGGGACGTTAACACAAAGACGTACACCATCAAAGATGATATTATCTTGTGTTGACATAAAACATTGCTATGCGACGATAACAGTCACCGAACAGCAGACGCAGGTCGTAAATTTGTAATGCGGTTCTATGACGTCACACCGCGTGAGAGATCGAAATGTTATCAGAACCATATGTCTAAATGCAATGTAATGTGTTGTGACCAGATTTAAATGTGATTTTATTAAGTGTGGGTTGTTCTAATTTAATGTAGATGGCCTCTAATATAAGTAAAATGATACATTACGTTGGTATTCTGTAAAGAATTTAAGTGTATGGTTATAGGGTTATTAAAGTCTATGAGGTCAATTGTTTTAAATTTTTTATAATATATGATGAGCATAATTTCATTATTATTATTTATTGGTTTGACATTTCTACTTATTATGTTTTAAGTGATGTTTCATCATGTTTGTAATTATATATATATAGTATTGTAAGAAAGTTATAGAACATGTAGATTTTTAACCCACTGTTTAAGCATTTACTTTTACAAAGAGTGCTCGATACAAAGTAGAGCTTTATATTGTAATAGTTGTTACATTGGTTTATAAAAGCATAGTAACACTACACAAAAATCCTCATGTTTCGGAGTACAAGTGCTCCACTTCTGGTGATAAGTGGAAATGAAAAATAAATGGTGAAAACGATTCATTCTTGGAAATGTGATATGTAAGTGATGTGTGGGATGGGAATTTAGTGTGTTTAAGCCGGTCAGTCGGCAGTTTGTAACCATAAAGGTACAGCTTTTGGTTAGGAGAGGGAGCGGGGTAGCCTAGTTTTGGACAGGTCACTTTTTAGTTTTGTCTAGGTAATTCTTGTATTGGGATGTTAGGTTTTTTAAGAAAGGGTAGACACTTAATATACACGCTAAAAAGTCTACCTTCTTCTACCGAGCACCCATAGCTCAGAGGTAGAATTGCCGACTGACGCCAATTCGGTCGGGTTTCAATCCTGGGTTAAAAGCAATCGGAGTCTAACCGTACTGATGAGCTGTGATACAGCGAAACAGATCTGTCTGCGGATGACTATATATATATATATGACTAAATGCATCCACACAAAGAAATTCTGACTAAATGCATCCACACTAAGAAATACCTCTTAGGTTCATACAGCCATGGATGAAAACGCCATAATTCGTTTTAATTTAAAAATTGCGCGTTCATAAATTCCCTGCCACGTGAGCGTTCAAATAAAACACCGTTACAAGAGCGTTCTTAAAAAGAAAAACGGTAAAATCAGTCATTAAAAATAACCTGAAGACACCACTCATGGTAGAAACCTGGGTAGGGAAATAACTCGTTTAAAAATGGAAAATATTCAAAAGTTCTACAATATAATTCTATTGAACACTTTTTAATACAAATGTGTACTGGTCTAACCCTATTAGGACCAAAAACTAAGTATTAAACAATATTCTAGTCTATATTATTCTGACATGTTTTACTTTTCTTTCGTTTGATTTTTCTCTTTGTAAACAATCTTTTTTCTTTCATTCCCCTTTCTTTCTTTTTTCATTTTCTTTTCTGTCTTTCTTCTTTTTTCTTTCTTTTTTCTTTTTTTTTTACTCACTTCTCAATCTCAATCTTCTTTCTCATTTTTCTCTTTTTCATTTCGACATTTAATTTCTTTCCTTTTTTCTATTTAGCCTTTTTCTTCTTTCTCATTTTCCTTTCTCTCTCTCTTTCTTTCCCTCTCTCTTTTTATCTCTCTCTTTCTTTCTCTTTGTTTTTTTCTCTTTAGATTTTCTTTTCATTTTTGTAGACCATCTCACCTTTCCTTCTACGCTGATTAACCGACCCTATCGATGACTCTTTCTCTCCACGTTTTATTCTCCGATTATTATTCTCACTCTTTCCCCCTCATACACTCTTTCTTGCCCTCTCTTCACCCATCCCTTTTACATGGAACTTTTCTTTGAAATTACCTGTACATAATGCATCTCATAATATTACCACCCCACTCTAATCTTTGTTGAATTAACATAATTCTCGCCACATTCCTCATTCACTTGGCCATTGTTATCCTTCTCCATCAGTTTGATGGCTTATTGGCCATTATACTTGATTTTCCTCTTTTTCTTCTTTTTTTTTTATTCATTCATTCATTCATTTATTTAATCTTTTTTACTGCTATACTTTTTCTCGGTATTCTTCTTTCTTTTTCTTTTACTGCACTCTTTCACTTTCTTCCTCATTTCTTTTCTTTCACTCTTTAATTCTCACTTTCTTTTTTATCGCTGTACACTTTCCCTTTTTCTTTCTTTGATCCATTTCCTTCTCCTTTTCTTTTTTTCGTTTGTTCTTTCTTTCTTTCTTTCTTTCTTTCTTTCTTTCCTATTGTTCTACTCTTCTTTCTCATTCTCCCTTCTTGTTCTTTTCTCCTTCTTTAACTATTCATTTCTATTTTTCTTTTAATTTCTACTCTCGATTTCCTCTTCTTTCCTCGTTTTTTTGCTTCCCTCAGTCACATCTTCTACTGCTCCATTTTTATGCTTCCTATCTTCTCTTTCTATCTTTCTTGCTAGCTTGCTTTTTTCTGTTATCCCCACCTCTCTTTCTCTCTCTCTCTCTCTCTCTCTTTCTCTCTCTTTCTTCCTTTCTTTCTTCTTTCTTTTTTGCTTTCTCAAGTTTTTCCTTCTTTTGCCGCCCGATAAACTCCATTTTGTTTTTCCTGATACAGAACTTTAATTTCTTGCGTACAAACTAATCAGCCTCTTCATTCGTCTGCAAAATATCAACGCCTGCACCCGTAGAAAATATCTAATCGTGCAGTTCGAACAACTTTTCAAATTAAGATAAGTATTGGAAAACTCTAAAACCAGTCGGGAAATTTAAATCAAACAGATGCCAAATCAATATACCCGCACACCCACACACTTTTCGCTATCGTCTCTCCTTCAGTCTCTTTACACACATGCACGCACTCTCTCTCTCTCTCTCTCTCTCTCTCTCTCTCTGTTTCCAATGTCTGCCTCGTTTTAAAATCGTATCTGTCTATACAGTGCACGTACTCACTCACTAGTGCCATTAATTATCTCTATGTTTCTCTTGCACTCTCCTCCCTCGTTATCATTTTGTATTTCTCGCCTCTCTTTCTTCACTCATTATATGTGTTAATCTTAGACGATAGCACGACTCGTAGTTTCATGCACAAAGCATTCTTCAAGAGCTGAATATTGCGCTGGGAATGAAACTCCAAGTTGTTTTACCGGCGAGGGATAATATTTATATACTTAATAGCTCAGATTTATTAACACCAGCACTACATGTGCGAAATATATTATTTATATAGTTGGCTATATATGGATATATTTATATATATACATGAACCAATAAATATATATATAAAGAGAGAGAGAGAGACAGACAGACAGACACAAATACACACACGTACACGCACACAGATATACAGTGTTCGATGGTTAAATTTTCGCTGTTTTATATTTTTAATTTCTAGCATGTGCGTTATATGTTTTGATTTTGTTGACTGAACAGCAAAGTAGGGTCAGTTGGGTACTGTCTGTGAGAAAAAGAGCACCATGACGCAATTTACTCCACCAGAATTTTGAAAACGGTATCTTGTACTACTTGGCATTCGCGCCGAAAGTTCTAATACGAACATTCCAGAGTGTTCGGGTATCAATCTGAGGACAGTGCAGAGGATTCGGAGAGAGTTGGATGAGTCTAAAGATGATTACGAAGGTACGGAGACTCAGAAAAATTCACTCCGATCGTTCTGATAAGAAAAGGACTCAGTACATAATTCTTTTCTATAAATCATATTTTTCTGGATAATATCCACTGAGCTCTCTATTTTTTATCTGTTTAATATTTGATATTAATTATTAATTTGATATTAATTATTAATTTGATATTAATTATTAATTTGATATTAATTAGATCATTTCTTTGGGATTATCCGGTTTGTTTTTACGGGTTTATCATTATTTATTCTCTGTCTCTCTCTTTTTCTCTCCCATTTCTCTCTCTTCCTACACACACACACACACACACACACACACACACACACACACACACACACACACACACACATATATATATATATATATAATTTTGAGTAAATCTCCTTCTCTATCAGCCGTGTACTGATATTATAAGGGTAGGCTCTCTGATCGGTCGAGTTTCCATCTCGACTGGAAGTAATCGGATGTCTAGTCACACCGATAAGCTGTGATACAGCGAAACAGGCATGTATGTGGATGAATATATATATAGTTTCACTCGACTTTAACTTTTTTCTGACAATTTTTCATACAAATTTCTTTCTTCATTTGTTTGAAAAGTATAGGTTTTTTTTATGAATTCAAGCTTGTTTTGCATTCTCCCGTTTACCGTATCTCGCTTTCTCTCTCCATTTCTCTCTCTCTCTCTCTCTCTCTCTCTCTATCTATTTATCTATCTATCTGTATCTCTGTCTCATTTCTCCTTTCTTTCTTATTCTCCCTTCCTCTCGATATATATCCTTCTCCCTCACACTTGTCTAGCGTCTCCCCCATTCTCTCTCACTTTTCTTATTCCTCTTTCCCTCGGCATATTCGTCGCACTCTCTCTATATATATATATTCTCTCTCTAATTCCTTCTCTTTTACTTTTATCCTCTCTTTCTATATCTCTCGTTCTCACTAACCCTCTCTGTCCTCTCTCTCTCTCTCTCTCTCTCTCTCTCTCGTTCTTTCTTTTTTTAAATTCTCTCTTTCTTTCAATATATCTCATTCTCTCCCTGAATAAATTTCTTGCGACTGCTGTATACAAATTGGATCGTGTCACGACCTGAACACGACAAAAAAAAAAGAGAAACAATTTTTTTCACTCATTGTTTAATGAATTTCTCCAACTGAAATTGGCCGAAATTAATTAGAAGCCTTTTATAGCTATTAATCATTCCGAAAAACAAATATCTTCGAGTGGCCATTTTGTTTAAATCGTCAAAGTTGTGTTCGCTTTTCGGCAGGTAGAGTGAGGAGAGGCCTTCTCTCAATTAGAGATTTTGAAAAAAGTAAAAGAATTAACCTTCTGTTATCACCGTCAAATAAATAAATAAATGAACAAGTAAA
The DNA here is from genome assembly GCA_037127315.1 of Ascarosepion bandense. NCBI lineage: Eukaryota > Metazoa > Mollusca > Cephalopoda > Sepiida > Sepiidae > Ascarosepion > Ascarosepion bandense. Next base: position 8,630,875 of record JBBBDQ010001908.1, read on the forward strand.
TGAAGACGATGAACAAAAAAAAATGATGAAGAAAGTGATGATATAGGAAAAAGCGGGAGAATTGGAAGGAAAAAAACAAGTGAAAAGAAATAGAATTTTAAAAAAAATAGAATCAAGTGAGAAAAGTATTAGAATAAAAAAAAGACACTGAAATGAAAGAAAAAAGATAAAAAAATATAATAAATGAAGGAGGAGAGACGGGAAGGCAGTGACATTAGCAAAAGCAAAAGAAATCAGAAAGCAAAAAAGACAAGAAGACAAAAGAAAAAAGAAGGAATAAGCAAAAGAAAAAGCATAAAAAGTTGACACGTAAATAAATAAATAAATAAATAAATAAAGAAAGAAAGAAAGAAAGAAAGAAGGCGTTTCATTAATAAAATAGCCAATCCTATAGGTTGATTTTTCATTTTTTTATTTATATACTTTTGATAGATTCTTCTTCTTCTTCTTCTTCTTCTTCTTCTTCTTCTTCTTCTTCTTCTTCTTCTTGATAGAGAGAGAAAGGGAGGGAAAGAAAGAGAGAGAAGAAATAATGATAAACCCGTAAAAACAAAGAGCGCAGTACTAGAATTTCTTTCTTTTCTCTTTCCCTTTCTTTAAAAGGAAAATATGCATCTTTTTGGCCATCTATCCTCGCAATCAAACAGGAATGGCCCATTTGAGATAATGGCAGAGCTTAAGTTTTGAGACCTTTTTTCAGAGAGATATTTATTAATTTCAAAAAAGTACAAAAATTTAATCGCCTTCAAAATAAAACGTAGGATAAAATGTATATTTATTAATATATATACTTTATAGCTCTTTTATATTTCATAGAGCACTTTTTTATTAATACCGGAAATATATGTGCGTGTTTCTTGCCTGTTTATCTATACATATATTTATTGATATCTATATATATATATATATATATATATATATATATTAAACAGACAAAAATAGAGAACTCAGTGGATATTATCCAGAGCAATATGATTTATAGAAAAGAATTATGTACTGAGCTCTTTTCTTATCAGAACGATCGGAGAGAATTTTCTGAGTTTCCGTACCTTCGTAATCATCTTTAGACTCATCCAACTCTCTCCGAATCCTCTGCACTTCTTCTTCTTCTTCTTCTTCTTCTTCTTCTTCTTCTTTCAGAATGTAGGCGATCATCGCCTTCTCATATCCGTATCCCTTGGACCTCTTAACATCCTTTATCTTGTTACTTCTCCCAAACACAGCTCTGCCATCCATTTGCTGAAGCCCACCATGTAGGTCATGCATTGCTTTCTTCTATCTCTCTTTCCCTCTATCTGTTCTGTGAGTATCAGATTCTCCAAACCATCCTCCCTCATTACATGTCCCAGAAACTTCAGCTGTTTTCCTGATGTTAAGTATAAGTTTCCTTTTCATTCTCATCCATTCCAAAACGTCGTCGTTGCCAACGTTCGGTCCATGGTATCCTCAACATCCTTCTGTAGAACCACATTTCGGTTTTTTCAAGTCTTTCCTTTATCTTTAATGAGATTGTTCAGCATTCCTATCATATTGAAAAAACAGAAGAATAACAATCCAGTACACATTTCTTTGTTTTTAACAATCGATTCCCACAGTTTAAATTCTTCTTCTTCTTCTTCTTCTTCTTCTTCTTCTTCTTCTTCTTCTTCTTCTTCTTCTTCTATGTGCTTTGTCCTTTCAGGGCGTAGGCGATCATGGCCTTCCAAGTTTTTCTATGCCTATCGGCTCTTAGCACGCGTTCTCCTGTAACGTCTTACAGCCCCCGTTCTACCACCCACCTTCTCAGGCCCTTCAAATATGTTATCCGTTGCTTTCCTCTGTCTCTCCTTCCCTCTATCTGGCCTGCTAGTATCAGATTCTCTAAGCCCTCTTTCCTCATTGCATGTCCCAGGAACTTCAGTTGTCTCTTCCTGATGCTCAATATTAATTTCCTTTTCGTTTCCATTCTTTCCAACACCTCGTCATTGCTCACATGCTCGGTCAACGATGGTTATAACAACTCGTGACATTGTTCAATCTAGATGGCAAAGAGCAAATTTCTTTACTAAGTCACAAATTTCCTTTTGATCGCATTAATATCCTCATCTTTATTCCATGTAAAGATTATTGCTTCAATGGACATAAACATATGGTCTGGTGCCAATGCTATTTACCTTGAGCCCCTTGATAAAATCCAAAGAAGAACCAGCAATATTCATTCTATTTCCCACCGCTGTAAGGTTGCCTCCCTGTGTCTTACTACTTTCATAGTAATTGTTCTGGTTCCTAGATTTTTTAAAAATTTAAACGCAGTACTAGAATTTCTTTCTTTTTTCTTTCCCTTTCTTTAAAAGGAAAATATGCATCTTTTTGGCCATCTATCCTCGCAATCAAACAGGAATGGCCCATTTGAGATAATGGCAGAGCTTAAGTTTTGAGACCTTTTTTCAGAGAGATATTTATTAATTTCAAAAAAGTACAAAAATTTAATCGCCTTCAAAATAAAACGTAGGATAAAATGTATATTTATTAATATATATACTTTATAGCTCTTTTATATTTCATAGAGCACTTTTTTATTAATACCGGAAATATATGTGCGTGTTTCTTGCCTGTTTATCTATACATATATTTATTGATATCCATATATATATATATATATATATATATACATAAAGAATCTCAAGATAGCCAAAACCTACCGCGGTTTCACACAACGGCTCGTTGTGTGAAACGAGCTGACGAGCCGTTGTGTGAAACCGCGGTAGGTTTTGGCTATCTTGAGATTCTTTATGTGTCTTTGCTCTACTTTTGCTTTTCAATTGTACTTTTGCATTTGTTTGTATTTGTATCGAGCACTTTTTCTTCTTTTTTTGTGGTTGGTTCCGTTTGGGTTTTTTTTCTTTACTGCGGAGTATCGTATGTCTTGTCTTTATTCCGCGGATTTCTTTTTTTTTCCCCCTCTTATCCAACGCCTTAGTGCGACAGATGTTGACGGAATTAGATTCTGTCTGTTATTCGTTTTTCTTAAAGTTTATCTTTGTATAAATTTAGGATTTAGATACTTACAGAGTCTGTTTAGTTATTATTTTGAATATATATATATATATATATATATATATATATATATATATATATAGGTATGGATATCAATACATATATATATGGATAAACATATCACGGAATCTCTAGATGGAACTAAGATGAATTTATGAATTTATGAAAGTTCCTTGGAAGTCAATCATATTGAAATGGTGTCTAGGATCCTTGTCACACCTTCATCTTCATCTTCTCAACGACTGAGGTTCTTCTTTTGCTTGTGGAAAAGCCAAAAGTCACTGAGAGAAAAGCCTGGAATATAGAGCGGATGAAGAAAAGATTTGATGCTAATCTCTCGACATAAAACTTTTATTCTATAGCGAGCTACCCAATTGCACTGTTTAACTTAGTGATGATATGAGTAGATTGGAGTAGATTGGAGTAGATAGAATAAACTATCGCCCGGTTCACACTCCACCCACATCTATTGAACAGGTGAAGAGGCCCATACCTTGTTTCCTGTTTAGGATGCGGTTTCCGGTTTTCCCTTTTCAAGTCTTTTTCACTCTTTTATTTATTTATTTTTTTCCAATTGGAGTAGATAGAATAAACTATCGCCCGGTTCACACTCCACCCACATCTATTGAACAGGTGAAGAGGCTCATACCTTGTTTCCTGTTTAGGATGCGGTTTCCGGTTTTCCCTTTTCAAGTCTTTTTACCCTTACGTAGCCCCCTGCGCATCAGTGGCGTTATCGCCTTGCTTGGGGTGATATGATTAAAAAAAAAAAATGAAGGGTTTAGTCGGGTGCCATCTACTTCAATGTGGTATATAAAAGATACAAAAAAAATAAACGCGTCTAGCACTCTTCTCACAGTCTTCAAAAGGACTGTCGCTGGGGGGGTTCTCCTTCAGCTTGTTTGAACAACGAGTCAGTCAGTTAAGTGTCATACGTGACACACGCTTAGGGCGATCATGTCCCGAAAGAGACATGACTGACTGAAGAGAAGTTTATTCCGAAGTAAGTGCCATTACTTTCTGCGGTAGACTGGTTGCTGACCAAGGCTATAGAACCCAATCTGTCCTGTTATTTAACCCATAACTGGAAGGAATAAACGGATTAATACCTTTCCCAAGGGTATTTGTGCGTAAGTGAATGCGAAGAATTCAACTAGAATTTGAACTCGGCTCCCCGAGAAGTCAATCAGAAGTTACAGAAAGCAAGGTTTGGAATGTAGGGAAGGTGAGGAGCAGTTTTGATATCCATCTCTGTCAACACGATGCTTTAATGCATCACGAACTTCCAAATTGTCTTCACGTCGCGACCGCATTATGAAAACTAATCAGCTGTGACAAGTAGTGTTTAGTAGGGTATGTACAAAGAGCTCTTACTGCCGTCTCATTCAATCAGAAATTACAAGAGTCGGTAGATCGGATTATTAGATGTGTAGTAATCTAAACTTATTTATAAATGGAACTTTGTCTCTGTGTGTGTGTGTGTCTGTGTGTCCGTTACCTATAGACTCCGAAACGGCTGAACCGATTTTCTTGAAAATTAACACAGTTGTACTATAAACGTCTGCGAGTGTTCTTAGCTTGGTTTTGTGGCGAGGTACCCCCGATAGATATCGAAAATCGATAATCGAAAAAATCGGGTTATAGAAGAAGTGGCCCGATTTTAATCAAATTTGATACACTCATAGACAAAGACATAAGAAACGATATTCAGAAGTTTCAAGGTTGCAGTTCTTACAATAGTGCAGAAAATCGATAATATATATAAAAGCAAGATGTTTGTCTGTGTATCTGTTTATCTGTCTGTATGTGCTTTATACAAATCCACAATTTTTATTCGATTCTCACCAAACTTCACACAAATATTCTTTGGGCTGAGTCTGAGCTCCAGGACCATGGATTAGTTTTAAAGCTTTCATTACACCCGAGCAACGCCGGGCTATACTGCTAGTTATCTACTAAGAGACAAATAATCTAGAACGGTTATGACTGCGTCTCCTAAAGTTTTTCAAAACTTTTGGAATGCACCTCATAAATATATGGTACTGAACGGGATATTTACAAAATGCTATCTCAAAAATGTGCACATATTAGTACGTCAACACAATTAAAACTAAAATTAAAATCAATAGACATTATTATTATTATTATTATTATTATTATTTCATTTTCCAAAGTGTGTGCACATTGTCCAGTGTAAATATTGCCCCACTCTATCGTGACAATTTGATTATCATTACGTCATTTTTCATCATAATTCGATTTCTGCTATGGTCGCACTACCAACCAAGTCTGCGGGAAGACCTAAGGCAGGTCGTGGCGTGTTGTTATGGCTACATTTCATGTTTTTTCTATCTCCCCCATCATCCCTAGCGCTACATAGACAAAGTTCTCCTTAGTGTATGGGCTGTACTTAACAAGACAATTTTTTATATATCTCTTCAGCTGGGATTTCCAGAGATTCTTTCAATGTGTTGTTTAGTTCCACTTTCTATCATTCCAAATGCTCCTACTATCTCTGGTACAATTCTTGTTTTCAATTTTCACATTTTTTCTATTTCAATTTCCAGGTTTTAATATTTTGATAGTTATTTTTTTAATTCCTTGGTTGCTATGTTACGATCCGCTGAACAAACCATATCAAATAAGAGGCGAGTTTTTTCATCTTTTTTTTTTTTTTCTTGTTGTTGACAATAATGTCCGGCCTATTTGCCTCAATTTTCCTGTCTGGTGTAATCCCATAGAATGGTGACATCTTCTATTTCTGAAACCGGTGCTAGGTGATGTTCATAACAGTGTTTGTTTACATATTTTCTATCGTGTTTGCACATTATCCAGTGTTATTATTCTTATTACTGAGCAAGAGAGCAGCATGCCTACTGCCAACACAGTAATGTGAGGTTACAAATACTATGAAGGCCAATGTATCGAAAATGACATCCAGTCTGATAAGAGTATATTAGGTACATGCATCATAGCAAAATGTGCATGATATGGTGGGAGATTTTAATGAATGTTTAAGGTCAGGTTAAGAACGAGCATATCTGGGGTACTGAAAGGGTTACTTACTGTAGACCATCTTAATTCACGCAGTCAGAACATGTATATAATACTTCCACCAATTAAGAGCCGAAGCCATGAGAACATAGAAGCCTGATATAGCATCCGGGCATTTATTATTATTATATCATTTTCATCATAATTCGATTTCTACTATGGTCACACTCCTTACCAAGTCTGCAGAAAGACCTAAAACAATATGGTTCCATTTCATTTTTATTGTCCTATTATAACTGTGCCTTCGTTAGTTAGCACAACCATTATGTTCTGCCAATACCTCATAAATAATAAATTATTCCGTGTTTTGATCGCGTGGAAAATAGGTAAAACACATTATTTGGTCTCAGAGAAAGAAAGAAAGTGAGGAGAAAGAATCAATTGAAGCTGATAAGAACAGATACTACACTTTGACCTCAGCCAAAAGGCCGATATGATGGCGACCTCTATAAAGACAACATTCAGTTAGAAAATACAGCTTGCGTTTAAAGTTACTAATTAATAAAAGACAAACACACTGAGATAGATAGGTAGACAGATAGATTAATATGACCATACTAAAATAGATAGATAGATAGATAGATAGATAGATAGATGTGTCTTTATAGGATTACATTTTGTGCTTGACGTTGCCTTCACACGAACCACTATAAGTGCGTAGAATTCTATTTTGCGATTTACCTGTGTACATGTAGAATTCTAAATTTATATATATATATATATATATATATATATATATATATATATATATATACTTATTAATGTCAAAATCGGAATATCATTAATGTAGATTTCTCTGCGATAACGGATTCGATTTTCAAATCCAAATTCCCCTAATCTAGAATTTATCGTCCTGATGTACACGGAAAGGCTTCTAATAAGTAACTAAAATGAATTACATTCTTTCTTTTGTATTATCGTTTCAAACATGATCAAGAATACTGCTGTCTTTCTCACTTTCTCTTGCTCGGTGGGTGCGTGTGGGCTTATTGCATTAAGATCTGAACTATTTATTTGTTTAATAGTTTCTCCTTTTAGTTAGGCATGAAATTTCAATGGCGGCTAACGCGGATAATAAACAATGCGAAACTGTCGTCTGATGAAGTATGGGAAACTCTTAATCATAGATAAAACACGATATGTACCCAAAGAATGAGCCGTAATGTATTACATTAGCGCAAAGAAATTATATTCTATCATATTATATTACACTTTATTAAGGCAGTGTTATTACCTTATAAGACGAAGCAAGTGAATATAATCTATTTATAAATATAAGAAAGAATCGATCAACGCCTACAGTTCTTCTTCAAGACGTCTTTACTGACTTTAAGCAAATTTTATGTATTTTCTTTTCTTTCTTTCAAATACCGTAAAATAATCTGTACACTACCAATAAGCTATTCTCGCAAATCCTTTCCTCTGTACTACACTAAGTTCTAATATTATGCATATTTGGGTAGCAATCTCTCTTTTATGCAGGATGCATTAAAAATGACAGACAAGGTGTGATGGTTAAGTTTTTTATGTAACTCCACCCACGTCTATTGAACAGGTGAAGAGGCTCATACCTTGATTCCTGCTTAGGATGTGGTTTCCGGCTTTCTCTTTTCCAATCTTTTACTGCCTTGCTCGGGGTGACATAATCATATATAAATAGTTCAGATCTTAATGCTCGGGGTGATATAATCATATATAAATAGTTCAGATCTTAATGCATAAAAAATAGTTCAGATCTTAATGTATAAAAATTTTTTTTCAAAGATCTTATGATTTTTTTCTTTTGAGAACATAAATTATATAAAAATTGTCGAAATTGTTTGTTTATCCGATCGCCTTCGGCTATACTTTTAACGATTTCCGAAGATGAATCTTATTTTACGTGTAACAGAATGTAAGTGGTGTTATGTATACTAGAGAATATGAATGTGCTTTGTACCGAACACGGTAAGCATTTTGTTAACGTGTTCGTAGTTGATGTTATTAAGTGATGGGTTTTTCGAATTTATTAACATGTCATCCATTATTTTAAACTTTTTTTGCATGTGGATGATGATATGATATTTGGGCTGTCAAAGAGTATGTTTCGGATAGGGTTTGGTAGGCCTCCTTATATATATATAAATATATATATATATTATTTATTCATAAATTATAACATGGATATGTTACAATATCACTACAAAAGTAGCCATTTTGTTTCAACACTTTTGTTTCTTATAAAGTGATGTGATAGTTTTTAAAATCACATCACTTGAAAAGACACAAAAGTGTTGAAACAAAATGGCTACTTTTGTAGTGATATTAAATATCCATGTTATAATTTATGAATAAATGATATTATTAGCTCTACTTTTGTATTGAGCACTTTTTTAAAAATAGTGTTTCTTTGGACAAGGAATATTATTCCAACAATACTTGTATATATATATATATATATATATATATATATATATATATATATAATAACAATAACAATAATGATAATAATAACAATAATAATAATAACAATAATAATAATGCTAATACTAATAATTGTTACAATATATTTCAGTCCGTCTCGAAAAACCCACCGAGAACAAACTCGGAGGGGAAAAAAAGGGATGTAAAAAAAGAAACAAACTGAATACTTGAACATACGTCAAAATACTCGTAGGAAAGAAAAAAAAACCCGAGACAAGAACCCTAACACTAAAGCGCTCAATACAATAGTAGAGCAACAAAGAAAGAATAAATCTAAGTAAGAGCCATCAGACCTACCTAGGTTTCACCTTACGGCTCGTCAGGGTAAGTCGTAAGTCGGCCGTAGGGTGAAACCTAGGTAGGTCTGTTGGCTCTTACTTAGATTTATTCTTTATATATATATATATATATATATATATATATATTATCTTGCGTCTCTAGCACGACTCCGAGTTTAATGCACTATGCAATCATCAGATAAGCACCTGATGATTTCCTAATGTATGAAATTCCGAGTCGTGGTACGTAGGATAAAATGTATATTTATTAATATATATACTTTATAGCTCTTTTATATTTCATCGAGCACTTTTTTATTAATACCGGAAATATATGTGCGTGTTTCTTGCGTGTTTATCTATCCGTATATTCATTGATATCCATGTATATATATATATATATATATATATATATATATATATATATATATATATATTATCATGCTGGTTCTAAGCATTCGGCTAATATCAGCTATCTTCAAAGAGGTTGCAGGGACGTTAACATAAAGACACCCACCATCAAAGATGATATTATCTTGTGTTGACATAAAACATTGCTTTTCGACGATAACGGTCATCGAATAGCAGACGCAGGTCGTAAATTTGTAATGCTGTTCTATGACGTCACACCGCATGAGAGACCAAAATATTAACAGAACCATAAGTCTAAATGCAATATAACGTGTTGTGACCAGATTGAAATATTATTTTATAAAGTGTGGGCTGCTTTAATTTAATGTAGATGCTCTCCGATATTTGAGTGAGTATTATTGTATTGTTGACCAAAATCTAAAACATCCAATTGTTGGACAATTTTTGTTTTTATTTTCACCTGAATTTAAAGCCAAAATACGATGCTTAGAACGGCTCATGATTAAACATAACAGACATTCATTGTGCACAGAGAACCGACCTTCTTAGCAGCGGATTTAGCTATGGATTCGATATAGTAATTCTACTTGAGGTCTGTTTTGAGAATTAACCCGAGGAGACGCAGAGTTTTACTTTCAGGGTACGAGACGGATCCATGACTAGACGGGGGGTAGGAGCGATTGTCTGTGATGGTTAATAGATAGAAGCTTTGTTTTAGAAGCATTGAAATTCACGAGCCATTTCTTACTCCAGTAAAAGAAGAAAATTATAAGAATACGTGAAAAATTCTTCTTTGTGTCTTAATGTCTTTTACTGCCTTGCATGTGATGAAATCGATTAAAAAATAAAAAATTAATTTTAATACTTTGTCAGTCGTTTTTAATGAACCTTGCATAAAAGAGGGATTGCCTTGGATCCGAATATAATTATCTTTTCATTGTTTCTCTTCTATTGTTGATTGTATTCATCGACTTTTGACGTTGTGAAAATATACGCTATTAAATATTAATCAATTTTTTTTTCTTTTTTCAGCCGGTCTCCTGTTACAGTCTCCGGGTACCCCACTGGATACGTGTCGAGTGGCCCCCTTCTTCAACATGCCTCCAATCAGGGAACCGATGGAGAGATTTGCCATGCCCCCTTTCCCACCATACTACCCGTATCATGCGGCTGCCGCTGCTGCAGCGGCCGCTTCACAGCATCCTATCCATCCCATATTTTTTTATCCCCATCACTACGCAGCCCTTAATTACGCTATGATACCAGACAGCAGCTTCAAAACAAATAAAAGTTCCAGTATTGCAGACCTCAGGCTAAAAGCAAAGAAACACCTGGCCACTCTCGGCCTGTAAAAATCCTAATCAAAATGGCTGCCATGAAAAAAGGGGAGACAACTCCAAAAGACGCCCATTCTCTCCATTGATTTACTTTCATTTCAGTCAGGGTTGTTTTTTTTTTTTTTTTTTGGCTCTACATAACCCTCTTGCCACTTCTGCTGTATTGACCCACTTGTCGACCCAAACACTAACCCGGATTCATTCCCCTACCCGTATTATGTTTTTAACCGTTTCTCACCGCCAATTTCGATTGACAAATAAACCATATCATATAAAACAATTTAAAGAACTGAACGAAGCCAATGGACTTTGAAATTTACATGGATTTTTAAAAGAAATCGATAAAAGAGAACTGTTTTTTTTTTTATAAAACAAAGATATTATTTAACAAAAATATATAAAATTTTATTACTATGATAATAATAACGCATTATCAACAAAGACGATAACTATATTATTATATCTGGTCTTCAGACATATAAACATTATTATATCTGGTCTTCAGACATATAAACATTAAAATAACTTCGATTTTCGATCGAAGGTTAAAAATTTGCAGAAAATGAAGACGGGATCAATTGATCAACCTTTTTTTTTTAATTTTTGGAATTTAATTTATTCATTTAAAAATATTTCTATCATTCTTTTTCTCACTCTTTGTCTTTCTCACTTTCTGTCTTTCTTCCTCTTTTTTCTTTTTTATCTTTGCTCCAACTTTTTTTGGCGCGTGTGTGTGTATCTGTAAATAACAGGTGACTGTTTATTGTTTGTTTGTTTGTTTGTTTGTTTGTTTTCTGGCTTGTTTGTTTGTTTCACTAAAAGGAACTAAGAAAATACAAAACTTTAGCGTTTCATATCGAAATAACAAGTTTAAAGCGATCAATTGAAAAGAAGAAGAAGAAGAAAAAGAAGAAGAAGAAGAAAATAGTAAAGATTAATTATTATTATTATTATTATTATTATTATTATTATTATTATTATTCCATAGAATAGCTCTAGTGTCTAATATCGTATAACAGCAAGCCTTCTCAAGTTTCCCGTACTTTTCTTAATATCTTTGCAGATCTCAAGTGAGCACCACCTAGATGTCACGTTTGATCCTGATATTTTGCTAATTTTGTTATATTTTCTTTCCAACATTAACTGTATGGCAGTTTTTTTATTTGTTCTCGACTGCGATACCCGGTCATCATTATTCGATTGTATATTTGTGTCTGGATCTTACAGTTTCTGACTTTCCCACACCCGAAGACGGTCTGGCTTTCGCATTATCTTTGAGCCAACTTTCTGCTATCATTTAAGATCTCGTTACCGTTTCTTTCCTAACATAACACCCACACTGATAAGTGTATACCAGACAAATGCATCACAGCCAAATGTGCACAGTATAGTGGCAGATTTTCAGACGAGCAGCATATAACATTTCAGGTGGGGTCCAGTCAGAAATACCTTCAGATCAAATAACGCAATCAACTTCTATTGGGGATGTTCCCAAGTATCTAGATGTGGCTCCCAAGTAGTCGTTATTCAATAAAATAAATGTTTAAGAGGTTTTAGCTTTAATTCCGCTCGTGAATGAAGATGTATAGTGCGCCATCCGCTGGGGGACACACTTAAATATTTTTTTTTTTAATCATATCACCCCGAGCAAGGCGGTAACGCCACTGATGTGCAGGGGGCTACGTGAGAGTGAAAAGATTTGGAAAAGAGACAGCCGGAAACCACATCCTAAACAGGGAACAAAGGATGAGCCTCTGCACCTGTACAATAGACGTGGGTGGAGTGTGAACCGGGCGATAGCTTAGTCTATCTACTCCAATTAGTTATGGTCAGGAAAAGACAAGCAAATCTTTGCTATTAAGCGGGATATTTAGTGTACTCTGTCTTAATTCACCAAGATAGAACATGTACGTGTTAGCACGTGCTGTCAATTAAAATCACGATTCATGAGAGCTATTATTATTATTGAGAATCCTCCTATAGCCCGATGTAACAAGGTTTGCCAGATCACGCCTGTCTCAATCCCCTTTGAGGCGAGAAGAAGTAGCTTCTGGCAAAGTGTGTGGGCTTCTCTGTCGCGCAGAGTCGTCCAACAAAATCAAATTCACGCGAATGGCCTCGTCAAACTCTCTCACAGCTATCTCCGCCACTGCCACCAGGAGAGAGAAAGGGAACAGGATGGCGATCTAAATGCCGGTGCCGATAAAGACAGAATGGTTCCAGTGATCCCCAAGAGCGAAACTGCCTGGAGTTTCAACTCCTGTAGGGCCACCTATGGTTGTAAAGTCAGGCCGAACGCGACCAATCTCCGAAGACCCCTAATGGTGGAATAGGCAAACATCTACATGATCTCAATGGCCAAACCTGCAGAAGAAAGTAGAGCTACTCGAGCTGGCGTAACCAAGGAGGATCTGGACAGATCCAACAGCGCAATGAAACCAGGTTTTGCCTGATCTCACCTGCCTCAATCACTTTTGAGGCGAGAGGAAGTAACTTCTGGCCAAGTATGTAGGCTTATCCATCGATCTGAGCTGTCCACCAAAATCAAATTCACGCGAATGACCGCGTCAAACTCTTTTTGATACACAGTCATCTCCGTCATCGCTTGTACCGGGGGAGAGAAAAGGAATAGGGAGAGAGAATTACGATCCCGAGGCTAAAAGGCGAACGGATACTGACAACAAAGATATTATTGCGCGAGAGAGTGGTGTGTCTTTTTCTTTTAACTGAACCCAATTTTTGGCTGGAAAGACATTCATAATGGAACCATAAACATCGGTTAATTTCACAATGAAGCATTTAATACGATAATGCAGAAAGGAAAGCCTGCTTTATCAGGAAAAATAATAGTGTGTCAATTTAGTGACATTTTTATGTCTATTCAATTTACCTATAGAAAGAAATTGGTATAGTACTCAAAATCCGGGATATATATATATAATATATATATATATATATATATATATATATATATGTGTGTGTGTGTGTGTGTGTGTGTGTGTGTGTGTGTGTGTGTGTGAATATAAGCAGTGTGGACAGAGGGTTCAATGCCGAATGGCGACAGTATGTTTTAAGCTTGAATGTAATTTTCCGAGCATTCCGTTTTAAACTTAAACATAATCTACTGGCCTGCGTCTTCGAGAAAACTTATTTAAGAATATGTCACCCCCGGTAGGTTTCGTCTCTTTCTCAAGATAGTTTCCCCTACAAATGGGGACGCAGGTTTGAACCAGGCTTGAGGTTGCATTTTCTTTATTAAGTTTGCCCGGGGTCACAGGCCAGAAGAGGTAATATACCTTGTTTAAAAAATGGGGCGTCTACTCAAATACGGGTATCCACTGAAAATAACGTTTAGAAGGTATATATATATACCTTCAAATGTTCAATATATATATGTATGCTGAGTTGCTATCCCTATTATTTTTATATTACCAACCGGCCTAAATAAAGAAGTCCTTCTAAGGCCGGTTTTTATTAATTTCATGTGTTTCTTTTTCACTAAAAATAAGGTAAAGCAGTTAATTATTTAAGTGCTGTAATACAGTGAAACAGGCTTGTCTGCGGATGGTTTACACACAAACACACACACACACACACAAATATAACATCAAGCGTTATTATAGTGGATACTTCATATTAGAAATAGACGCGCCACTTTTATTTATTAAACAATGCGTATTACTAAAATTGAGACAGCAGATACGTGGTCCTACTGAAGGATACTGATAATTTCATGGATGGAACGAGTAAGCAAAAGGATTTCTTAAAGAAAATGGCAACAGAAAAACACTTGCTCAAGACCGGGAAATTACAGATTAAATTTATTGGACACATAATAAGGAAGAAGAGATTGGAAAACTAGACACACACAGGGCATATTGAAGGCAACAAAGATAGGGAAAGGAAGTGAGCCACTTACCCCATGAGGTTTTATGAATTGATGGCAGAACGAGGACTTAACAAAAAGGAGAAAAATGCTAAGAGCCAAACGAGATTTGGACCGCCATGATTGCCCATGTCCTGAAGGGAAGCGTCATATTGAAGAAGAAGAAGAAGAAGAAGAAGAAGAAGAAGAAGAAGAAGAAGAAGAAGAAGAAATAATCTTGGATAGGAATGGTTGCAGTAATACCACTGGTAGGAAAGTATAATTAAAGAAGAATGTAGTTTCCCCAAAAAGCAGGTGAAGATCAATTATCTAGGAGCTATTTAACAGAGAATGCAAAAATGCAACACTGAGATCCGAACACACATTAGAACACCAGAAAAAAGGACTAACCATCAACTGCAAGAAGATAGAAAGTATGGTCATCAGCAAGAGGAAAAGTCCAAGATGCGAGTTACAAACTGGAGACATAAACAGGTGCAGAAGTTCAAATATCTGGGAAGCAATTTAACAGATAATACGAAATACATTCCGGAATATGAATTGGACGAGTGAAAGAATTATTCCAAAAGTTAAAGTGCTGAGAAATGGAAAAAAAAATCATTAGAAACAAAGAAAAAAAGAGTGCTGGATTGTTATGTGGTATCCATCTTCTCTATATGAAAGTGAATGCTGGGTAATCTCCCCACAGATGAGGAAAAATACTAGAAGCAGTAGAAATGTGCTTCTACAGAAGGATATTGAAAATTCCATTGAATGAGTGAGTAAGCAAAAAGAAATTGTTTAAGAAAATGGCAACAGAAAGAACATTTCTACACAGAATCAGGAAAAGACAACCGACATATCTTGGACGTATAATGAGGAAGGTGGGTTTTGAAAACTTGAACCCCGAGTTTATGGGGACTTTTGCAAAAGGAAAAAAAACTATTACGCAAGACACTATATAAGAAATTATGGAAAGCCATGATCGCTTAAGTATAATCGAATAAGGAGACATAGAAGCAGAAGATACTTACTCAAATCTAATTTTCATTTGCATATATATATATATATATATATATATATATATATAATTATTAATTGCATAATTATATATATATACATAACTATATACATATATAATTATATATATATAATTATATATAGATTTATTATATATATATATATAATTATAATTATTAATTACATAATTATACATATATAACTATATATATATATATATATATATATATATATATATATATATATATAATTATATATATATATATATATAATTATAATTATAATTATATTAAGCTCTATAATAGTCATTATATTGAGCACTGTTTATAATAAAATAAATGCCAGAGCACTCAAAATAAAAAAAATCTTTGAGTCCTTTTCACCTGGAAATGTATATATATATATATATATATATATATATATATATATATGCAAATTATTATAAACAGAATATTTGTATATATATATATATATATATATATATATATATATTCTATTTATGGAAACGAGTTATTCCACACACAGGATTTCCTACAGACATATGGAAAAATTTTCAATAATAAAATGATAAAAAGTTCCACAACATATATATTGTTAAAATTTAATGGTGTGGAGCCCAAAATTGTTTTTTTTAGTAATTTACAGGTGGAAAGGCGTTTTAGGCGAGCAGATTTTTTGTCATAAAGTGCTCGATATCAAGAATATCAAAATAAGGATAGAGTATTTAATATAACCAATGTGTAGAATTGTGTCACTTAGTTGAGTAGTGTAATTTCAGTCATAGATAGATAGATAGATAGATAGATAGATAGATAGATAGATAGATAGATAGATAGATAGATAGATAGATGTTGACATAGTACCCAAGAAAGATATAACAACAAAAGAAAAACTATTTCTGCAAAGTTAGTGAAGAAATGGAATGTAATGTTGGAAATTATGAAATACCTTAACAGAGATCACAGAACAATGGGGAAAATGGTGAAAAGAGTTTTTTTATTTTAAAAAATTAGCAGAAAGAAAATGTGAATAAGCTGAGAATTTTTTTTTTAAAAGCTGGTGTTACGAAAATAGAGAAATGTTATAAAATATTAGGACCATTATATATGAAAGCAACTAAATATAAAAACCTTCGAAAGCGAAACACTATAACACTAGTGAAGAAGTACATGAAAACTGATTTCTCAAAGGTCATTTGTTGTAAGGCGCTATTGCAAGTTTTTAGGCAAGACGTACTTTGATGTCGTAATCCAGAAACCTTGAGCTCAGTAATATATCCGTATAAACAATTGCAATATTCTTACGTCTTCTGCAAAGTTCACTGATACATACTTTGCCGAAAACTGTTTTATTTAAAGACACAAAATTAATGGAATGTTCTCTAGGTTGTCCGGATATTAATTCAATAGAAAACGCGATCCATCATTAAAAAGATCTATATGAGAATGGATATTTTTATTCAAGCAAAGAAAATCTCTTAGAAGCAATGAAAAAAAAAAAAAAAAGCAAACTGCAAGTCATTTTAAAAAGTCGCAAAAGGCTCAACAAATGACAATATTATGATTTTGTAATTGCAGCTCAGATGTGGCAAAAGGCCACACGTACGGTGGCACCCAGTCAGGATCTAACTCATTATTCTGTCGTAATTTTTTCTAGCATGGCAAAAACCGATTAAAATTTTAATGATTTTCTAAGCGTGGTTCAGATGTAACACATGGCCGAATGTATGCAGCACCCAGTGAGGATCAAACTCATTGTTTAGTCGTTATTGTCCTAGCAAGGCAAGCTTGTTAACCATTACATCACACCGAGATACCTCCAATGAAATTTATAGATTGTTCAGGAGACTTTTGTTACGTAAAAGATAAAATAATTTACAATGTATATATTTATCATAATTTTTTTTTTTTTGGTTATATATATTGATATTTTAATCGTTTCACCTCTAGGAAGGTGATAAAGCCACTAAGATGCAATAGTGGTAAAAGGAGTGAAAGAGAATGAGAAGAAAGAGAATTGGAAGGATTGAGGAAAAGTCAGAAAAGAAACAGGGTTCAAGAACACGGACGATGGGAATTGACGTTGCATTTAAATTGTAGCTATCCGTGAAGCCAGAAATCAGAAGGGAGTTCCACATGTAGAAGTTGCGAGAAAACGAAAAAGCAGAAATGGCGATCGCATCTATCTAGTTTAACAGTTAAACAGTGAGACCTAATCGCCAGTCTAGTAGCACGCTTAACTGCATGTAGACAAAGCACTATAGAAAAATCTTATCAGAGCTGTAGCTATGAAAACATTTATAGGAAAGACATAGAGAAGCCATGTCAAGACGGTGAGAAAGTGAGTGAAGTCGAAATTCCAGGTCAGGATCGATTACATAACAGACACTTCACTGGATTTTGTCAAAAATCTCGATATACATATATATATATATATATATATATATATATATTGTCAAAAATCTCGATATATATATATATATATATATATATATATATATATATATATATATATATAAAGGTTTCATAAAAAATGACAGGCAAGATATTATCATTAAGTTTGAAGTGGGGTAGGAATACCAGACTTTACTTTGCACTTAGTTTTTTGACTTAGTTTTAATAAAACGTGGTACTAACAAAACTTACCAATATTTTAAATAAGGAGAGATACTAAGCACTCTTACGTAATATCGGTCTTCATATATAGCAGTAACGACTGGACAATTCCGTCGCCAATGAAGAAGAGACTTGAGGCAAGGGTTCAACAGAAGGATGCTGAGAATACTATCGACGGAACATGTGAGCAACGTGGTAGTTTCAAGGAAAATGGAAATAAAAGGGAGCCTACTTAGAATCAGAGAAGAAAAATTATACTGTGAGATGCCCGGTCCTGAGGAACAGTTGCGCCACCCCATTGCACAAGAGGGGTAGACCAAGTGCTCGTCACCGGGGCGAGCGCGACCGCTGGTTACGGTTACTGGGTAATTTTTGTACTTTTGCCTGCTCGTACGCGTCCGGACACATTAAAAACCGAACTTGTGTCACATCTTGCTCCAGTGGGGTAGTAGGGTAAATAAATACTTAGAATCAGAGAGATGTAAGCATCAGATATGTGGTTCGACAGAAGAAGGTCATAGGCAGAACATGTGAGCAACGACGAAGTTCCTGAGACAATGGCAATAAAAAGGACACTTACTCTTAGAATCCAAAAAAGACAATTGGAATTATAATAAGGAAAGAGAGATTTGAAAATATGACACTCGCAAGACATGTTGAATGCAAGAAATACAGAAGAAAAGAGAGCATAAGCTACCTTAAGAGCCTGTGTAAATACTTGGCAAAAATTGGATTTATTAGTTATTTATTTATAGCTACAAAGTAGAGGAAGTTGTGGAGAGCCATGATCGCAAATGTCTTGTTGGACACGAGACTTAGAAGAAGAAGACGTTGAAGGCAAGAGGAACAGAGAAACCGACGCATAAGCTACCTAATGAGCTTGTGTCAATGGCTAACAGAACAGGGATTAGGAGGGATAGCAAAAAGACAAATATTACTAAAATCCCCCACAGGACAGAAGAGGCATGAAAGCCAACGCCCTGAAGAGACACAGCACATAGAAGAATATTATACACTGAAACTGTCAAAATATATTGCTTATATTAATATATATTAACAAGTTTAGCAATATGTTAATGTCATAATGTCAATCTCATTGTTAAAAAATCCATACAAAAAACTGACACATATATATATATATATATATATATATATATATATATATATATATATATATATATATATATACTGTGTATTTGGGCAACGATTTATCTTTTATGCTGGTTTCATTAAAAATGTCAGACAAAGTATTATCATTAAGTTTTTTAATAATTTCTCAACTGTTCTTATGATTTTTTCTTTTCAGAACTCAAATTATATAAGAATTGTCCAAAGGTTTTGTATTTTCGAGTGCTTTCGGCTATACTTTTAGCCATTATCAAGAATAACTTTCGTTTTACTTGCAAATAAATTTATGTAAAGTATATGTACATAGGGTCATGTGCATGTTAAGTTCCAAACACGGTGAGCACATGGTTACCGTATTCATAATTGATGTTATTAAGTGTTGAATTTCTCTTTTTTTCTTAGGAATTAATTTTAATCTTCTTTTGTATCAAACTTAATGATAATACCTTGGCTGTTATTTTTAATGAAACCTGCATATATATAATGTTCTGGCATTTAATGGGCCATTGAGAGCTCCTTTTTTTCGCATATCGACTCCTAAAGAATTAATAGATTTATTTTTTAACCGACATTATTCTTCGTTACTTTATATATATATATATATATATATATATATATATATATATATATATCGCGTTCTGTGAGATTCAAACAAGAGTCTCAGGATTGGAAAGCAAGCATTCTAATCACTTTGCCCGGAGAACAATCCCAGTGTACGAGTTGATCCCACCCAGCTTTGTAAATGAAATTGAGATTGCGAGACTCTTCGGAAAAGGTCGATAGTTATCCAAGCATAAAATCACAAGTCATCGTAACCGAGGGCTTGACCGCACTGAACTTGTTCAATTTGATCACACCAGATTTCCTCCCAGAATCTGTGACTTAAGCCCTCCTAGCATATAAACCCACAGATCGGTTCTGTGAGTGTTGAAGAAACAGAAAATTTATACGGATAAATAACATTTTTGCAAATTCTACGCGTGTAAATTTCATGGTACCGGTCAAAGAGACTGAATCAAATAAATTCTATCTTTCCAAGAATCTTTATTATAGGTGGCTAGTCTCCAATTAAGTTAAGCTTACTAAATATCTATTATAAATAAGAAAAAAATCCAAACAGAGAAAGAAAATCAAATGCCTAGAATTAAAATCGTTGTACGTACGTCTTTATTTTTCTTTTCATAAATTAAAAAACAAAAACAATAAGCAGCAAAGGAAAGATGGCGCCGTTTTGAACAAATAAGCGGGAATTTCAACTTCTGTCTTTATTTTTACTTGATGCATTTTTCTTTTTCTTTCCTTTTTTTTTCGTTCCTTTTTTAAACACTATTATTATCAATGAAACATTTTTTAGGGCTAAAATTTAAAAAGAGAAAAGCCAAAGAGAACGAAAAAGAAGCGAATAGAAAACAAATACATCAAATATTGCAATTCTACTTCGGAAATACATATAAGGATATGATGAAAAGTTCTCGGTCCGACCAGCTTCCCGAAAATCTAATCAGACTGTCCAAGCATAAGAATGTGTTTGAAAACAGACATTTGGTTGAAGAAATAAATTTTCAGCATCTCTCTCAAAAAGAATAACTCTAAAAACAGTAATGTCTAATGTCTACATAGTCATCTGCAGACATACCCGTTTCGCCGCATCACAGTTCCTCAGTACGATTAGATAACCGATTGTTTCTAGCAAGGAGTGAAACCCGACCGGTTTAATAACAGTTGGCATTTCTACCACTGAGCTAAGGGCGTTCGGTAGAGGAAAGCGGACTTTAGCGTGTTGTATACAATATAAACACACGCCAGTATCCGAGAGTGTTCAAACTCATTACTGAATGAATGATGCGTAAATGCGTGAGTAGCTACTGCTGTTGTTTTTTTATATGTGTGTGTGTGCGTATGTATGTATGTATGTATGTATGTATTTCCATAGATAGATAGATAGATAGATAGATAGTGAAGAACAACATTAACATAGATAGATAGATAGATAGATAGATAGATAGTGAACACATTGACATAGATAGATAGATAGATAGATAGATAGATAGATAGATAGATAGATAGATAGTAGAACACATTGACATAGATAGATAGATAGATAGATAGATAGATAGATAGATAGTGAACACATTTGACATAGATAGATAGATAGATAGATAGATAGATAGTGAACACATTGACATAGATAGATAGATAGATAGATAGATAGATAGATAGATAGATAGATAGTGAACACATTGACATAGATAGATAGATAGATAGATAGATAGATAGATAGATAGATAGATAGATAGATAGTGAACACATTGACATAGATAGATAGATAGATAGATAGATAGATAGATAGATAGATAGTATGAACACATTGACATAGATAGATAGATAGATAGATAGATAGATAGATAGATAGATAGATAGTGAACACATTGACATGATAGATAGATAGATAGATAGATAGATAGATAGATAGTGAACACATTGACATAGATAGATAGATAGATAGATAGATAGATAGATAGATAGTGAACACATTGACATAGATAGATAGATAGATAGATAGATAGATAGATAGATAGATAGATAGATAATGAAAAGATCGAGAAAGACTTAATTATACAGATGTTTATTACTACTTAATACTGCTTAAGGTTTCATGCACATGTCAATCATCAGGCATAAACTGGATATTAAAATCAGCAACCAGCTGCGACAGTCTGTTTCATGCTTTTACACAATCGGCAAGCCACTCATTAAAATTTAACCCTGTATTAAAACGCCCTGTACAAATAGCACCAATTTTGCAGCAGCGATTTATTAGTAGTTGTATCAAATTTACAAGGCA
Source organism: Ascarosepion bandense (assembly GCA_037127315.1). NCBI lineage: Eukaryota > Metazoa > Mollusca > Cephalopoda > Sepiida > Sepiidae > Ascarosepion > Ascarosepion bandense. Next base: position 8,652,888 of record JBBBDQ010001908.1, read on the forward strand.
CCAAAAATGAAACCAGTAAGTTTGAGTTGAAATTGAGGCCAAGCCTGCTTCATACAAATACACTTGCGATATTCCATTCTCTTTACTATAATTCCTCTTTTGAAAACGTCTTGCCACTGTTATGTTATGATGGAGAGAGCAGATGGGTGAAACACTGAGAAAACCACACCTAACTATCGCACCTTTTCAGTCCGTTCCATAGTCAGCCATGAAAATGGCCAATCGTTTCCTCCCATATTTATTATGATCCTTTCTACCTTGTCAGTTATTTAATCGTTTTGCTTTCTTAAATTCATTGTTTTTAATATTTATTTGCCTTTCTTCTTTTTCTTCTTCTTCGTCTTCTTTAAATCTTTCTTATTTGTTTCCCATAATTCCACTGTTTATTACGTTCATTTCTCTTTATATTTTCCTCTTCTTTCTTTGTTATACACACAAAAAATACATCTTTTGAAAAAGAAAAAAAAACAACTTGCACCATTTCAGAAATGTTTAAAACATAAAACAGGACTTAGTCTGTCTTCAAAACAAAAGAGTTCTGTTGGCTTCTGCTGATGGCCCAAAAAAAAAAACATAAATGTAAATTTTGATAAGCAAACATTAAAACTGAAAAAATGAATGATTTAAAAAAAATGTCTCTTGCTTTTTTATTAATTTTTATATCCATTGGTTGAACATTAAATATTTTCTCAAAAGGATTCTGTACGGGCGCGTTAAAGTGCAATTAATAGCTGCACGAAACGAGAAATCGGAGGGCCGAGTTCAAATCCCAGTTGAATTCATTGCATTCACTTACACACAAATACCCTTGAGAAAGATATGAATACATCTTTTCTACCACCAGATGTGGGATAAATAGCAGGACAGATGGATTCTGTATCCTTAATTGGCAACTAGTCTACTGCTCAAAGTGATGGCATCCTATTGCGAGAAAATCTTCTGCCCAGTCTGTCTTGTCTCTATCGAGACATGATCCCCCAAGCGTGTATCACGTATGGCACTTAACTGACTGACGGGTTATTTAGAAGTCTTTATTCTTCACACATCTTCAAGTCGATTATTCAGTTTCCCTTTGTATATTCGTAAGTATTTCCGCCTATAAGTTTTTGCTCTTGCTGAGAAGGTGGTATCAATTTTAAACCTTTAATTTCTATGTGAAACAATCTATGTATTAATACCATAGTACCTACGAGTGTCACACTTTAGAAATAGATATGAACGCACACTCAGACACAAAAGATTAAATATAGGAATGTTGGACGACGTACACACAAACACACATTATAAAGAAGAAAAAACGTCGAAGAGGTAATATAAAACGAAAAAGAATTACTGTACAATATATGTCATCTATTATAAAGAGAGAGAGAAAGAGAGAGAGAAAGAGAGAGGGAAAGAGAGAGAGAGAAAGAGAAAGAGAGAGAGAGAAAGAGAGAGATAGAGAGAGAGAGAGAGAGAGAGAGAGAGAGAGAGAGAGAGAGAGAGAGAGAGAGAGAGAGAGAGAGAGAGAGAGAGAGAGAGAGAGAGAGAGAGAGAGAGAGAGAGAGAGAGAGAGAGAGAGAGAGAGAGAGAGAGAGAGAGAGAGAGAGAAAGAGAGAGAGAAAGAGAGAGAGAAAGAGAGAGTATTATTGTAAGACATCACTCAATAAATCCCGGACCTAACAAGTAAAACAACAACTTTTAGGCAAAATTCGATTTTTATTTATCAATTATAGTCTTTTCTAGGGTGATACACTGATCCCAACGCTTCTCTAACAATTCGATGCCTTTTTTGTCGAAGGATTTGTCTTTGGCCTCAAAATACGCCTCAGTTTCCGATATCATTTATTCATTGGAGCCAAATCTCTTCCTCTGGAGCATCCTTTTAGGTCTGCAAACAGCCAGTAGTCGCTGAGGGTCAAATCTGGAGAATAGGGTAGATGCGGAAGCAATTCGAAGTGCAATTCATGTATTTTTGCCATCGTTGCGATAGACTTGTGACACGGTGCGTTGTCTTTGTGAAGGATCATTTTCCTTCTTCATTTGTGACCGTTTTTTGGCAATTTCTTCCTGCAAACACACTAATAATGCTATATAATATTTACTAAAGATGGTTCTTCCTTTCTCAAGGTAATCGATGAACAAAATACCTTGCGCATCCCAAAATACGGAGGCCAAAATCTTGACTGCTGATGTTTACGTCTTTTGTCGTTTTGGACAGCTTTCACCTGCTGCTGTCCACTCAGCTGACTGCTGATTTGACTCCAGAGTGAAGTGGTAGATCCATTTTTCATCCATTGTCAGATGTTTACATGGTTTTATTTACGTTTATTTATGTGGATTTTTTTAATGTTTTCCGAGATAACTGCCGATTTGGGGCGACGTGAGCGTTCAGCATCATTTGATGTCTTTACGAAAGTCAGTATACCATCTCTTAACAGTTGTTTGCGACGGATCAGAGTCCGAATAACACTTATCAAGCCATTGCTTTGCTTGAACAGTATTTTTCCCATCAGAAACCAATGCTTTAACAACACACAAAATTAAGATTTTTCCCTTTTTTTTTTTTTTTGAAAATTTGCAACAGTAACGTCACTTAAATAACTGTAATTTGTAAACTAATAATCTGATTGGTCCCAGATTTCGTCACGTGCCATTTGAAGGTTAGTACTTTATAAAAATCATATGGATTTTTATTAGTGGTGCTATCTATATGTCAAGCACGGGACTTTTTGAGTGATGTGTTACTTATAGTTTTTGTGCTTTAAATAATAATTTCAAGTCTTTCTTTTTCTGTCTTCAGCTTTATTCTCCTTCAACTAAGAAAAAATATTTTTCATCCGTCTATTTTTATTTATTTTGTCTAATCAGTCCTTCAATTCTTTACATTATAACACATATACATATCTAGGTACATACGTGCGTTACGCTTTTACTGAAATCAATAAAATTAAATATATTTTATAAATGCATTATATTTCCGGAGAAAATTCTTGTAATGGAAGAAAGAATAAGACAATATAGAGAGGCAGCAAGAGAACGGCATAGAAGAATACGAGAACGATTAAGAGCAGAAGAGAGAAAAGTAATTCGTAAATCTAATAGAGAACGAATGCAGGCAAGGAGGAATGATATGAACGAAGAAAAGAGGGAGAACTTTATATTTAGTGTTAATGCAATATTTTGTTAAAATTGTTAATTTCAAATATTTAGTGATGCAATGGGGGGGGGGGGGTTCTACGGACTTTTTATTGTCATAGAATTTGCCATTAATTCAATCATTAATGGAAGAATTAAGATTCATATTGAAATAAGAAAACTGAAAATTTCACAGGTAAGACATTTCACTTGTAAGACATTACAGCCAGAGACGATTTATTTTTAATGTTTTGAACGTTCTAAACCTTTCCTTCGTTGTACTTTTCCGTGTCTATTTTATACTGGAAATTCCATTTACATGAGTTTCATTTAAGCATTATCAATAATTTTGGGCAACAAATGAATAAATTATGTTGAGCCAATTCCATCAACAAATCGGGTTTTGCCTGTACTTTTAAATGTACTTAGGGACCTCCACAGAAAACACGATACCTAAGGTTTAAAACGAATTTTAAAAAATGAAAAATATTTCTTAAAGCTTATATAAGTTACTTTGAAGGAGGGTTTTTATTCTAAAATTGCTGATTACCGCCCTTTTTAGTCGTCTTCCATCGTAATGTAATTCTCTTTATTAAAAATTCTTCCGAAAATAAAACATACCTTTCTGAAACTTTATTTGAGGAATATTAGCTGATTTAATTAATCTGATTTGAAACTAATATTTCATTTTTAAAAATATTTCTTAAAACTAATATAAGTTAATTAAAAGAAGGGTTTTTATTCTAAAATTGTTGATTACCTCCCTTTTTAGTCGTCTTTCATCACAATGTCATTCTCTTTATTAAACATTCTTTCAAAAATAAAACATACCTTTCTGAAACGTTATTTGAGGAATATTAGCTGATTTAAAGTATAATTAATCTGATTTGAAACATATTATTTACTTTAAGTTTAAAATATCGCAGAAATTCATTTTTTAACACAGTGGTAGCTGTTTATTTAAGCTGTTTTTGACAGCTTGATGACATACTGATCTATCTAATAGGCGCTTTAACCGTAAAAATATCTGAATATAACGTCAGCGACTTTTATATAGAATTTTTAGGTACACAGTTTTCTTAAATCTTTAAGGAAATATTTTCCATAATCTAATGTTTTAGTGAATTTGAGATACTTTCTGACTTTAAATTTACAACAGTCATCACTCTTATTTTCTGATAATCATGTATCGACAAAAATCGGCACGTTTATGCACATACAAGAAAACACAAAATACTTTAAAAATAATTGGTGTTTGATAATTTGTACTAAGCTTTTTCATCTATGATAAGTAAATATAGATTTTTCTTTATTATATTATCTAAAAGGATGAAATTAATAAAAAATTTAAAGAATATTTAAACTAAATAAATAATTTTTTTTTTAAATGAAAACAATTCTAATAAAAATTCATTATTGATCGAAAAAAGAAATTTCTTCAGCTAATAGTGTGCTTAATATCTGTTAAAATGTTTCTAATTAAATAATATCATAATTTTTAATTGCATTTTTATTTTATAGTTCAGTACAGATTTTCAGTAAACGGTGTTTCTATTTGACAAACGAAATTGTTGACTTAAATTCCCCAAGTACATCTGTTTTTTAGTTAACATGAATATGAAAGGGGTGAAATTTGAATTTCTCGAAATTTCATCAGATTGGATAAGCTGGGATATATTGAGGTATATATATAGTCATCTGCAGACAGATTTGTTTCGCTGTATCACAGCTCATCAGTACGGTTAGACTCCGATTGCTTTTAACCCCGGATTGAAACCCGACCGAATTGGCGTCAGTCGGCGGTTCTACCTCTGGGCTATGGGCGCTCGGTAGAAGAAGGCAGATTTTTAGCGCGTATATTATCATTATACACGCCCAATAGCCAGAGTGATCTAATTCATTACTGAATGAGCGATGCGTACATGCCAGAGTAGCTACTGTTTTTCAAAGTCTACCATTCTTCCAGAGTGCTCAATATATATATATATATATAGAGAGAGAGAGAGAGAGAGAGTTAGTATGGATGGAATGAAATTCCGATATCAAAAAAACAAAAAAAAAAAACATTACGCCAACTTTGTCGTGATGTTATAACATATTTATATTATAAATCTTGAATAAATAATATGTCTACATATATATATATATATAGATATATATATATATATATGTGTGTGTGTGTGTGTGTGTGTGTGTGTGTGTGTGTGTGTGTCAAGATTTTTAAAGAAACATTAATACAATGATTTCTTCATAAGCTCTGAAAATTACATTGAAATCCGACAATTACTTGATTTCTGCAAGAATTTCCAGAAGAATATCTTTTTTACTGAAAAAAAAAACTCTAAATTTCGCAAACTAATCTTTGCTCCCGCTAACACAAGAAAAACAAGATTTTTAACCAAAATTTCGAATGTGGTAGAAATAATTTAAAAGTTTAATGAAATAATAAAAGATAAATAAGTTTTTTCTCTTAATAACATGGCGATAAAAGTTTGGAGCCTTTTTCATCATAGTATGCTCTTTCTTTCAAGTGGTACCTATATTAATTAGATCTCCTACAAACTTTTTTATATATTTTCCATGAACTGTCGAGAAACAAAAAAAAAGTGGAGTTATCGTCTGTTTTCCTACCAACAATCCTCTTTCAATGTGAACGTTTCTCTGAGCATACGTAGAAAGAAAGAATATCTATTTTGAAAAGATAGACCTTCGCAGGAGATAAGCAAAGGCTTATGAAAAGCTGCACTTGATGTAAGAGCAATACTTATTAAGGAAAATTATAGAGGCAAAGGGAAAACTGGCCTTAGTAACAGGCCCTATCGTGGCAAGATAGCTCCTACTGTGACTGAAAATAATACCAAAAAGGCTGATAATTTCGTTATAATTGACAAAAGAACTACTATTCCAAAGTATTGTGAAAATATGGTAGTGTCTATAGCTTCGAACTGTCTCTTGGTTACTCAAAGGTTAGTGTAAAGTAGGTTCCCATGACGCTGACAGGCTCTATAAATGAATCCCTAGTATATATAAATACTACAGGTTTAGATTAGTTTTTATTAACATAAGCTCCTTTTTAGTACTGAGTTTGACAAAAGATTGCATTTATATAATGCTATACAAAAGTGGAATATATTTTTAATCGCTACCACCCCATGCAAGGCAGTAAGACTACTAAGACACAAGGGTATGGAAGAATTAAGAGTAGAAACATTAATAATGATGAGAACCAGGAGGACATTAGATAGTGAATGACATTGCATTTAACTTTTTTATTTAAATAGGCATCACCACATGCAAGGCAGTAAAGCCACTAAGATACAAGGGGTTACAAGGTGTGGAAGAATTAGGAACAGAAACATTAATAATGAGCAGGAAGAGAAAAGAGTAATCAGAAGGACAGTAGATAGCAGTTAATATGGCGTTTAGTTTTTTTGCAGAAAAATTAAAGTTGACTGGAAAGAATGAAGCCGAAAGAAAGTTTCACAATCGGGAAAAGAATGAAGCGAGAGAAGAAACTGTTAGCATAGAATTTACGGTTACATTTAACTACTTCAGCTGTAAATTGATGAGATATCGACGCCAGTCAGTTTAGGTGCCATACGTGATACACGCTTGGGCGATCATGTCTCGAAAGAGACATGACTGACTGGGCAGAAGATTATCCCGCAGTAGGTTGCCATTGCTTTCTGCGGTAGACTGGTTGCCGACCAAGGCTATAGAACCCAATCTGTCCTACTATTTAACCCATAACTGGAAGGAAGAGACGGATTAATACCTTTCCCAAGGGTATTTGCGCGTAAGTGAATACAATGGATTCAGCTGGAATTCGAACTCGGCTCCCCCGGTTTCTCGTTCCGAGCCGATATCCACTGTACCACAACGCACATAGTACTGAACTTAAATTGAAAAGGTTCAGGTACCCTAGAGAAGAGCTCATTCGAGCAATTACCATGAAAGTATTTATAGAAAAGACAAAGACAAACAACCTTACGGCGGTGGGAAAGTGACTGAAGCCGAGTAGCCAGATCAGGACCAATAATATTGCTGATTCTTCTTTGGATTTTATGACGAAGCTCAAAGTAAATAGCAGTGGCACCGGACTGTATGTGGCAGTAATATTCTAAGCATGGGCGAATGGTAGACTTGTAGGCTTATGTTATAAGATGTTTGTCTTTCAATATGGCAGTGAATGCTGAACGATCTCAACAAAGATGAAGGAAGAAAGACTTGAAGAAGGATACTGAGGATATCATTGACCGAACATGTTAGAAACGACGAAGTTTTGGAGAGGATGAAAACGAAAAGAAAAGTAATACTTAACATAAGGAAAAAACAGCTGAAGCCTTTGAGAAATGCAACGAGGAAGGTGGGCTTAGAGAAACTGATATTCACAGAACAGATAGAAGAAACGAGAGACAGAGGAAAGCAACGCATGACATACTAGGTGGCAGAGAAGGGTTTGGGAGGTGTAACAAGAAAAAGAACATTAAGAGCTACAAGGGATAATTAGATGTGGAAGTCCATGATTGCTCCGTCCTTAAGAGGCACGGCACAAAGAAGAATATATTGTTGAGTTTTTTTGAGAAGCATTTGGGATTTTGGTGTCACGTTTTTGTAGGTTGCATTTCGGAGTTTTTCTCTTGCAGACAGCTATACATACCATTTTCTTACAATTGGTGGTTAGTCCATTCTTCTTGCTTTCCTTTATTGCTTTGTCGAGAAATACGTAATTTTCTTTCAGTGTTAGCGAGCAACAGTGTCATCTGCGTATTCTAAGATTATGTCCACCGATAATAAATCCTATAAGGACCCCTAACTTCTCCTCCCTAAAGGTTGAAAAAACTAAAAAAAATTAAGAAATCAATTTAAAAAAAGCAAAAAAAACGATAACGTATAGAAAACAAGAAACAATAACAAAAAATAATGGAAAAATACTGAAAAAAATTAAAAAACAAACAACCGAAAATGAAGCAAGTCTCACTACAAAAAAAAAAAAATAAAAATCTAAATAAATTATGTCTGATTGAGTAACTCACGTGACAGTCACCGTGCGGTTTTTATCAGGACGACATATTCCCACGAACGGTCAGGATTCCCGGGGATGGACATTTTTATAAACTTACCATCTGTTGAGAGAATGCCAACCAAGGTTTTAGTGTTACCGTTAACACAACTATCAACGACTTTCGAACAGTTTCGTCTACCCAATTTCACCCACAAAGCTTGGGTATGGTTTCCAGCCACTTTCTTCACTAGTCGACCATAGTGAGCTTTGAACGCGTGTCATATGGTTAGAACGCTGGCGCTATAACGGTCACACGCACTCAGTATTCAGACACGCGCGCTCACTAGAAAAGAAACAGTACACAGGGTGCGATAAGTAAATTGTCGTTATTGTATTTTTTTCAATTTTTTTAATTACATGCGCGCACGTTGTTTGTTTTCGATTTTTTCGACTGCAGAGTATAGTTGGTGACAGTCTGTGGGAAGAAGACCACCATGACGGCATCCTGTACTGATTGGCATTCACGCCGGTAGCTCCAATGCAAACCTTTCTGAGTTTTGGGGTATCAATCAGAGGAAGGTGCAGTTAGAAGACTTGGGTGAGTCTAATGGTGATTACGAAGGCGTTTAGAGTTATCACTTGTAATGGTGACGTTATGCCTCCATTCATCTTCCGATAGGGACTCAGACTTAACATAGTCCTACACAAGTGCCTTGAAGAGATCGTGTTACCCTGGATCCAGAAGGTGGCTGCTGAAAGGTATGGCTATAAGATTCTGCACAAGGTCACGCAAACATAGGAACCCAGTCATGGCTGCCAGACAATTTCTACGACTACATCTTCCCTTACATCAGGCCACCTAACTCACCTGACTGCAGCCACTCTGATTATAATGTGTGGGGTGCAGTTGAGCGAGAGGACAACAAAACACTTTGTAATACCAAAGATGAACTGAAGGCAAGGATTATGATAACATTCACCAAATTAATTAACGAGATTGTCCTGAAGAGTTGCATGAGATTCCGATTTAGTCCGGAAATCAGGGTTAAAACCAAGAGCGGTTTTGTCGAATAAGTTTACTTTTTAGTATTTCATTATATTTGTGTGCAATTTTGGTAAATATACCCGTTAAAGTGAGTCAGTGACGTTGGTGTCATCTTAATTTTTGCCTAATTTAGACGAAAATTTGTTCATCGTATCCTGTATATTAGACTATGTAATTGTACTGGCAGCAAATTACCTGCATTCGAACAGAAAAACGAGTCCAGTAGATACACAAAATATAAATGGGTGTAAGACAAGAATGTGTATTGTCACCAGATCTATTCAACCTATACAATTCTGAGTGTCCTAGAAGTTATGCCAGGGTCCGGCCACAATTTGAACAATATAAGATACGCAGATGATACAGTACTGATAGCAGACACGGAAAGGAAACTTCAAGGCCTCCTACAAAAGGAAGCGGAAAGAAAGAACTACATATAAACTACTAGAAATCTGAATGCATGTTCAAGAGTAAAAAGAGGAGCCCAAAATGGGCTGGAGATACTAAACTCAAGAAGGTCCAAAAAATTTAAATAATGAACTCAAGCAAGGACAGAAATTTAAATAATAAACTAAAGCAGGGACAGAAATTTAAATAATAAACTCAAGCAGAGACAGAAATTTAAATAATAAACTCAAGTAGAGACAGAAATTTAAATACTAAACTCAAGCAGGGACAGAAATTTAAATACTAAACTCGAGCAGGGACGGAAATTTAAATACTAAGCTCAAGCAGGGACAGAAATTTACATACTAAACTCTAGCAATGACAGAAATTTAAATAATAAACTTAAGCAGGGACATAAATTCAAAGCAGGTACAAAAATTTAAATACCCGGGAAGTTTCCTAACGGAGAACAGAATCTACGACACTGAGATCCGAAAGCGAATTGGCGTGACCAAGGATGCATTCTAGAAGCTGCAAATTAGAATAGAAATTTCGCTGGAAATGAAGAAGAGAGTACTGGATCGTTATGTGATGTCTTTCTTTCAATATGGCAGCGAATGTTGGACAATCTCCTCAGAGATGAAGTAAAAACTTGAAGCAACTGAAACTAAAGAAGGATACTGAGGATACCATGGACTGAACATGTGAGCAACGATGTGGTTTTGGAAGGGATGGAAACGAAAAGGAAACTAATACTTAACACTAGGAAAAGATAGTTGAAGTTCTTGGGACATGTAATGATGAAAGAGGGCTTGGAGAATCTGATACTCACGGGTCAGAGGAAAAGAGAGAGGGGAAAGCAACGCGTAACATAATTGATGGAAGAGCGTGGTTTGGGAGGGGCAACAGAAGAAAGCATGTTAAGAGCCACTAGGGATAGGTAGATGTAGAAGGTCATGATCGCCTACGTCCTGAAGGAACACGGCACGTAAAAGAAGAAGATCAAGAACAAGAGAAAGGTTGTTAAGAACTACAAGGGATAGTAAAATGTGGAAGGCCACGATCGCCTACGTCCTGAAGGGACACGGCACATAAAAGACGAAGAACAAGAGAAAAGGTGTTAAGACCTACAAGGGATAGGAAGATGTGGCCGGCCACGATCGCCCACGTCCTGAAGGGACACAGCACATAAAAGAAGAAGAACAAGAACAAAAGAAAAGGTTTTAAGAGCTACAAGGGATAGGACGATGTGGAAGGCCACGATCGCCCACGTCTTGAAGGGACACGGCACATAAAAGACGAAGAACAAGAACAATAGAAAAGGTGTTAAGAACTACAAGGGATAGGAAGATGTGGCCGGCCACGATCGCCCACGTCCTGAAGGGACACAGCACATAAAAGAAGAAGAACAAGAACAAAAGAAAAGGTTTTAAGAGCTACAAGGGATAGGACGATGTGGAAGGCCACGATCGCCCACGTCTTGAAGGGACACGGCACATAAAAGACGAAGAACAAGAACAATAGAAAAGGTGTTAAGAACTACAAGGGATAGGGAGCTGTGGAGGGCCATGATCACCAACATCTTGAAGGGTCATGGCACATAGAAGAAGAATAATGGTGGACTATGAAGGTCATTCGGACACTGTCCGAAGTGACTATGTATAAGTAGTGCTCACCTAGTCCGTCAACCGTCATGACATATTCTGGAGATAGCTACCGATGAGGCAGAGAGCAGAGAAAAGTGAATTCTAGCATTTCTTAATGGCATTATGCGTACGCGAGCATGAACAGGCTCGGTTGAAATCTTGGGTTTGCTTAGCCGATTGTATTTGCCGTGCTTTCTCAGAAATAACACTAAAAGCAATAAAGTGCTTTTTTTTTATAAAGTAGTCGTTGTCTAAGAAGAAGAGGAGGATAAGGAGGGGAAGAACAAGAAGAAGCGAAGCTGTGGAGGGGAGAGATGATGAAGAATAGAAGGAAGAAAAAGAAGAGAAGAAAAGAGATAAGAGTAGAAAGGAAAGAAGAGGGTGGCAGAAAAGAAAAGATAGAGAATCAGGAGAAGGAAGTGGAGGAGAAATTAGGAGGAGAAGAAAGATGAATAGAATAAAATAAAGAAAAAGAAGAAAAAATAAAAGAAGAGATGCATGAGAAAGGAAGTGGAGAGAAGGAGGAAAGAGAGTAGGAGTAAGGGGAAGAGGAAGAGAATGAAGAAAAAGAATAGTGAGTGTTGTGAGTGAATAGGAGCGGAGGGAGGAGGAGAGAAACAGGAGTAGGAAAAATAAAACAACCAGTCGAGAGAGAACGATGAAAAAGAGGATGAAGTTTGAGAGAAGCAAGACGGTAGAAATAGAAGGAGGGGAGATTAAAAAAGGAAAAGAAGGCGAAGAGAAAAAGAAAGGAGATGAAAAATCAAGAGGAATAAATGGAGGAGGAAAACAAAAGCAAGAAAGAAAGAAACAAAGAAAGAAACAAAGAAACAAAGGATGTTGAAGAAGAAGTAGTAGAAAGATAAGGAAAAGAAAAGGAAGAGAAAGATTGGAAAGAAAAGGAAGAGAGGGATGGGAAAGAAGAAGAGGAGGAGAAATAGTGTAGAATGGTGGAGGAGGAATGATGAAGAAGAGAAGAAAAAAAAGCAAAGTTGGGGAGATAGGAAAAGAGAGATGAAGCAGAATATATTCTACTTGGTTTTCTTCTGTTTAACGACTTTTCAGTCAATTTTCCCAGCTTGTAAAATCTTGAGAATTCCGATTTGTATAAATGACCACTTTTGCAAAACAAGTAAACGAAATCGGATAAAACCAAACCCACTCTTCCTGACCCATTGGGCGGGAAAATCATCAAAAACGGTCAAGACTTAAAAAGCGTTATTTAATAAAGCGCCTATTTTCGAAGATCTTTCTACTTTTGTATTTCTCAGCTCATACATCAAAATCAGCCTCAGCTGTGGCACGGCTTCCCCCAGAAATCAATGCATGATCAATACTATTAGCAAAGGAAAAGAAATGTTTCCCTGGGTTGATCCGGTAACAGCGGGGATAGCGACGGTTTAAGAGAAGTCTTGCAGTATCGGGTAATTAACCTTAGAGTTGAAATGTGCAAAGCGTTTGGGGCAATCTGCATATTGAAACAGAGTTGCTGTAAGGGACAGTGGGTTAGGAATGATTGATCGATTCATTTTCTACGGCTTATCAACCTTTTACAGTTTATTTAAAGCCAGAAAATATTTTAAGATTGTTAATAATTTACTTATACACGTTTCACTAATTAGGCCATAGCAGGGGGCATTTCTTTCCAAATAAATATTTGCGCTTAAGTGGATATAACGAACCCGACTGGAATTGGAAATCAGAATTCGATTAACAATTCGGAACTATTACCCACTACACCAGCTACACATCTAAGCTTACCGGTATTCCCAAGACACAACGTTGCTTAACTTCGCTGACCGTAAATCTCAACGAAATAGTTTCAATATTCAAAGAAACATGTAAATAATAGTAATAAACAAATTGACTGACGTAACTCTTCCAATATTTTTGTACACTTAAAGATGAGCGTGGTATTAACACTAATAAAAGCAAAATGATTGACGTAACTCTTCCAATATTTTTGTACACTTAAAGATGAGCGTGGTATTAACACTAATAAAAGCAAAACGATTGACGTAACTCTTCCAATATTTTTGTACACTTAAAGATGAGCGTGGTATTAACACTAATAAAAGCAAAATGATTGACGTAACTCTTCCAATATTTTTGTACACTTAAAGATGAGCGTGGTATTAACACTAATAAAATCAAAATGATTGACTTAACTCGTCCAATATTTTTGTACACTTAAAGATGAGCGTGGTATTAACACTAATAAAAGCAAAATGATTGACGTAACTCTTCCAATATTTTTGTACACTTAAAGATGAGCGTGGTATTAACACTAATAAAAGCAAAATGACGTAACTCGTCCAATATTTTTCTACACTTAAAGATGATCACCGTATTAACACTAATAAAAGCAAAATGATTGACGTAACTCTTCCAATATTTTTGTACACTTAAAGATGAGCGTGGTATTAACACTAATAAAAGCAAAATGATTGTCGTAACTCTTCCAATATTTTTCTACACTTAAAGATGATCACCGTATTAACACTAATAAAAGCAAAATGATTGACGTAACTCTTCCAATATTTTTGTACACTTAAAGATGATCACCGTATTAACACTAATAAAAGCAAAATGATTGACGTAACTCGTCCAATATTTTTGTACACTTAAAGATGAGCGTGGTATTAACACTAATAAAAGCAAAATGATTGACGTAACTCGTCCAATATTTTTCTACACTTAAAGATGAGCGTGGTATTAACACTAATAAAAGCAAAATGATTGACGTAACTCTTCCAATATTTTTGTACACTTAAAGATGATCACCGTATTAACACTAATAAAAGCAAAATGATTGACGTAACTCTTCCAATATTTTTGTACACTTAAAGATGAGCGTGGTATTAACACTAATAAAAGCAAAATGATTGACGTAACTCGTCCAATATTTTTCTACACTTAAAGATGAGCGTGGTATTAACACTAATAAAAGCAAAATGATTGACGTAACTCTTCCAATATTTTTGAACACTTAAAGATGAGCGTGGTATTAACACTAATAAAAGCAAAATGATTGACGTAACTCTTCCAATATTTTTCTACACTTAAAGATGATCACCGTATTAACACTAATAAAAGCAAAATGATTGACGTAACTCTTCCAATATTTTTGTACACTTAAAGATGATCACCGTATTAACACTAATAAAAGCAAAATGATTGACGTAACTCGTCCAATATTTTTGTACACTTAAAGATGAGCGTGGTATTAACACTAATAAAAGCAAAATGATTGACGTAACTCGTCCAATATTTTTCTACACTTAAAGATGAGCGTGGTATTAACACTAATAAAAGCAAAATGATTGACGTAACTCTTCCAATATTTTTGTACACTTAAAGATGATCACCGTATTAACACTAATAAAAGCAAAATGATTGACGTAACTCTTCCAATATTTTTGTACACTTAAAGATGAGCGTGGTATTAACACTAATAAAAGCAAAATGATTGACGTAACTCTTCCAATATTTTTGTACACTTAAAGATGAGCGTGGTATTAACACTAATAAAAGCAAAATGATTGGCGTAACTCGTCCAATATTTTTGTACACTTAAAGATGAGCGTGGTATTAACACTAATAAAAGCAAAATGATTGACGTAACTCTTCCAATATTTTTGTACACTTAAAGATGAGCGTGGTATTAACACTAATAAAAGCAAAATGATTGACGTAACTCTTCCAATATTTTTGTACACTTAAAGATGAGCGTGGTATTAACACTAATAAAAGCAAAATGATTGACGTAACTCTTCCAATATTTTTGTACACTTAAAGATGAGCGTGGTATTAACACTAATAAAAGCAAAATGATTGACGTAACTCTTCCAATATTTTTCTACACTTAAAGATGATCACCGTATTAACACTAATAAAAGCAAAATGATTGACGTAACTCTTCCAATATTTTTGTACACTTAAAGATGAGCGTGGTATTAACACTAATAAAAGCAAAATGATTGACGTAACTCTTCCAATATTTTTGTACACTTAAAGATGAGCGTGGTATTAACACTAATAAAAGCAAAATGATTGACGTAACTCGTCCAATATTTTTCTACACTTAAAGATGATCACCGTATTAACACTAATAAAAGCAAAATGATTGACGTAACTCTTCCAATATTTTTGTACACTTAAAGATGAGCGTGGTATTAACACTAATAAAAGCAAAATGATTGACGTAACTCGTCCAATATTTTTCTAAACTTAAAGATGATCACCGTATTAACACTAATAAAAGCAAAATGATTGACGTAACTCTTCCAATATTTTTGTACACTTAAAGATGAGCGTTGTATTAACACTAATAAAAGCAAAATGATTGACGTAACTCTTCCAATATTTTTGTACACTTAAAGATGAGCGTGGTATTAACACTAATAAAAGCAAAATGATTGACGTAACTCTTCCAATATTTTTGTACACTTAAAGATGAGCGTGGTATTAACACTAATAAAAGCAAAATGACGTAACTCTTCCAATATTTTTGTACACTTAAAGATGAGCGTGGTATTAACACTAAAAAAGCAAAATGATTGACGTAACTCGTCCAATATTTTTCTACACTTAAAGATGTTCACCGTATTAACACTAATAAAAGCAAAATGATTGACGTAACTCTTCCAATATTTTTGTACACTTAAAGATGAGCGTGGTTTTAACACTAATAAAAGCAAAATGATTGACGTAACTCTTCCAATATTTTTGTACACTTAAAGATGAGCGTGGTATTAACACTAATAAAAGCAAAATGATTGACGTAACTCTTCCAATATTTTTGTACACTTAAAGATGAGCGTGGTATTAACACTAATAAAAGCAAAATGATTGACGTAACTCTTCCAATATTTTTGTACACTTAAAGATGAGCGTGGTATTAACACTAATAAAAGCAAAATGATTGACGTAACTCGTCCAATATTTTTCTACACTTAAAGATGATCACCGTATTAACACTAATAAAAGCAAAATGATTGACGTAACTCTTCCAATATTTTTGTACACTTAAAGATGAGCGTTGTATTAACACTAATAAAAGCAAAATGATTGACGTAACTCTTCCAATATTTTTGTACACTTAAAGATGAGCGTGGTATTAACACTAATAAAAGCAAAATGATTGACGTAACTCTTCCAATATTTTTGTACACTTAAAGATGAGCGTGGTATTAACACTAATAAAAGCAAAATGATTGGCGTAACTCGTCCAATATTTTTGTACACTTAAAGATGAGCGTGGTATTAACACTAATAAAAGCAAAATGATTGACGTAACTCTTCCAATATTTTTGTACACTTAAAGATGAGCGTGGTATTAACACTAATAAAAGCAAAATGATTGACGTAACTCTTCCAATATTTTTGTACACTTAAAGATGAGCGTGGTATTAACACTAATAAAAGCAAAATGATTGACGTAACTCTTCCAATATTTTTGTACACTTAAAGATGAGCGTGGTATTAACACTAATAAAAGCAAAATGATTGACGTAACTCTTCCAATATTTTTCTACACTTAAAGATGATCACCGTATTAACACTAATAAAAGCAAAATGATTGACGTAACTCTTCCAATATTTTTGTACACTTAAAGTTGAGCGTTCGTATTAACACTAATAAAAGCAAAATGATTGACGTAACTCGTCCAATATTTTTCTACACTTAAAGATGATCACCGTATTAACACTAATAAAAGCAAAATGATTGACGTAACTCTTCCAATATTTTTGTACACTTAAAGATGAGCGTTGTATTAACACTAATAAAAGCAAAATGATTGTCGTAACTCTTCCAATATTTTTGTACACTTAAAGATGAGCGTGGTATTAACACTAATAAAAGCAAAATGATTGACGTAACTCTTCCAATATTTTTGTACACTTAAAGATGAGCGTGGTATTAACACTAATAAAAGCAAAATGACGTAACTCGTCCAATATTTTTCTACACTTAAAGATGATCACCGTATTAACACTAATAAAAGCAAAATGATTGACGTAACTCTTCCAATATTTTTGTACACTTAAAGATGAGCGTGGTTTTAACACTAATAAAAGCAAAATGATTGACGTAACTCTTCCAATATTTTTCTACACTTAAAGATGAGCGTGGTATTAACACTAATAAAAGCAAAATGATTGACGTAACTCTTCCAATATTTTTGTACACTTAAAGATGAGCGTGGTATTAACACTAATAAAAGCAAAATGATTGACGTAACTCTTCCAATATTTTTGTACACTTAAAGATGAGCGTGGTATTAACACTAATAAAAGCAAAATGATTGACGTAACTCGTCCAATATTTTTCTACACTTAAAGATGATCACAGTATTAACACTAATAAAAGCAAAATGATTGACGTAACTCTTCCAATATTTTTGTACACTTAAAGATGAGCGTGGTATTAACACTAATAAAAGCAAAATGATTGACGTAACTCTTCCAATATTTTTGTACACTTAAAGATGAGCGTGGTATTAACACTAATAAAAGCAAAATGATTGACGTAACTCTTCCAATATTTTTGTACACTTAAAGATGAGCGTGGTATTAACACTAATAAAAGCAAAATGACGTAACTCTTCCAATATTTTTGTACACTTAAAGATGAGCGTGGTATTAACACTAATAAAAGCAAAATGATTGACGTAACTCTTCCAATATTTTTCTACACTTAAAGATGATCACCGTATTAACACTAATAAAAGCAAAATGATTGACGTAACTCTTCCAATATTTTTGTACACTTAAAGATGAGCGTGGTTTTAACACTAATAAAAGCAAAATGATTGACGTAACTCTTCCAATATTTTTGTACACTTAAAGATGAGCGTGGTATTAACACTAATAAAAGCAAAATGATTGACGTAACTCTTCCAATATTTTTCTACACTTAAAGATGAGCGTGGTATTAACACTAATAAA
The DNA here is from genome assembly GCA_037127315.1 of Ascarosepion bandense. Taxonomy (NCBI): domain Eukaryota; kingdom Metazoa; phylum Mollusca; class Cephalopoda; order Sepiida; family Sepiidae; genus Ascarosepion; species Ascarosepion bandense. The sequence continues at coordinate 8,671,039 of JBBBDQ010001908.1, forward strand.
AGCAAAATGATTGACGTAACTCTTCCAATATTTTTGTACACTTAAAGATGAGCGCCGTAAAAATATTAAAAAAACAAAATGATTGACGTAACTTGTAGCGGATAAAAATTAATTAAAATCAACCTTCTTCTTCACTTTTACAAAAATTCACAATGACGTGTTTTTCCTGGTTTTCCAAAATAAAAAAAGGATTGATCATGTGCTTGAAGTAAAAGTCGAAACCAGTTGTTAAAATGATTTTTGACGAATCGGAACGACTTGCCAGATCAAAAAGGACTTCGCGAGAAAGTGTGGAAAATCTAGATTACAATGAAAGGACTTCATCAGTCAGAGTGTCATCGGGAGACGCGAAACAAACATCTAAAATGTAACTTTCAACTTCAAGCGACTCGGACTTTGTCTCCCTTCTCTTTCTCCTTATCTATTTCAACAATTACTACTACGAACAATTTCTTCAACTCTCGATACTCTTAACTCAACTTTATCATAGAACACGAACTCTACTCATAACTTATTATTATTTCTAATTACACATTAACTTATACAACTTGTGTTATTATTTCCTAATAATAAATTTCTATTTTAACATTGAAAATGTATATTTTATTATTCCACTCTTCTACCCTACGCTACACTGGGGACTCACGACGTGCAAATAACCCGCACCTCTACGCTACAAGCTTTTCCAATATTTTTGTGCAGTTAAAGAAGAGCGAGTATTAATACTAATAAAAACAAAATGATTGACGTAACTCTTCCAATATTTTTGTACACTTAAAAATGGGCGCATAGGATACATAATGAGGAAAGAATGTTTGGAAAATTTAACTCTCGCAGAGCATATTCATGGAAAGCAGGACATAGCCTAACACCGCCGTGCTTAGCATCATCGCGGCCCTCAGCAGAATGTGACTTACGACTTCTCTACCCACAGAATGCAACTTGCACCCCCTCCCGAACATAAAGAGAGCACATTAAATGGTACTTTAGATTAAATAACATACTCTCGGAACGCAGATATTACGTCATCACGAAAAAAACGGAGGAAATATACATGTTATGTTCTTTGCATGTATATTGAAACAGATATCTTTAATCTATTTCTTTCTCAAGTTCATTTTTTTTTAATTACAAATGATTTCCAGACTCTTCGAGACCGGAAGGCTTCTAGCAAAGATTATACACACACACACACACACACACACACACACATACACACACACACACACACATATAAAGAAAAAAAGAAAGAAAGAAAGAAAGAAAGAGAGAGAGAGACGGGTTGATAGATGCATATTTCAACATACAAGAATGATAATAATTTTCCAGTTACTCCTATTATTTTGTTAATTTCTTTCATTGCAATAGATCTGCGGAGACAAGGAGCCTTGTGGCTTCCTGGGACCTTGCGGCCTCTAGGGAACTTGTGCCCTCCCCGCACAATTGCGGGGTCTGCGGGGGCCATAAGCACGCCCCTGTAACCTACTTAACAAGATTGTGTCAATGGATGACATAATAGGGATTAGGGGTGATAGCAAAATACAAACATTACTGAAAGCTACAAAGGATAGGAAGTCGCGGAGAATCATGATCCTGAAGAGACATGTCAATAATAATAATAATAATAAACAAAATGATTGACCCAAATCTTCCGACATTCTACAACAATTAAGAGCGGGATTTAAGAAAAAATAAAGAAAAAGCACAAGTTTTGACAATGTTAAACAATATTTCAACAGAATTCTGTCTTCAAGTTATTTCTGATTCATTTTAAAAATATATAAATCTATAAAAAGTTATAAGGCGTTATATTAAATAAATTAAGCATGTTTCCGTTTCATGGCTTCACGCTGGAGTCGTTTCATTCGTTTTGACGCGTTGATTACCGCTACAACCGCTTTGTAATTCCAAGACGAGCAACGTTTGTACAAAGGCTTATAATTTTATTGTAGATTTATATATTTTTCTACTTAATGTGGTTAAAACCAATTGGCTTAAACGCCCTGTAACCGATCTTGCTGGCGTCCAAACTCTGAATTCAATCACTCACGTCAGTGGCAAACTACACAACGCGTTTCTCCAGTAACCCTGAAGAACACACCACTCTTCTAGATCTCTTCTTTACTTCGAGCCCTAACTCATATCAGCTCTGCCCTCTTAGCAAATCTGATTTTTATGGGATAATGGACTCTCTCTCCTATTTTTATGGGAGAATGGAATCTCTCTCCTATATTAATAAGAGTTAACGGGAAATTCAGAGGAGGTCTTTAGACTTCTAGTGGAGTCCAGTAAAAGTACTGGGCAGTTGATATTAGACAGGAATAAGAAGAATGGACTCCAAGAACAAAACGCGAAAGAAAATGAGGAGAATGAACTCCGAGAATGAAATGCGAAAGGAATAAGAGGAATGGACTCCAAGAACAAAACAAGAAAGAAAATAAGGAGAATGAACTCCGAGAATGAAATACGAAAGGAATAAGTAAAATGGACTCCAAGAACAAAACGCGAGAGAAAATAAGGAGAATGAACTCCGAGAATGAAATGCGAAAGAAATAAGTAGAATGGACTCCAAGAACAAAACGCGAAAGAGATAAGAAGAATAGACTCAGACAAGGAAATGCGAAAGGGATAAGAAGAATGGACTCCAAGAACAAAACGTAAAAGAAAATACAGAGAATGAAATCCGAGGAATGAAATACGAAAGGAATAAGAATAATGGATTCCAAGAACGAAACGCCAAAGAAAATAAAAAGAAGGAACTCCGAGAATAAAATGCGAAAGGAATAATTAGAATGGGCTCCAAGAACAAAACGCGAAAACGATAAGAAGAATGGACTCCGAGAAAGGGATAGGAAGAATAGACTCCAAGAACAAAACGCGAAAGAAAATAAGGAGAATGAACTCCGAGAATGAAATGCGAAAGGAATAAGAAGAATAGATTCTAAGAACAAAACGCGAAAGAAAATAAGGAGAATGAACTCCGAGAATGAAATGCGAAAGGAATAAGTAGAATGGACTCCAAGAACAAAACGCGAAAGAAAATAAGGAGAATAGACCCCGAGAATGAAACGCAAAAGGAATAAGAAGAATGGACTCCAAGAACAAAACGCGAAAGAAAATAAGGAGAATGAACTCCGAGAATGAAATTCGAAAGGAATAATGAGAATGAACTCCAAGAACAAAACGCGAAAGAAAATAAGAAGAATGGACTCCGAGGATGAAATGCGAAAGGAATCAGAAGAATGGACTCCAAGAACAAAAGGCGAAAGAAAATAAAGAGAATGAACTCCGAGAATGAAACCTGAAAGGAATAAGAAGAATGGACTCCAAGAACAAAACACGAAAGAAAATGAGGAGAATGAACTCCGAGAATGAAATGCGAAAGGAATAAGAAGAATAGACTCCAAGAACAAAACGCGAAAGAAAATAAGGAGAATGAACTCCGAGAATGAAATGTGAAAGGAATAAGTGGAATAGACTCCAAGAACAAAACGCGGAAAACAATGAGAATGGACCACGAGAATGAAATGCGAAAGGAATAAGTAGAATGGACTCCAAGAACAAAACGCGAAAAAGAAATCAGAAGAATGGACTACGAGAATGAAATGGGAAAGGAATAAGAAGAATGGACTCCAAGAACAAAACGCCAAACAAAATAAGGAGAATAGACTCCGAGAATGACATGCGAATGGAATAAGTATAATGGACTCCAAGAACAAAACGCGAAAATAAATAAGGAGAATGGACTCCGACAATGAAACCTGAAATCAATTAGAAGAATGGACTCCAAGAACAAAACGCGAAAGAAAATGAGGAGAATGAACTCCGAGAATGAAATGCGAAAGGAATAAAAAGAATGAACTCCAAGCACAAAACGCGAAAAAAATAGGGAGAATGAAGTCCGAGAATGAAATGCGGAAGGAATAAGAAGAATGGACTCCAAGAACAAAAGGCTAAAAAAAATAAGAAGAATATACTCCGAGAATGAAATGCAAAAGGAATAAGACGACTGGACTCCAAGAACAAAACGCCAAACAAAATAAGGAGAATGGACTCCTAGAATGAAATGCAAAAGGAATAAGTAGAAGGGACTCCAAGAACAAAACGCGAAAAATCTATGGTGAATGGACACCGAGAATAAAATGCGAAAGGAATACGTAGAATGGACTCCAAGAATAAAACCCGAAAGAAAATAAGGAAAACGAACTCCGAGAATGAAATGCGAAAGGAATAAGAGGAATGGACTCCAAGAACAAAACGGAAAAGAAAATAAGGAGAATGGACTCCGAGAATGAAATGCGAAAGGAATAAGCAGAATGGACCCCAAGAACAAAACGCGAAAGAAAATAAGGAGAATGGACTCCGAGAATGAAATGCGAAAGGAATAATTAGAATGGACTCCAAGAACAAAACGCGAAAAATATGAGGTGAATGGACCTCGAGAATAAAATACGAAAGAAATAAGTAGAATGGACTTCAAGAACAAAACGCGAAAGAAAATAAGGAGAATGATCTCCGAGAATGAAATCCGAAATGAATAAGTAGAATGGACACCAAGAACAAAACGCGAACAAAATAGGAAGAAAAATGGACTCCGAGAATGAAATGCGAAAGGAATAAGAAGAATGGACTCCAAGAACAAAAGGCTAAAAAAAATAAGGAGAATATACTCCGATAATGAAATGCAAAAGGAATAAGTAGAAGGGACTCCAAGGATAAAACGCGAAAAATCTATGGTGAATGGACACCGAGAATGAAATGCGAAAGGAATACGTAGAATGGACTCCAGAATAAAACGCGAGAGAAAATAAGAAGAACGAACTCCGAGAAAGAAATGCGAAAGGAATAAGAGGAATGGACTCCAAGAACAAAACGCAAAAGAAAATAAGGAGAATGAAATCCGAGAATGAAATCCGAAATGAATAAGTAGAATGGACACCAAGAACAAAACGCGAAAAAAATAAGGAGAAGAATGGACTCCGAGAATGAAATGCGAAAGGAATTAGACGAATGAACTCCAAGAACAAAACGGGAAAAAAAAATAAGGAGAATGGACTCCGAGAATGAAATGCAAAAGGAATAAGCAGAATGGACCCTAAGAACAAAGCGCGAAAGAAAATAAGGAGAATGGACTCCGTGAATGAAATGCGAAAGGAATAAGACGCATGGACTCCAAGAAGAAAACGCGAAAGAAAATATGGAGAATGGAGTCCGAGAATGAAATGTGAAAGGAATAAGTAGAATGGACTCCAAGAACAAAATGCGAAAAATATGAGGTGAATGGACCTCGAGAATGAAATGCGAAAGGAATAAGTAGAATGGACTTCAAGAACAAAACGAGAAAGAAAATAAGGTGAATGATCTCTGAGAATGAAATACGAAAGGAATAAGAGGAATGGACTCCAAGAACAAAACGCGAAAAAAAATAGGAAGAAAAATGGACTCCGAGAATGAAATGCGAAAGGAATAAGAAGAAAGGACTCCAAGAACAAAAGGCTAAAAAAAAAATAAGAATATACTCCGAGAATGAAATGCAAAAGGAATAAGACGACTGGACTCCAAGAACAAAACGCCAAACAAAATAAGGAGAACGGACTCCGAGAATGAAATGCGAAAGGAATAAGAAGAATGGACTCCAAGAAGAAAACGCGAAAGAAAATATGGAGAATGGAGTCCGAGAATGAAATGCGAAAGGAATAAGTAGAATGGACTTCAAGAACAAAACGAGAAAGAAAATAAGGAGAATGATCTCCGAGAATGAAATACGAAAGGAATAAGAGTAATGGACTCCAAGAACAAAACGCAAAAGAAAATAAGGAGAATGAACTCCGAGAATGAAATCCGAAATGAATAAGTAGAATGGACACCAAGAACAAAACGCGAAAAAAATAGGAAGAAAAATGGACTCCGAGAATGAAATGCGAATCGAATAAGAAGAATGGACTACAAGAACAAAACGCCAAAGAAAATAAGGAGAATGAACTGCGAGAATGAAATACGAAAGGAATAATTGAAATAGACTCCAAGAACAAAACGCGAAAAAAATTGAGAATGGACCCCGAGAATGAAATGCGAAAGGATTAAGAAGAATGGACTCCAAGAACAAAACGCAAAAGAAAATAAGGAGAATGAACTCCGAGAATGAAATGTGAAAGAAATAAGTAGAATGGACTCCATGAACAAAACGAGAAAGAAAAAAAGGAGAATGGACAACGAGAATGAGATACGAAAGGAATAAGGGAAATAGAATCCAAGAACAAAACGCGAAAAAAAATAAGGAGAATGGACTCCGAGAATGAAATGCGAATCGAATAAGAAGAATGGACTACAAGAACAAAACGCCAAAGAAAATAAGGAGAATGAACTGCGAGAATGAAATACGAAAGGAATAATTGAAATAGACTCCAAGAACAAAACGCGAAAAAAATTGAGAATGGACCCCGAGAATGAAATGCGAAAGGATTAAGAAGAATGGACTCCAAGAACAAAACGCAAAAGAAAATAAGGAGAATGAACTCCGAGAATGAAATGTGAAAGAAATAAGTAGAATGGACTCCATGAACAAAACGAGAAAGAAAAAAAGGAGAATGGACAACGAGAATGAGATACGAAAGGAATAAGGGAAATAGAATCCAAGAACAAAACGCGAAAAAAAATAAGGAGAATGGACTCCGAGAATGAAATGCGAATGGAATAAGACGCATGGACTCCAAGAAGAAAACGCAAAAAAAAATATGGAGAATGGAGTCCGAGAATGAAATGTGAAAGGAATAAGTAGAATGGACTCCAAGAACAAATCGCGAAAAAAAAATAAGGAGACTGGAGTCCGAGAATTAAATGCGAAAGGAATAAGTAGAATGGACTCCAAGAACAAATCGCGAAAAAAAAATAAGGAGACTGGAGTCCGAGAATTAAATGCGAAAGCAATAAGAAGAATGGAAGAAACAAAATGCGAAAGAAAATAAGGAGAATGGACCCCGAGAATGAAATGCGACGGGAATAACAAGAATGCACACCAAGAAAAGAAGGCTAAAAAAATAAGGAGAATATAGTCCGAGAATGAAACGCCAAAGGAATAAGACGAATGGACTCCAAGAACAAAACGCCAAAGAAAATAAGGAGAATGAACTCCGAGAATGAAATACGAAAGGAATAAGTGAAATAGACTCCAAGAACAAAACGCGAAAAAAATTGAGAATGGACCCCGAGAATGAAATGCGAAAGGATTAAGAAGAATGGACACCAAGAAGAAAACGCAAAAGAAAATAAGGAGAATGAACTCCGAGAATGAAATGCGAAAGGAATAAAAAGAATGGACTCCAAGAACAAAACGCGAAAGAAAAAAAGGAGAATGGACACCGCGAATGAAATGCGAAAGAAATAAGTAGAATGGACTCCAAGAACAAAACGCGAAAGAAAATAAGGGGAATGAACTCCGAGAATGAAATGCGAAAGGATTAACAAGAATGGACACCAAGAACAAAACGCGAGAGAAAATAAGGGGAATGAAATGCGAGAAGGAAATGCGAAATGAATAAGAAGAATGGACTCCAGAACAACAGCTGAAAGAAAATAAGGAGAATGGACTCCGAGAATGAAATGCGAAAGGAATAAGTGAAATAGACTCCAAGAACAAAGCGCAAAAGAAAATAAGGAGAATGAACTCCGAGAATGAAATGCGAAAGAAATAAGTAGAATGGACACCAAGAACAAAACGCGAAAGAAAATAAGGAGAATGGACTCCGAGAATGAAATGCGAAAGGAATAAGCAGAATGGACTCCAAGAACAAAGCGCGAAAGAAAATAAGGAGAATGGACTCCGAGAATGAAATGCGAAAGGAATAAGTAGAATGGACACCAAGAACAAACCGCGAAAAAAATAATAAGAAGAATGGACTCCGAGAATGAAATGCGAAAGGAATAAGACGAATGGACTCCAAGAACAAAACGCGAAAAAAAATAAGGAGAATGGACTCCGAGAATGAAATCCGAAAGGAATAAGACGAATGGACTCCAAGAACAAAATGAGAAACAAAAAAAGGAGAATGGACAACGAGAATGAAATACGAAAGGAATAAGGGAAATAGAATCCAAGAATAAAACGCGAAAAAAATTGAGAATGGACTTCGAGAATGAAATGCGAATGGAATGAGACGCATGGACTCCAAGAAGAAAACGCGAAAGAAAATATGGAGAATGGAGTTCGAGGATGAAATGCGAAAGGAATAAGTAGAATGGACTCCAAGAACAAATCGCGAAAAAAAAATAAGGAGACTGGAGTCCGAGAATCAAATGCGAAAGGAATAAGAAGAATGGAAGAAACAAAACGCGAAAGAAAATAAGGAGAATGGACCCCGAGAATGAAATGCGAAAGGATTAAGAAGAATGGACTCCAAGAAGAAAACGCGAAAGAAAATAAGGAGAATGAACTCCGAGAATGAAATGCGAAATGATTAACAAGAATGGACTCCAAGAAGAAAACGCGAAAGAAAATATGGAGAATGAACTCCGAGAATGAAATCCGAAATGAATAAGTGAAATAGACTCCAAGAACAAAACGCGAAAAAAAATGAGAATGGACCCCGAGAATGAAATGCGAAAGGAATAACAAGAATGCACTCCAAGAAAAGAAGGCTAAAAAAATAAGGAGAATATACACCGAGAATGAAAAGCCAAAGTAATAAGACGAATGGACATCAAGAACAAAACGCGAAAGTAACTAAGGAGAATGAACTCCGAGAATGAAATCCAAAATGAATAAGTAGAATGGACACCAAGAACAAAACGCGAAAAAAATTAGAAGAAGAATGAAATCCGAGAATGAATTGCGAAAGGAATAAGAAGAATGGACTCCAAGAACAAAACGCAAAAGAAAATAAGGAGAATGAACTCCAAGAATGAAATGCGAAAGAAATAAAAAGAATGGACTCCAAGAACAAAACGCGAAAGAAAAAAAGGAGAATGGACACCGAGAATGAAATGCGAAAGGAATAAGTAGAATGGACTCTAAGAACAAAGTGTAAAAGGAATATACGGAATGAATTCCGAGAAATTTTTATATTCATTTTACCACGGGTGATTGGTTAACAAATTTTCTTCGTTGACAGATTTCCATTCATTTGTCACAGGAGTGCCAGATGCAGAGTCAAATTGTGTTATATAAGCATGATAAAAACCTCGTCTGATCAAGAGGCTATTCATGGTCGAGTGGTTAAGACAGTACCAGATCAAATGGTAGCTTCCCCTATGTAAATAGGGGTCGCAGGTTCGAATCCTGCTGGATAGCACACATTTTCACAATAAAAATTTATCGTAAAAATAATCAGGCCGGTAGATATAAATATAAAATACTGTTTAATTAAAAAACAGAATATCTACTTAAATACGAGTATCGGTAAAAATAATGTTCAAAATAATTCATTACATATTATCCTATGTTTCTAACACGGCATATGCATGAATCTTAGAGACGTGGAATATCTGGAAGAATGTTAAACTTTGAAAAACAGTAGCTACTCTAGCATCTACGTATCGCTCATTCAGCAATGAATTAGAACACTATTGGGCGTGTGTATAATGATAATGTACACGCTAAAAAGTCTGCCTCCTTTTACCGAGCGCCCATAGCTCAGAGGTAGAATCGAGACTGACGCCAATTCGGTCGGGTTTCAATCCTGGGTAAAAAGCTAAAGAGTGTGATGCAGCGAAACAGATCTGTCTGCGGATGACTATATATATATATATATATATATATATATATATATATATGCGAAGATTTTGATTCTTCATTTTCAAAAGAGATTGGCGCAACATATTCTTCGTTGTCTCTGTATCTCTTAATTATTCTTGGTCCGTATTTAGCAAAGCCTTGTAAATATCAGTATGAAAGAAGAAAGTTGTAAGTTTTCCTCATATTTATTGTCCTATTTACGACGTTTCTGCTGTTGACTGACTTTCTTCATGTGATTGAAATTTTGAACCGAACGCTTCATTTCGCTCAATGGAATAAATTGTTTTCATGAAAATGAGCCATGCCATTTCTGGATGTTTTAGATATTTCTATTTAACTCAACTCTCTAAGTTTTTTTATTATGTTTTCCACTGCTGTCTCCAGGTATTGAACTCACAACTCTTTTGGGTTAAGTCACAGGATCCAGCCAACGCTTTTATCCACTGGGCTATGTGACCAATCAGCTGAAGAAGATCGAAGCGTAAAACGACCGAAACGTCGTGAATATGACAAGAAAGGTAAGAACAACAGTTCGAACCATGTAACTAATGTAAATGCCTCATCTCAGAAATATAGACAAATAAAACTGTAGGCATATACAAAGCTCTATTTGTTCAAGTACAAGGCTTCTGTAAAGAGGTACACTGTGCCTATAGACAAATGGTTTGCAAAAGTAACTACTTAACTATTACTATATATAATTTCTTTCATTTGCTTCGTCTGATAACGTGCATATTACGTGCTGTACGGGCAAAAAGGAATCGTATGTTGTGCTAATCTTTAAGAAGGGATGGTTTATTTATCAGCAAGGAAACTGCTTAGATTACAAAGGCTTGAACACCGACGACGACGAAGATGAAGAACAAGAAAGAGAAAAGGAGAGCAGAAAGAAGTAGAAAGAAAAGAAGGAAGAGTGGGGTGGAAGAAGAGGATGAGTAGAAAGAGAAGAAAGTGAAGAAAACGGGATGGAAGAATACGACAGACTAGAAAGCGAAAGAAAAAAAGAAGAAGAAGAAAAAGAAGAAGAAGAACGAGGAGCTAAATAGAAGTCGATAGAAATAGAACAAGAAAATTAAGCAAATGAAGCAAGAAAGAAAATGAATAGAAGAAGAAGAAGTGGTGAATGTGAGCAGAAGTTAGAAGAAAGAAAAGAAATAGTAACAAAAAGAAGAGGAGGAGTGAACAGATGCAGCTGTTAGAAGAATAGAAAGAATTAATAAGTGAAGAAGGAAAAGAAAGAGGAGGAGAAAAAGAAAGAGAGAAAGAAGGGTGAATGTGAGCGGAAATTTAAAAAAAGAGAAGAAAAAGAGGAAGAGGAGAAGGTGTGCTGGAGAAAAAAACGATAAGAGTAGTAATAGAAAGTAAAAAAAAAAAGAAGGGCAAGAAGAAGAAAAAAAGAAGAAAAAAAGGAAAAGAACAGGAAAAGAAAAAGAAGAAAAAGAAGAATAGAAAGTAGAGAGGAAAAAGAAGTGTTGAAATAAAAGAAGAAGAGGAAACAGAAGAAGAAGAAGAAGAAAATAAGTAAAAAATATGGGATAAAAAATAAAAAAAGAAGAACCCCTTCAACTCTCATATAAAACTTATATATATATAAGTTTTATATATAACTTATATATATATATATATAATCGTATCGCACCAAGCAAGCCATTATACTGCCACTGTTGTGCAGGGGGTTACATAGGAGAAAGGTTATGAGAAGGACTGACAGAATAAGGGGGTGTCAGGAAGCGAGTAGGAGAGGGATGAGAATACTGCAGAAATGAGATGAGAGCATGAGAGAAAGAGAGAGAGAGAGAGAGAGAGAGACTTATTTTTACTTATTTTTCCTTTATTTTCTCTTTTTTTCCCCAGAATCTGTTTCTGTTGCTTTCCATTAAAACCATAAAAACAAAAAACAAAAAACAAAAAAACTCCTGATACTTCACTTTTCTTTCTTTTTTGTTTAAATTCTTCTTCTTCTTCTTCTTCTTCTTCTTCTTCTTCTTCTTCTTTATTTTCAACGCTTCTTTTTTCTGTCCACCTCCTCTTCTCCTTTTTCTGCGGTAGACTGGTTGCCGACCAAGGCTATAGAACCCAATCTATCCTGCTATTTAACCCATAACTGGAAGGAAGAGACGGATTAATACCTTTCCCAAGGTTATTTGCTCTTTTTTTCCCCCAGAATCTGTTTCTATTGCTTTCCATTAAAACCATAAAAACAAAAAACTGTCTGTCACTCCTTCTCATAACCTTTCTCCTATGTAACCCTCTGCACAACAGTGGCAGTATAATGGCTTGCTTGGTGCGATAAGATTATATATAATTTTCTTCTCCTTTTTTCTCTATTCCTTTTTATAAGTTTTATATATATATATATATATATATATATATATATATATAAAACTTCCCGTTTGTAGAACTCCTTTCCGTTTGCTTGCTTCCCTGATAGCTACAACGTCCAAAAGTTTAAATGCAGCGTCAATTGCCACCTCTCACCCACTTCATTCCCATAAATCTCTTATACTTTCTGCGACGTCCCCCGTACGTTGTATTTCTCTCACTGTAAACCCCTGCAAACCAGTAGCATTCCTTCCTTGCTTGGGGTGAAATGATTATAAAAAAAGAAGATAGAAGCGGTATAAAAAAAAGAACAAAATTTACCAGCATGAAAGAAAGAAAGAAAGAAAGAAAGAAAGAAAGAAAGAAAGAAAGAAAAGAGAGGACAAGAATAATAACTTCGAAAATTTATCTTGTTCAAACTTTAAAGAAACCGATTTTGTTCGTGTTTAGCGTGCAACCGTATAAAATAAGACAAAAGACACTAAAATCCATCGATTATTATTTAAAGAAAAAAGGTTTTATTATAAAAAAAATAAACGATATGATCGATTAAGCAGATTCAATTTAAGGCGTTATTTGTTAACAGGAATGTATTCATTAGCATGTCTCAGACTGACTTCTCGTCACTCGACAGACAATGGATCTCCCTTCGTAATAAAATCTGAGCAGAAATCTAAACATAACCGATGTTTACTTATAGACGCAAATAAATGATTGATTGATTGATTTGCTTGTTTAAAGGCATATTAATCCTTTATGGGTAATTTACAGTTGATATCAGCTCGGAACGAGAAACCGGGGAGCCGAGTTCGAATTCCAGTTGAACCCATTGTATTCACTTACGCGCAAATAACCTTGGGAAAGGTATTAATCCGTCTCTTCCTTCCAGTTATGGGTTAAATAGCAGGATAGATTGGGTTCTATAGCCTTGGTCGGCAACCAGTCTACCGCAGAAAGCAATGGCAACCTACTGCGGGATAATCTTCTGCCCAGTCAGACATGTCTCTTTCGAGACATGATCGCCCAAAGCGTGTATCACGTATAGCACTTAACTGACTGAATGGCGAAATTTTATTTTCTTGGGAGCTTGAAAGTCATAAAAATATCATATCTGTTCTTCTGCTTTCACAGGTGAATACATGGTAGATGTTACTCAGCTTTTGTGAATATACATTTTTGTGTGAACATAATTACGAGAGGTGTTGATATGTTTCTTTTCTGTCGTAGTTTTGTCGAGGTTATATATTGGAATGCACTTTTTAGTAAAAATCCTATTTTAAGATTTCATTTGTTTATTTAAAGGATTATGAGAACCTTCTGAGTCATTTAATGTCGAAACTTAATTTTCTTCCGAATTTTGAAGTAAAAATATATGTTATTCTGCTTTCACAACTGAATACATGGTAGATGATACTCAGCTTTTGCGTATATATATTTGTGTGGACATAATTACTAAAGGCGGTGATATGCGTGTTGTTTCTTTAAGAAATTATATAACCACTGTTTACCTCAATTAGACTGACGACCAATATTTATATACACTCCCGATCAAAAATTTAAGACCACTTAAAAATCTTTAAAAAGAAAATTTTTTTTACAGATAGATTTTAAACTCCTCCAACTTAAGGTTACCAATACTACAATCGAAAAGATTATGGAAACAAAAAGCTACATTCCAAACATTTTATTTAGAAATTTACATTTTTATAAAATGAGGCGATTTACGCATGATCAAAATTATAAGACCAGGGGTTATAAACTGTTAGATCTATGGTAATTCCAATGTTTTTAGTTCAGTTAGAGATTAGCAATCAATGCGTAAAGTAGTTACCATGCCTAAAGCAAGCAAACTTACCAAAGTTGAGCGTTCTCGAATTCTAGAATTGCATAAGCAAGGTTTGTCACAGCGAGCGGTCGCAGCTAAGGTAAATCGCAGTAAAACTGTGATTGCAACTTTCTAAAGAACAGTGAGAATTATGGAAAAGCAAAATCCTCTGGTAGGCCCCCAGAAATTTCTCCTGCATTGAGTAAGAGAATAAGATGGGTTGTTATGAAAGACGGGGGACTTTCTTCTAGTCAAATTAAGGCAGTCACAGATGCTGATTGCAGCCCCGTAACCATCAGAAGACACTTACGACAAAAAGGCATGGTAAATAAAAAGCGTAAACAAATTCCTCGGCTGCTTCCACGTCACAAGGTAGACTGCTTAAAGTTTGGTCGTGAATACCAAACATGGTACGTTGAGAAGTGGAAGAAAGTCTTGTTTTCTGATGAGAAAAAATTCAAACTAGATGGTCTTGATGGCTTCCAATGACAATGGCATAACAAAAACATGCTTCCTGAAATTTTCTCCACACTTCATAGTGGTGGAGGGTCCCTAATGGTATGGGGTGCCTTTTCTTACAGAGGGACGATGGAGCTCCAGGTGGTGCAGGGTCGTCAAACAGAAGCTGGTTATGTTAGCATACTACAAAAAGCATCTTTGATGATGGAGGGCCATCATTTGTGTGTGGATGGATGCTTATTCCCACAGAATAATGCTGCAATCGACGCTGCAAGACGGACCTTGACCTTGCTACAAGAAAATGGGGTCCATCTCTTGGTACATCCTGCATGCTCACTAGACTTAAACCCAATTGAAAATGTTTGAGGATGGATGACAAGAGATGTTTATCGAAATGGCAAACAATATTCAACAAAACATGAACTTTGTGAAGCCATCTTCAGAAGCTGGAGCAACATCCCCCGCACCTTAATGGAAACGCTTATTTCTAGCATGCCCGACAGAATTTTTGAAGTCATCAAAAGCAGTGGAGGTAGAACTCATTATTAAATTTGGTTGTTGAATATTTTCATACACTTTTCATACACTTTTTGTACAATTTCGTAGAATTTTTGTCTCTGGTCTTATAATTTTGATCATGTGTAAATCGCATCATTTTATAAAAATGTAAATTTCTAAATAAAATGTTTGGAAAGTAGCTTTTTGTTTCCATAACCTTTTAGATTGTAGTATTGGTAACCTTAAGTGGGAGGAGTTTAAAATCTATACGTAAAAAAATATTTCTTTTTAAAGATTTTTAATTGGTCTTAAAATTTTGATTAGGATTGTATAGTATAAAGACGACCAATGTTTTAGGTCCCACCCTTTTACAGTTAAACAAATAAGATGTAACCGTAAATTCTACTCCAACAGCTTCTTTTCTCGCACTTCCCGCCTGTGGAACTCCCTTCCACAACTCTGCTTTCCCGACAGTTACAATCTCCAGGTGTTTAAATGTAGGGTCAATAGACACCTCCTATCACACTAACTCCCAATTATTCTCAGAACACTCTCATCTACCCAACCCTCATTCTCGGTATCCTTACCCGCCTATCACCCACCCTCTGACATTTCCTAGATTTAATCATCCTTTCTCCACTCTACGTAGCCCCCTGCGCAGTAGTGGCAGTGACATGCCTTGCTCGGGGTGAAACGCTTATAAAAAAAATATATATATACAGACTCAAGTATAAACATGACCAATATTTATATATAGACTCAAGTATAATATTGATATGTCGTCAAATCTACAGTATATGATTGATTTGCTTGTTTAATGGCATATCAATTCCTTATGGTTAATTTAATACCAAAATCCTATTTTCTTGAGAGTTACTAGAGGCGGTGACATGTGTTTTAATGTTGTTTTTGCTGAAGTTATATTTTGGAATTTAGTTTAATGTCTTTAACAGTTTTTTTTTATTTTAATATTGGGTTGTTTGATTGGTTGATTTTGTTTCATGACATATGAACCTATATGGATTGTTTAATATATTTGTATGTAATTTAATGTTTTCGACAACAGATATTTTGTAAATAATTTTATATATTCAGAGTAAAGATATTTTTTTAGATATAGCTTTTCCTGTCTGAATCTATCCTGTACATATATAAATCTACCATCCGCCCGTGTATTGAATATTGCTGTCATATCTGGTCGGGTGCCCCTGCTATTCACCTCGGGGTTCTTGACAAAATCCAACGGAGAATCTATAATGTGATCGATCCCGACTTGGTAGCTCAGCTGCAGTCACTTTCTCACCGGCGCAATGTGGATTCCCTATGTCTCTTCTACAAATATTTTCACAGCTTCTGCTCCGACGGGAATTTACTCGAGCTACTAGACTAGCAACTAGGTCCCACCCATTTACAGTGAAACCAATAAAATGTAACCGCAACTTCTGCTCCAACAGCTTCTTTTCTCGCACTCCCCGCCTGTGGAATTCCCTTCCGTATACTCGCTTCCCCGACAGCTACAATCTCCAAGAATTTAAATGTAAAGTCAATTGCCATCTCCTCCTTTCTGACTCGCAACCTTTCCCTCATGTTCTTTTCTCCGTCCACTCTACTCTCATCGGCTCTCTTCACAACAGTATTTTCATCCTTCTCTTACCCATTTCCTGACACCCCCTATAACTTGTTCCTCTTTCTCATCACTTTCCTACTATGTAATTCCTTGCACACCATAATAATAAAACTGCCTTGCTTGGGGTGAAATGATTAAAAAGCAAAACATAAATAAATTTCAAGTATCGTAATGTATTTCTTAAAATTATATGTTTCTTGACATTGGCAAAGGAATCAGAAAAAAATTCTCGTTACGTGAGCGTTCTTAACACCCCCGCAAAAAAACCGCTAAAATTAGTTATTGTAAATCACCTGAAGACACCAGATAGTAGGAACCTGGGTCGCGAAATACCTTGTTCACAAATAAAATATATTAATTTATGTTGTTTAAACATTATTTTTAAACAAATTACTTTCTCACCAGCGTAATGTGGATTCCCTATGTCTCTTCTACAAATACTTTCATGGCTTCCGCTCCGACGAACTTAGCTCACTGGTGCCCCCTCTGCATGAATTTACTCGAGCTACTAGACTAGCAACTAGGTCCCACCCATTTACAGTGAAACCAATAAAATGTAACCGCAACTTCTACTCTACAGCTTCTTTTCTCGCACTTACCGCCTGTGGAATTTCCTTCCGTATACATGCTTCCCTGACATCTACAATCTCCAAGAATTTAAATGTAAACTCAATTGCCATCTCCTCCTTTCTGACTCGCATCCTTTCCCTCCTGTTCTTTTCTCCGTCCACTCTACTCTCATCGGCTCTCTTCACAACAGTATTTTCATCCTTCTCTTACCCATTTCCTGACACCCCCTATAACTTGTCCCTCTTTCTCATCACTTTCCTACTATGTAACCCCCTGCACACCAGTTGCAGTAAAACTTCCTTGCTTGGGGTGAAATTATTATAAAAAATATATAGATTTGTAGATCATAAAATATCTTGTTAGTAATTTTACTATAAAAACGTATTTTTATGTTTTTTATTGTTGCATTGATTCTCATTTGGGTATAAAAAATGTTTTGTTAATCAATTTATTATGTAAATGTGCAGATTTTTTTTGTTTGAGAGTTCACTATTTGCCCATAACTGGGGCCCTAACAACTCCTACCACCCCGGCTCAAGATAAAACTGGGAACAACTGTAATTAATAGATAGTTCTATACTCCTGAAAAACTAATCTCACGATCAGAGATCTTGCTGCTGGATCTAGTTTACCGACATACCCAAGACGAGACACAAGTATAAAGACGACCAATGTTTACAGAAAGACTCAAGCATGAACGTAACAATGTTTAAATATACACACAAGTATGAAGACGACTAAATTTTACATATAGACTCAGATATAAACATAACCAATATTTACACATAAACTCATGTATAACGACAACCAATATAAACGTAGCTATTGTTTACATATAGACTCAAATATAAAAACGACCAATATTTACATATAGGCTCAAGTAAAACGGCGACCAATGTTTCCATATAGACTCAAGTATAAATATAACAAATATTTACCTATAGACTGAAGTATTATAAAAATAACTGATGTCAACATTAAATAACAGCAGCTAAACTTTTTTAGGACCTTTAATAAATATGATATACTTTGCTATGTGCATAGTATTTACAAGATATGTTTGCAGACCATTACTATTCTAGTTCAATCCTCACTTGGGGTTTTACAATTGTGGCATCTGTCGAAAGTGTAGATCACCAAGTAAATCTTTAGAGAAGCTCAATATAGAGTTACGGTTAACAAGCTCAAGAGTCCTACACTCGTGTTTTTGTATCATTTATCTTGGTTTTAGTCATTTTTTCAACGACATAACGACGCTTCGCTGTGACTTTTCTAGATTTTCAAGGTAATTATTCCGATGAGCATTCGTCTTTGCTACCTCGACTTTACAAATTTAGACCTATATAGACTAAAGTATACAAACGACCAGTGTTTGCATATAGACTCAAGTATAAACACAATCAATGTTTACATATAGGCTTAAGTATAAAAATAATAGCTGCTATCTATTAACCATAACAGACAATCCCTTCTACCACCCCATTAGCATGGATCAGGCTAGTCTCCCTGAAAGAAAACACTGCGCCTCCTCGTGTTAACTCTCACAACAGATCTGAAGTGGAGTGACTACATAGAATCCATAGCTAAATCCGCTGTTAAGAATGTCTGTGCAGAGCCAGCAGGTTTTTCCCGGTTGAAACAATCCTGCACAAATACAAATCTATAATCCGCCCGTGCATTGAATACTACTGCCATATCTGGTTGGGTGCTCCTGCTATCCACCTACGGGTCCTTAACAAAATCCAGCGGAGAATCTGTAATGTGATCGATCCCGACTTATCATCCGCCCGTGCATTGAATACTGCTGCCATATCTGGTCGGGTGCTCCTGCTATCCACCTACGGGTCCTTAACAAAATCCAACGGAGAATCTGTAATGTGATCGATCCCGACTTATCCGCCCGTGCATTGAATACTGCTACCATATCTGGTCTGGTGCTCCTGCCATCCACCTACGGGTCCTTGACAAAATTCAACGGAGAATCTGCAATATCATCGATACCGAGATGGCAGCTCGGATACAGTGGCTTCCCTGTGTCTCTTCTACAATCACTTTCACGGCTTCTGCTCTGATGAACTTAGCTCACTGATGCCCCCTATATACGAATTTACTAGAGCAACAAGATTAGCAACTAGGTTCCACCCTTTTACTGTGAAACCAATAAGATGTAAACGCAAGTTCTACTCCAACAGCTTCTTTTCTCGCACTTCCCGCCTGTAGAATTCCTTTCCATTTACTTGCTTCCCGACAGCTACAATCTCCCAGAATTTAAATGTAAAATCAATAGGCATCTCCTATCTCAATAACTTGCATCCCCTCTCTCATGCTCTCATCTCATTTCTGCAGTATTCTCATCTCTATCCTACCCGCTTTCTGACACTCCCTGTATCCTGTCACTCCTTCTCATAACTTTTCCCCTTAATAATCCCCTGCAAAACAGTGGCCTTGCTTGGGGCAATACGATAATAAAAACTAGTAAAAAAATGATTCCCTTTCTTAATTATCCATGAATTGCTAAGAAACCACCCCACTATTTTTCCCAGGAAGTCATACCAATTCATAGATAATAAAGAAAAGGAATCTCTGAAGAGACATGATCAGAAACCACTCTAGTGTCTTTTCCGAGAAGTCATAGCAGTTCATGATTAAAAAAAAAGAAAGGTAATCTATAGAAAGTCATGACTGAAACCACCTCATTATTTTTTGCAATTCAAAGAAAAAAAGAGAAAAGTAATATGTGAAGAATCATAATCAGAAACCACTTCAATATCTTCCTAGAAATAATAGCAGTTCACATTTAATAAAGAAAAGGAACCTGTAGAAAGTCATGATCAGAAACTACTCCACTATTTTCCATAGAAAGCATAGCATTTCATAGATAATATAGAAAAAAGAATCTTCGAGGAGTTATGATCAGAAACCATTCCACTATCTTTATGAGATCATAGCGATTCACAGGTAAAAAGGAAAACGAATCTCTGTAAAATCATGATCGGAATCCATTCCACTATTTTCCCAAGAAGTCATAATAATCTGTAGAGGCATTATTTGCCTACGTTCTAAAAGATAAAAAATTAAAAAAATTGCATTGTAATAATTGTCTTTGAAAAAATAGCAGAGTGGTTTCCCGTTTCGTGCCGCTGATGAACTACGGAATGATTTGCAGGAAATTTGGACAGCGTTTCGTTTGTTCTCTGAAACGTTTCTTTCAAAGATGTCATAAAAAATCGATACGCTGCCTTGGCTACTTTGACCGTTGTCCACCAGAGAACCACGAGATCTGACTCACTCGACACCAGATTCGAAGCCACCCAAGTAGAAAGACGTGTGACAGGAGTCGAAAATGACTGTGATCTTTCCCGTCCGATAATATAACCTCAGTTACGGTTCGTTACCGGCCTCTAAAGAGTGGGAGGTTCACAATTAGCGGCTGGAAAAATGTATGAACGATATATGATTAGAAACGCATAGCTGAATCCCTCCCCACAAAAAAGCCAAGGGGCTTCGTACCCATTAAACAGAATATAAATCTTCCATTTGACTGGTTGAAGGGTGGTCAGCCAGAGTTGCTCATCAAAGATTCCAATATCGCAATTTTTTTTCTTTTACGATCTCTTAGGTTTATATATATATATATATATATATATATATATAGAGAGAGAGAGAGAGAGAGAGAGAGAGAAAACAAAAAGTCTACATCTATATATATACAAATATATTTATATAAAATGAAACACGAAAAAAACTAGCAAACCCAACCTCAATAATAATGTTGACCCCTATCTCCAACACCAATGTAAGGGGCCTACGTTCCAACTTTTCAAAAATGGAATTTCATCTTTTTCTGTCTAAACCTGTTCTTGTCTGAAACGGGAATCAATGCCTCAATCCCACTGCAGGAGCTTACAATCCCGGGACACATTTTAACGAAATACAACCATATAAATCGCCACTGCAACGGGCTCGGTGACTACATCAAGGACAGATTTCTCTGTAGCAGGACCCTAATCTCCCGTATATGTGTTTTCGCGTATCCATAGTGTCATATTCGTCTTTGCTCTGTATCGTCCTCAGAATGAAGGGTTGGTAATCTTCGATGAAATATCAGAGAGGATTGACAATATTCTCCCCCAATTACCCTTGGTCAACTTTCACACATGTGGTGACTTCAATATTCACCACAAAGAGTGGTTAGTCCGCTCTAACAAAACCGATGAGGAAGGCAATTACATCAGAAACTTCTCCATCGCTTATTAACTAACCCAGATCATTGAAGAAACCACCCGAATCCTTGATACGACGGGGCAGCAGGTGACTCTACCATTTTTTAACATCCTGCCCTGTCAAATGCTCAGCAAAGGTTTTACCTCCTCTCCCCATTGGCTCGTGTCAGTATCCAAACTGACTGCTAACCAATGACATCCCATGATTTGCCGTTCCTTATGACGGTTTTACGCAATGAGAAGGTAGACTCATACAGATTTTGGTCTTATATGACGGAAGCTTCTCTCCCCACCTTCTTCAAACATTCTGCTCCCAAAATAGCTTCCCTAATCTCTGAATGGATTCTTTCTGGGATAGAGAGTTATATCTCCCCACAAAAAATTGAGCAAAAACCAGTCAGCCCTGATTCACGCATGAATGTGTTGCAGCCATCAGTCAGTTAAGTGCCATACGTGATACACGCTTTGGGCGATCATGTCTCGAAAGAGACATGACTGACTGGGCAGAAGATTATCCCGCAGTAAATTGCTATTGCTTTCTGCGGTAGACTGGTTGCCAACCAAGGCTATAGAACCCAATCTGTCCTATTATTTAACCCATAACCCCTTTCCCAAGGGTATCTGTGAGTAAGTGAATGCATGGAATTCAACTGATATTCGAACTCGGCTCCCCGATGTGTCGTTCCGAGTCGATATCCACTGCACCACAACGCACATCCGAATTGCAGCCATAGCTCTCCGGAAACACTATTTCAAAATCTATAGCAAGGAACGATGTAGTCTGTCCCTTACCTCATTCAGAACAGTCGGCAATCACTGTTAGAGAATTCTAGAATTCGCAAAGTGCAGCTAGCCGCAGGTTGTCAAGGCCGGGTTTGGAAATGAACAAATTGCATATTGCGAATTCTGGAAGATCACCAATCAAATTATAAACAGAGTCAAAGCGGCTGCGCCCTCTATTAGAAATTTCCACCAAGTGAAATCCACTTTGGCAGATAAAGCAAAGATCTTCGTCTGGATATTTGACTCAAATTCAACATTATATAGCAAAGGCCACTCTCTCCCCAACTTCCCATGCCTCACTGTATACAGTCTCCGTAATATACTCATTTCAGTAAGAGAAGAATCTCAACTTATCAAAAGCCTCGACCCCCAAAAAGCCATTTTTCAGGATAAACTTCCAGTGATCGTCCTTAAGAATATCAACCCAGAATTATCCCCGATTCAATATTAGTAAGGCTATGTATATATGACTAGCGGAAACGTTTCATGAAAATAGATTATGTATTTCACAATTCATGGTCTCATCAAATCAAAAACGAAAGTGTGAAATGTGTGTGTGTGTGTGTGTGTGTGTGTGTGTGTGTGTTTATGTGTTTGTTAAAAAAATAACGACTTTTTATATTTTTTTCCCTAAACTGGCATTTTTCGTGAAAAAGAGCAACTTTTTAAAAATGTGGTTCATATATAAAAATTCTTTTCTTGTTATCAGAATGGCTCAAACGTTAGAAATTCATTTTGCCTTTTCCAAAATTAATCCAAGGCAGATCCCCACACAATCTTCAGAATGGGTTGTAAGCAGAAGATTTGTTTGTAATCTATTCACTCGTTTTCCGTGTTGATAATATGTTATTAAACTAAAGAGTGAAACTTGTGAATCTGGGAAAATTTAATAACTTCCGATATGAACTAAGATTGTAAGAAATATATACCACTTTTTCAAAAGTAACTCTGTTTCTTTCTTCTTTTCTCACGAGAAATGCCAGCTTATGGAAAAAGTACTGAGATTCATTATTTAAATATTCAAATACACACCCACACTCATTACATTCTTTTGTTTTTAGGTCTGATAATAGAACTGCTAATCGCCCTGGAAGTGAAAATTACAGAAATAATGAATGAAATTCATAAAAGTGGTGTAATACCAGACGACCTAAGCATTTCGATCTTCATAGCAGTGCCTAAAAAGCCAGGTGCAAAAGAGTGCGAACTCCACCGAACAATCAGTTTAATGAGCCACATTACAAAACTGATCATCCGAATCCTGATGAATAGAGCGAGAAGCAGAATCAGGTCAGAGATAGGACAAGAAGAGTACGGGTTCGTCAAAAACACTGGAACAAGGAACACCATATTTATGATTAGGATGCTCTCCGAAAGGGCAACACAAATAAAGAAGTACTTTTACCTATGCTTTATCGATTATACAAAGGCAAAATACTCCACAAGGAATTGATGGAGATGCTCAGCAGCCTCGACATATCTGGGAAAGACATAAGAGTAATCAAGAATCTCTACTGGCAGCAAACTGCCTGCATACGGACAGGTAATGAATTCAGAAGATATACAAAGATAGAAAGTGGGTGTAAGACAAGGATGTGTCTTTTCACCGGATCTATTCAACTTGTACAGCGAGCTATTCTGAGGACCCTAGATGTTATGCCAGGATTTGGCATCAAAGGCCAAAATTTGAACAACATAAGGTACGCAAATGATACAGTGCTGGTAACAGACACAGAAAGGAAGCTACAAGACCATCTACAGAAGATGACTGAAGAGTGACAAGAAAGGGCTACAAATACGCTGCAAGAAAACCGAATGCATGGTCATCAGCAAAAAGAGCATTTCAAAATGCCAAATACAGGTGGGGTATACTAAAATCAAGCAGGTACAAACATTTAAATAACTGCGAAGTGTTCTAACAGAAGACGGAAAGGAATCGAAGATGAAGGAAGTACTTGAAGCAATTGAAATGTGGTTCTACAGAAGGATGCTGCGGATATCATGGATCGAGCATATGAGCAATGATGAGGTTTTAGAAAGGATGGAAACGAAAAGGAAACTAATACTGAGCATCAGGAAGAGACAACTGAAGTTTCTGGGACATGCAATGAGGAAAGAGGGCTTGGAGAACCTCATACTAACAGGCCAAATAGAGGGAAGGAGAGACAAGGGAAAACAGCGTGTAACGTATTTGACTGGCCTGAGCGGGTGGATGGCAGAACGGGGCTTGCGTAGTGTAACAGGAGAAAGCGTGCTAAGAGCCCCCAGGGATAGGGAGACGGCTCCGTCCTGAAAGGACAAGGCACATAGAAGAAGTAAGAAGAAGAAGAAGAAGAAGAAGAAGAAGAAGAAGAAGAAGAAGTAATAATAATAATAATAAGAAGAAGAATGAATGAATGAATGAATGAATGGCGAAATGCATTATCAAATCTATTTTCTATCAAATCTATTTTCTATCAAATCTATTTTCATGAAACGTTTCCACTTCTCAAATTCTTAATTTTGTCGGGATTTTTCTATCCTAATTTAATTTCACACACACACACACACACACACACACACACACACACACACATCATTATACACGCCCAATAATATATATATATAGTCACGTGCAAATGATGGAAATCAAAGATGACCAGTAAGAACCTGTGCATATTTCACACTCTTAATGTGATACAAATTTCATTTATGATGCTTACAAATATAATTAATTATCCTTACATGTTTGATTAATGATTCTTACAAGTTTCAATAATGCCTTTTACAAGTTTCATTGATGGTGTTTACACGTTTCATTAATAATCCTTCTAAATTTAATTAATGATCTTAACAAGTTTCATTTAATTTTCCTTACAAATTTCATTAAAGATTTTTTTTTTATAAGCGTTTCACCCCGAGCAAGGCATGTCACTACCACTACTGCGCAGGGGGCTACATAGAGTGGAGAAAGGATGATTAAATATAGGAAATGTCAGAGGGTGGGTGATAGGCGAGTAAGAATACCGAGAGTGAGGGTTGAGTAGATGAGAGTGTTCTGAGAATAATTGGGAGTTAGGGTGATATGAGGTGTCCATTGACCCTACATTTAAACACCTGGAGATTGTAGCTGTCGGGAAAGCAGAGTTGTGGAAGGGAGTTCCACAGGCGGGAAGCACAAGAAAAGAAGCTGTTGGAGTAGAATTTACGGTTACATCTTATTTGTTTAACTGTAAAAGGGTGGGACCTAGTTGCTAATCTAGTATCTCGTGTAAATTCGTGCTTAGGCGGCACCCGTGATCTAAGTTCATCGGAGCAGAATCCATGAAAGTAATGATCATTACAACTTTAATGATCCTTACAAGATTAATAAATAAACCTGACACGTTTAATTAATGATTCTTACAAGATTACTTAATGATCCTTACTAAATTCAATAATGATCTATAGAAATTTAATTAAGGATCCTTATATGTTTCATTCGGACAAGATAGATTAATGACCCTTATAAATTTAATTAATGATCCATACAAGTTTTAATAATGAGCATTACAAAATTCATCCTTACAAGTTTAATTATTGACCCTTACAAATTTAATTAAAGATCCTTATAAATTTCATTAATTATACTTACAAATTTTATTAATGATCCTTACGATTTTCAATGATTATTCTTACAACTTTAATCAATGATCATTAAAAGTTTTATTAATAGTCTTTACAAAGTTAATTAATGATCCTCAATAGACTAATCTATGATTAATGATCCCTAATCAATGATCATTAAAAGTTTTATTAATAGTCTTTACAAAGTTAATTAATGATCCTCAATAGACTAATCTATGATTAATGATCCCTAATCAATGATCATTAAAAGTTTTATTAATAGTCTTTACAAAGTTAATTAATGATCCTCAATAGACTAATCTATGATTAATGATCCCTAATCAATGATCATTAAAAGTTTTATTAATAGTCTTTACAAAGTTAATTAATGATCCTCAATAGACTAATCTATGATTAATGATCCCTACAAGTTTCATTAATTTTCTTTATAAGTTTTATTGATGATCTTTACAAACTTAATTAATGATACTTTCACGTTTCATTAATAATCCTTACAAATTTAATTAATGACCATTATAATTTTCATCAACAATTCTTATAAATTTAATGAATTATCCTTACAAGTTTTATTGAGGTGTAGGGAGCTGGTTAATGTTTCTTTTGTTCGGCCTTGTGTCTTTCTTAACCGAACTCCCTACTGCTTATAAATTTTATGCTGAAGTAATATTCATCAGAATTATTATCAGAAGGTTTTTCATCAGAAGGTTGGTTGTCGGTTGGAATGTGTGGATTAGTGTAGAAGAGTGGAATAATAAAATATACACTTTGAATGCTAAAATAGGAATATATTAAAAGAAGGAATAACAAGTGGCAAGAGTTAGTGTACAATTAAAAACATTAAGAAGTTAATGATAGAGTTCGCATTCAATGATGAGGTTGAAGAATTAAGAGTTCTTACAAAATGTTTGCATTGTTGAGATAGAGAAGGAGAAAGAGAGAAAGAGGACAATGTCCGGGTCACTTGACGTTGAGAGTTACATCTTAAATGTGTATCAGCAAACTGCCTCCTCTG
Source organism: Ascarosepion bandense (assembly GCA_037127315.1). Taxonomy (NCBI): domain Eukaryota; kingdom Metazoa; phylum Mollusca; class Cephalopoda; order Sepiida; family Sepiidae; genus Ascarosepion; species Ascarosepion bandense. The sequence continues at coordinate 8,697,694 of JBBBDQ010001908.1, forward strand.
AACTGACCGTGACCGGTTAGTGACCATCCTTAAATATTCAATCCAGTCACGTGGTGTGGCTCAGAAACGATTTTTTCTTTAGCTATGGAAAAACCGTTTCTCTGACGTATTTTGAATTTTGCAATTTGATGACCAATCAGGATCCAGAGTTCTGCTACAGGTCCATAAAAAGAATTTGATATTTGTTTATTTTTGGTTTATCTCTGGAAATTCTACGTGGAGCCCAGATGCGCAAAGACTAGTTTTGGTCATTTGCTTTCTTGAATCTCTGAGGGCAAACATCCGGTCCCTCGCTTTCTCGGTATTACCACATCATTAATAATCAGTACAAATTTCATTAATCATCCTTACAATTTTCATTGATAGTTCTTACAAACTTAATTAATGATACTTACAAGAAAAATGGAGTGATTCAAATTCATAGAAGTAGCATCCTACCTGCAAAAGTAGGAATGAATGAATAAATGTTGACCGCAGTAGAGATCATACAATCATTGTGAACTCTGAAAATCATTTCAGTAGCTACAAAAAAAGCGAATGCTTCGCCAGGGCTGCATACAGCTTTTGAATTCGAAGTTACCTTCACCTTGACTGGTTGCCCACCAAAACTGTAGAGCTCTGTCTGCTCTCCTATTTGACACATCTTGTAAAGCTGAAACCCCAATTCAACTACGATCACCAGAATTAGGTAATAGCGAGCTTGGTCAGTACCACACTGGAATACTAGACACTCTAAGCATGGGTGTATGGATGGTGTAATGGATAACGGCTCTGAATTATAAATCACAATCAAGTTCAAATCCCAGTGAATTCAACCAAATCCATTTAGAATACTACCAACGAACATGAAAAAACTTTCATGGCATTGATCCACACAATATTCTACAATTACTTACATCAAACTGTATTCCAAAATATAACTTAAACAAAACTACAATATAAAACGCACATATCAAGACCCCTAGTATTGATGTCCACACAAACATGCATATGCACAAAAGCTGAGTATTATCTACCATGTATTCAATTGTGAATGCAGAATAAAATCTAGCACATTTTTCATTACTTCAAAGTTCTTAAGAAAATTAAATCTTGGCATTAAATGACAAATAAGCAGCTGATATGTCATTAAACAAACAATTCAAATCAAGCTGCTTAAAGTATGCACTTCACCAGAGATACACAGAATTTTTGAAGTCATAGTATTCCTTCACCTAGACTGGTTGCCAACAAAGGTCAAAGAGGTCAGTCTGCCTTAATATTTAACCCATACTTAGAGGTTTTAAATCTAGATTTTAACTTCCAGAAGACTTACTACCAAAGGCTATAAAAGCAGTCTATTCATCTATCTAAACTTATTTATAAATAGAACTTTGTCTGTGTGTGTATGTGTGTGCGTGTCCGTTACCTATAGACTCCGAAACAGCTGAACCGATTTTCTTGAAAATTTACACAGTTGTACTATAAGCGTCTGCGAGTGTTCTTAGCTAGGTTTTGTGTCGAGGTACCTCCGATAAATATCGAAAATCGATAATCGAAAGATCGGGTTATAGAAGGAGTGGTCCGATTTTAATCAAATTTGATACACTCATAGACAAAGACATAAGAAACAATATTCAGAAGTTTCAATGTTGCAGTTCTTTCAATAGTGCAAAAAATCGATAATATATATATATATATATATATAAGGCAAGATGTTTGTGAGTGTGTCTGTTTATCTGCCTGTATGTCTGTATTTTTTCAGCCTTTTTATTTTATTTTTTGCTTCTGATTTGGCCCTAAGTAGGTATAATTGTAGTTCTTAGTCTCAGCCATGATACCTTTTACTCAGAGGACTTATTTAGCCTTCAAAATTCAGTTTACGACGAAAAAGACTTATTTGATATCGATACCAGGAAATCAAAATTTGACTTACATCCATTGATTTTTCTTTTAGTCTACGGTTTCGCTTTAACTGGAAGCAACTATTGCTTTTTAGTCTTTCGTGCCAACATCCAAAGAGTCTGAGCTCCAGGATCATGGATTAGTTTTAATGCTTTCTTTACACCCGAGCAACACCGGGTTATAGTGCTAGTATTTTCATAATTTGAAGGGTGAAGAGATAAATTAACTTTTCCCAAGCATATTTACAAGTAAGTAACGAACTCGACTTGAATACAAATTCTTTGATTCCTCAATCTGTGGCGCTTTACATCATTCTATTTGCCTCCGTCGAAGGCATGAACTGGCGGAACTAAAAAAATAAAGCTTATTTGAACATTTGTAATGGGTATAGCGGAAGATAAGCGATTTGCTAAGAAAAAAAGATCCTGGAGAAAACGAAATGTGTCATAGTTAACAATCCCAAAAGTTGAAGGTGATACACTGCATCTAGTGGAATCAGAAGGACATTGTGTATTACAAGATCCTCTGAAAAAATCACATTTTCTCACATCTACAGTAGATATGTTTGAATGCTTTACTCGCAGGTTCTCTTCCAACTCCACACTTGACTTGTCTGGAGTACCAACACCCGTTTTCTCATTTAGAAGAGAAGCTCACCCCGTTTCTAGTCTCGGGCATCATTTCGAAATTAGACTCCCATGAGGCAAGGTAATGGAATCCCAATCATTGTCTTAAAGGAATGTACAACTGAGCTGGCTCCAGTCTTATCCAATTTCTACAAATATTGCTTTTCTACTTCCTGATTTCTTGCATGTTGAAAGTCCTCGTCTTAAGTTCATGTTTTTAAGAACTCTAGTGAACATTCTGGCCCCTATAACTATCGTCCTGTTAGCCTCTTACCGCTTTTTGGTAAAGTATTCGAGGCTCTAATTAATGCTGAAGTAGTTAACCCTCTAGGGCCATTCGTATCATATTTGATACAGTATGAAAACAAGCCTTGAAAGAAATATTTTCCTGAAAAATTTCTTAAGAGAAATATTTTATAAATTTCAAATGAAAGCAGTACTGACTGCTCAGTCAATGAATACCAAATGTTTCCTTATAGGGAAATACCAAATGTTTCCTTATAGGGAAATACTGTATCAAATATGATACGAATGGCCCTAGAGGGTTAAGCATCTTACCTCTCACGACCTACTCTGACAAGCAATATGTCTTCTGCTTCGCCAGGTCTACCGCTGATGTGCTAATGACCATCACTAAAATTTATACAAAGCTTTTTATAATTATGACAAAGCTCGAGATGTTGCACTAGATATCTCGAAAGGGTTTGACATGCTGGCCTCCAGTGCAAGCTCCGGAGCAACAGTATTTCTGGACGATTGTTTGATTTAGTTCATTCGTTCCTATCGACTCGTGAAATGAAGGTCATTTTGAACGGGCAACATTCCAGGTCCTTTCACACGGACACGCGTATCCCTCAAGGATTTATCCTAGGTCCTATGTTGTTTCTGGTCTTCATTAATGATCTTCTTGATTTCATCAGTTCTCAAGTAGTCATCTATGCAAATGACACCACCATTTACTCCCGTCTCAATCGAACATCTGCCAAGAGTGATAAAGAAATCTTGCTTTCTGCTCTTGAAACGGCCCTTCATTTAGAGGTTAACTGCGACAGAAAATGGCTTGGAAATTTTAATGCCTCCAAAAAAAACTGCTCTACTTTCGCTGGAAAGTTTCTTTATGGTGGTCAGCCATCAGCATGGCTTATTCAAGTTTCCTCGCCTCACTTCGTCTACCGACTTAGTGTGGAATGAATGCATCGAATCTATAGTTGCATCTATTGCTAGGAAGGTTGGGTTTCAGTGTCGGTCTAGAAAGTTTTTCTCGTCAGAATCCATCTTGCACATCTATAAATTATAAATTTATAAATTAAATTATAAATCAACCTTTCATCCGTGCATTGAATACTGTTGCCATATTTGGTCGGGTGCTCCTGCTATTCATCTCGAGGTCCTCGACTAAATGCAACGAAAGATCTTCAAAGTATTTGGTCTTGACTTGGCATCTCGACTTCAATCACTTTCTCAACGTCGTGACGTGGCTTCCCTCTGTCTTTTCTACAAATATTTTTATCGCAACTACACCGAGAGATTTTTTCCAATGGTACTCCGACCACGTAAATTTAAACGTGCTGCTATATTAACAACTATTTCCCACCCGTTTACTTTTGAAATAGTTAAATGTAATGTCACTTCTACTCGAACAGTTTCTTTTCTCGCACTTCATGCCCGTGGAACTCTCTTCCATTTACTTGCTTACCTTATATCTATAATGTCCAAAGATTTTAATGCAACGTCAATTGCTATATTCGATCTTCTTGAATTCCATTCATCTATTATCCTTTCTTCAATAGCCCCTGTACTTAGTCTTTTCTCTCACTTTAGCCTCCTGCGCACTAATGGCTGTCCGGTCATGCTCAGAGGGAAATTATTAAAAAAGAAAAAAAAAACAGACGTAGACGTCAGACAATGAATTTTCCGAATTTGGGTGACTAAAGGCTGCAACCGAAGACAAGTTTCTGGAATTAGCTACTCGGAAAATTAGAAATTGTTACGGACAAGGAGAAGTTTAGATTTACAATAATGTTCACCATGTACAAGGCCCAAGATGCACTCGAAGTAGAATGTTACAGATAAAAAGGCACATTTTATGGTGATATGTAGGGAAGATAATGGTTGATTCTAGATTGGAACAAGTTGAGATTATAGTGATCGAGTAAGCATTCTTTACCGATATAGATAAATGATAAATGTCTTTCCAGGGACAACGGTCACATAATCTTAAGAAACTGTAACAGACAAAACCAGAAAAAGAACCAAAAAATAGGATTTTACATCGACATTGTAATATAGTAACAAGGTTTAGAAGAATTATCAATTTATCTACAGTTAATTGATTGTGAAATAAGTTTGATTATTTTTAGCCAGTGATTGAACGATGTGTGTGTGTAAAACGGTTTGTTGTTGGCTTTACTATGTGGCCGGTATGTACCTTTTCTATGGCTGTGCGTGACACCTCAGAAATCTACCTCTTTTAGGTTTGTTTTTAATTTCTATACTAATAAAATAAGCACATCTCATCTCTCCGCTCTGTAGTAACTATCTATCGCAATAAAATAAACGTGTTTCAGCACGAAGGCAGAATGAGTCAAATAAAGCCGACCACCTCTGATTTATTTGTGACGTTTTCAAGACCGGTTTTGAATTTATACATTTGTAAGAATACATATTTCCTTTCCTTGTTTAAAACTCAATTTCAGGGACAAATTCTGTTTCGAAATGTTCTCAAAAGCCGGGGTTAAAAAAAGAAACACTTGACAAAAGAAAAAAAGCCAAAAGAAGACAACTGAAAAAAAAGACGGCGATAATCAAGACAAGGGCATGATGACCGCAAGAGGCCAGATCTCGGAAACCGAGAAAATACCAACAATCCAATAGAAGACCATCTCTAACGAGAGAAATGATAGCAGCAAAGTTGATGTAGCAACCGGGGAATTACCCTCTTACTGGAAGTCTCCCCCACCGAAGTTTATTATCAACCTCACGGAGTTCCTGGAGAAAGCAAAAGCTTACGAACACCTAATCAAAAAGATGGGCTTTTGGTAAACCCCCAGTAATTACAGTGAGTTAAAAAAAAAAAGAATTGTGCCCGTCTTTTTGGTGGACAAGCACTCGCGTAAAATTTGTTACTATAACAAAGACTAGGTTATCAAACTTTTGGCGCCTTTAATCGTTAAACCTTAAAGAATCATCAACAGAAAAGGGTACTTGAGGCCGCCAGTCGTGATTTAATCGGAAATAACTTTATCATACGTACAGATTATCAGGGCAGGCAACGGACTAACTTTCAGTGTACGAGGTTCCTCCTCTAGTTTTAGGAGAGCATTTCGAAGATTGTATGACCAATACGGTCAAATAGTGCTTCATCTGACGACCTGAACGGGGGATTGTGTTTCGAAATTATGTTGACTCATAAAAACTTTCATATCCGTTCCCAGCTGCCTGGATATAGAGGGCCAAAAGGTGCTGTTTATTGTATCCGGCTATCGCCCAATCTGCGAGCAGTCTGGACAGACTAGTCCCCTGTCCTCTCCTTGTCCAGAGAAAAAGACCTCTGTAGTTCTGGGCCCTGCCGAGCCAAATCCTCCTCTGGTCGAATCTGTGATGGGCATGTCAACGACGGTGTTCGGTGAAATTAAACCCCGGTCGGGTTTAATAATCGGCCCCTATTTTCAAAGTAGCTATTTCCAACCACAACGGAAAAGGAAGAGGGAAGTTCCAAGGGCGATGACTCGGTCAGCTATGCCAGTAAGATAAGGGAACTTAACTAAAATATGAACCAAGCTTTGAGAAAAAGGAACTTTAAGCTGATCTTAAAACAAAAGAAGAGATCCCAGAAATCGACAGCAGCATGCCTCACTTCCTCGGCACGCCTCACTTCCTAAAAGGAACATCATATGCCCGCCTCTACTTACTAAATCTCAAACAGCCACTCTACCTGACCAATTTGAAAAGAACTCTTACAAAACAAATACAAAAAGCAGTTCACACAACTGCATCAAACCAGCCCTCTGCCAACACACCAAGAAATTCCCCTAAAACGTCAGGGACATCTTCTAAAAGACATGGAAGTCCTTCTGTAGAAATCAAGGAAAAAAATCCCATATATAATTTGGAGGAAGACGTGTACCAAGTGTCCAATGAACAAGGTGAAAAAGTCCTATCCGAATGTCGCAAAAAACAAAGTTCTTAAAATACTGCAAATCTTAAAAAGTCTACTCAAAGGAGAACCCAAGGATTTTTCCGAAGGCGAAAAGGGTACTTAAGTTGTCCGTGCGAGACCGGTGTCCCAAGATATATGGATCATGTTACAGGGGGGAATGATGTTTTTTCAACATTTCCTCCTCTTTCTTATTTGAAGATGATAATAAGAAATTACATCAATTCTGTTTAAGGAGGATCACTCTTTATGCTCAGCCATCTCTGTATAGAACTTGAACCATCAAGCGACAGGCCACCAGGGAACAAACGTTCCCTGGTGGCCTGTCGCTTGATGGTACTATCAAAAAAGAAATTGCCTAAGGCTCAGTGGCACTAGACATGTTTAATGTAAATTCCCAACCCTAATCGGGCTAACCATGGCTCTATCTGGCTCGTATAAATGGCTGATACCTGAGGTTGGAAACATACCGGATGCGTCTCTATCGCGATCACCAGCGCCTCAGTGAGGATGTATGTTGTGTTGTGTACAGGAGACCCGTTTTTCAACTCGTGACCGTGAATATATACTATCTAAGATGTTTAATGGACGCTCAAGAAGTGTTTTCTGGATAGTGAGCTCTTGTCTTCGCAGATCCGGAGGGCAGGCTTTGCGTGCTGGATGTTACCATAAAGAATAAGTCTCTTCGTCTCAGTGGGGTTTATGTGCCCAATGTCCAAGCGGAGCGGTTTGTTTTATTCCTGCGGATTGAGCCGTTTTTGATGACATCATGTCGGGTTGGTTGTTGTCCTGTCTGAATTTGTGTGTATGTTTGGTTGAATTACTGGTTAATTTATCTACGTCCCATAAAAATTTCGTATTTCGTGCAATCAATTGATAATTCTGTCAAAGTTAAGGATTAGGGGATTATTACTAACACTTTTTTATTTACTTACTTATAAATAGCATTATGCGTTGTATAAACATTCATCGAGATTTTCATTTTTAAAGTTGTTATTCCTCACTCCGACAGACAAATTTTGCATATGGGACTAGCTAGGATTTCGTCAAGACTTTGTGGTATTATAGTGTTTTTAGTATGAATGGTAAGTAAGATTGCGATGTTTTGGTACAAGGAATATTGCATAGCTTGCTTGGGTCAGCGATTTTGTCTAGCTAAGTTATTTTAAGGCAGATAAAGAAAAGTCATCCCCATCCCCATTTTTTTGGGCTTGTGCCACTTTTTTTTTGTATTTCAAAAATAAATAATAATGAGTTAAATAAAGCTTCAAGTTTCCTGTGTGGCAGTAACACATTTGTTAGACTGTCATCATTAGACTTTCAATGAACGGTGAGCATTTTATTCCGGCCTCGGCTAACCCAAGACGTCATAATAAGGGAAGTTGGTGAAGCAATATATATATATATATATATGTGTGTGTGTGTGTGTGTGTGTGTGATGGGGAAACACACCTATTCCTCAGATAATGGACTCTCCCTCCTATATTAATAAGAAGTAACAAGAAGTTAACAGGAGAAATTCTTAGAAGTTCTTGAGAAGTTCTTAGAAGTTCTTGAGAAGTTCATAAGAGTTCTTTAGAGTTTTATTGGAGTTCAGTAGAACTACTAGGCAGTTGATATTAGTCGGCAGTTACCTGAATACTAAGGAATATGCTTTCAGTGGAAGATTACCAATTTCCTAACATTTTCGGTGCGTTAAGTCGATTAGCAACCGACATAGCGCGATTATAACCTTCAGTGCGAAAACTACTCCACAACAATATATATATATATATATATATATATAATGTAATCACCAACCAAAATCATCGCGGAGTGAATACCCAAATGGTCGAGAATGAAATAGCCATAAAGTTACTGAAACTTGTGAAAAATGAACGCCAGAATACATTTAAAACTGTGTCAAAAAAGTATTCAATGGCAGAAGAAATAACATTATGAGAACGGAGAATAAAAACCAAACGTCAAATGTGCTAAAAATACCGGCCAGAAATCCTGGTAGCAGAACATATATTTTTATTATACACAACAAATCAAGCTACTCCAAAAGTAACATATTTGAAACGACACAAGAAAGAAGAGCGTTCAGTGCATTGATTCTGTTGTGGAGTAGTTTTCGCACTGAAGGTTAGAATCGTGCTAATGTCGGTTGCTAATCGACTTAACGCACCCAAAATGTTAGGAACTTGATAAGCTTTCACTGAAAACTGACTCCTTAGTATTCGGCTAACTGCTGACTAATATCAACTGCCTAGTAGTTCTACTGAACTCCAATAGAAGTCTAAAGAACTCCTATGAACTTCCAAAGAACTTCTCAAGAACTTCTCCCGTTAACTTCCTGTTAACTCTTATTAATATAGGAGGGAGAGTCCATTATCTGAAGAATAGGTGTGTTTCCTTATAACAAATTCACAAGGGTGATTCATTTGCATTCCATTCGTTTTGTTGATTTCGTTCATTTTGCTGAACATATCAACACCTCCATGGGTTATTTAATGTCTAACACTAAATATTTTGTATATAATTTTATACTTTCATGGCAAAAGGTATATTTCTAAATATTTTAGTTTGTAGATCATAAATTTTATTGCTGGTAATTTGACTACAAAAATGTAGTGTTGTAAATTTGTTAATAAAAACATGCATAATTTGTCTATACTTCTGAGATGAGTTAGTATTAACACTATTTACATTGTTATCTTCATTGTCATATTTACAACGTTTCGGCCGCTGTACGCTCGTAATAAAGGGTTTGGTTTGAAATTTCCAGCACCTGAAAAAGGCCGGAGAGTACATCGGGCGAAATGTCGTAAACATGGCAATGAATATGGGGACAATAGTCCGAACAATGTAAATGGCGGGGTGCTAATAAAGTCCTTGTGCATCTATTTAGATATGCTGCAGAATTACTTTATTCCGCAGCTCGAACAATTAAACTTGAAAGATAATACAGTGTTTCGACAAGATGGAGCTCTTTGTCACTTTGCTCTGCGTGTTAAACAGTTTCTAAATCAAGAATTTCCTAAAAGATGGATCGGAAAGAGTGGACCATTTATTGGCCTTCACGTTCACCAGATTTGACTCCATTAGACTTTTTTTTTATGCGGGACATGTGAAAACAATTGTTTATGCAAGCCAACCTAGTTCATTAGAAGATTTGAAAGCTAAAATAACTAATATGATTTTAGGCATTACTGTAAATCAGTTGGCAAATGTTTTCCGCGAAATGCAAAATCGTATTACCTTTGTATTGCTAATGATCGAGGACATATGGAAACTTAAATAAAATTTCAATCCTTTTTTACAAATTAATTATGTCAATTTATGTAATTTATAACTAATAACTCTTGTTATATGTACTCTTCTTATAATATTAAGTTGAGTCATTAATAATTCCTGTTTTCTTTATTCTACCAAAAATAAAATACGTTTTATTTACTTCTACAGGGTGTCCATAAAGTCCGTGTGCACTTCAAAAGATTTATGACATTATTTGTTTCTTTTTGTTTTAATCATTTCACCCCCAGCAAGGCATTCCACTGCCACTATTGCGCAGGGGGTTACACAGGGGAAGGTGATGAGAAAGCGTGGTTAGATATAGGAAATGTCAGAAGGAGGGTTATAGACGGGTAAGGATACCGAGGATGAGGGTTGGGTAGATGGGAAGAGTGTTTGAGAAAATGGATGCGGGTTAGTGTGTTAGGAGGTGTCTATTGATCTTACCTTTAAACTCCTGGAGATTGTAGTTGTCGAAAAAGCAAGCATGTGGAAGGGAATTCCACAGAAGAGAAGTGCGAGAAAAGAAGCTGTTGGCTAATCAGGAATTTCCTAACTGATGAATCGGACGTGTGGATCATTTTATTGGCCTCCACGTTCGCCAGATTTGACTCCATTAGATTTTTTTCCTTTGAAAACAATTGTGTATGCAACCCAACCTAGTTCATTATAAGATTTGAAAGCTAAAATAACTAATATGATTTTAGGCATTACTGTAAATCAGTTGGCGAATGTTTTCCGGGAAATGCAAAATCGTATTACCCTTTAAGCTTGGATATGCGGGCAACGTGGCTAACGATGGAGGACATATGGAAACTTAAATAAAATTTCAATAAAACCTTAAAAATATAGATTTACTTCTTTCTAATCATTTTTACAAATTATTTCTATCGCAAATACAAATAAAGTTATATTTTTTAAGGTGCACACGAACTTTATGGACACCCTGTATATTGGTCATTTTATTATTGGTTATTGTACTATAAAAATGTACTGAAAATCTTTGTTTGGGATTCACTATTGCCCCATAGCTGGGACCCTAGTAGGTGTTACAACCCGGATCAACGTGTACCCGGGAACAACAGCAATTAAGAGGTTATTTACTTCGTATTCCATTATTAAGGAGTTAGTTCCATTCGGACAGCTTCTTCCCAAGAACTGATGTTTTGTGGAACAAACTCCCGTAGGATGTTTTCTCAAACACTGCAATCCTCACCTCTCTAACACACAGATTAACCGCTATGTTTTTTTTATTCTTGCCTTTCTTACGCTCATACAACACCACTCAGTAACCCCTCTACCTTGAGTGGCTCTTAGAATTTCTATTGTGTGAACATTAGTATATAATAAAAATTACATTATTTGAAATTCTCACTTCCTTGCCCGAACACGGATCATTATACAGAGCTTGCAATTATGACGAATTTTATCTCGAGACAGACGAACAAAATGTCTTATTAACTAGGTCTATCATTTTTATTGATCAGGAAGTTTTTTTATACCAATAATAATAATAACAATAATAGTACTACTACTACAAATAATAAAAGAAGAAAATTCAATGAATCTGCCAAAATTGATCATTTTTCTATTTTATCGATTGATGACTTATTGTTTCATCCATTTCTGAAGAACTAAAACCTATGTGCAACCGGGCATCACAAATGAGCAGATAGAATCTTTCCTTCATGAATAAGAAAAAGTTTGCGTGGTTGGGGTTGGCGATAACAGTCGATTAGCTAGATTGACGCCATCGCCAGAGGTCAGTGTCAAAGAACCCATTCACAGTTCGAACAATGATTTTCATACGAGATACATCGTTTATTTATTTATTTATTTATTTATTTATTTTTGTTGTTGTTTGTTGCTTCTTTTTTTTTTTTTTTAGATTTTTTGTTTGTTTGTTTTTTAAGATTGACATAATAAAAACTTACAGTGAAAGAATATGTTTATCCCAAAGTGCATCGGGGGTGGGGTTATATATGGAAAAATAAGAATTTCGTTTTGTTTTAAATTTCATATTTTAGTTGCGGAATTTTCCATATTTATCCGAAATTTTCAATGTTTATTCGAAATTTTCAATATTTAATTCGAAATTTATGGAATTTTGAATATTTATTCAAAATTTTGTTCAGGTTTGCGTGCATATCACGCTGAAATGTCGGTTCTCGTCCGATCACCGAAGTTAAACAATGTCGACCCTGGACGGGTGGCAGCTTGGGAATATCGAGTTTTGTAAGCTCGGATGTGTGAGTGGTATGGCTTATAGGGAAGGTAAGAGCGATAGGGGAAAGTAGCAAGTCGCCTACACGACGAGTACGTTGAGTCTGGTCAGTACCTAGATGTGTGACAGCTTGGTACAAATATCGGGTTCTGTAAGCTTGAATGTGTGGATGGCATGGCTTACGGCCGGGTTCTGTAAGCTTGGATATGCGGGCAACGTGGCTTATAGTCAAATAACGTTGAAACACCAGCTCACGAACGATCACCAAAGTTAAGCAACGCTGTGTCTGGTCAGTACCTACATCGGTAACAGGTTGTGAATATCGGGTTCTGTAAGCATGGATGTGTGTATGGTATAGTTTATAGGAAGAGCTACAACGATAGGGGAAAGCAGCGAGCTACCTACCCGACGAGCTTGCACGAAGGTATGGCGGAAAAGAAGCCTTAGGAAGAAAAACTGCCTCAAAGGATAAGAAGTTTTGGAGAGCCAAGATCGTCATGCTGCTGAAGTGAGGTGGCACACAGAAGAAGTCTGGGAACTTCGACATGATGTAATGGTAAGCAAACTTGTCTCGCTAAAAAAACAATTACTACAGTGCTCCATACTTTCGACCTTATTATTATTATTATTATTATTATTATTTAATCATTTCACCCCAAGCAAGGCATTCCACTGCCACTATTGCGCAAGGGGTTACATAGGGGAATGTGATGAGAAAGAGAGGTCAAATATAGGAAATGTCAGAAGGAGGGTGATCGACGGGTAGGGATACAGAGAATGAGGGTTGGGTAGGTGAGAAGAGTGTTTGAGAGAATGGAAGCGAGTTAGTTTTCTTTCATGGCATATCAACACTTCTGTGGGTTATTTAATGCTAAAAAGGTGGGGTTTTAAGGTATTTTTTTATGTTTGGTTATAGTGAGAAGGTTGATTTAGTCAGATTTTAATGAAACATTTTTGTTTTTATCTGAAAATGTCTTCTAGTTTTGTATTCAAAAATGATTTGTTGGTAATATTTTTCCTTCAAAAATGTATATTTTTCTATAAAAGTCTAATTTTATGTATATATTTCTATAAAAGTCTATTTTTATACTTTCATAGTGTTTTGACCACAGTTTGAGGGTTAACTATTTGCCCATAGCTGGGACCTTAACAGGTGCTACCACTCCGGGTTAGGGTGGAGCTGAAAACAACAGCAATTAAGAGGTGGTTCCATGCTCCTCACAACCTCCCAATCAGAGGCCTTGCTGCCGGATGCAGTTTACCGTCATACCCAGGACCAGTTGGCTAATTTGTTGCATCAAAATTAATAAAAACAAAAAATAGATAGAAATTTATATAACACTATAATTCTTCTGGGCACAAATCAAGACAAAATGTTTTAAATTGAAATTGTTCATTGAAAATCACATTAAAACTACTGCACTGTATAATATATAACATCATGATATAGCTAAATTGTTCAGTATAATTTCCCTTTGAAGTAAATGAATGTCTTATTTTATGGCGCAATGACTTAATAATAATGTGCTTGTTGCAATGCATCTTTTCCATATACAGTTTGCAAAGCTTAAATAGATTATAAATTTTATAAAGCTATGCTATAAGGCTTTTACTGGTCAGTCAGTCAGTTAAGTACCATGCGCGATATACGCTTTGGGCGATCATGTCTCGAAAGAGACATGACTGACTGGGCAGAAGATTATCCCGCAGTAGGTTGCCATTGCTTTCTGCGGTAGACTGGTTGCCGACCAATGCTATAGAACCCAATCTGTCCTGTTATTTGACTCATAGCTAGAAAGGGAAAATATCTATTATATTATTATATAGTAATAATTGGGGGATCAGTGTATTACTTCATAACAATATAAAACTAATCCCCCACTTTATGCCCAGCAGTGGCCTTAATCATATGTTCAACTATTATATTCAGTCAGTCAGTTAAGTGCCATACGTGATACACGCTTCGGCGATCATGTCTCGAAAGAGACATGACTGACTGGGCAGAAGATTATCCCGCAGTATGTTGCCATTTGCTTTCTGCGGTAGACTGGTTGCCGACCAAGGCTATAGAACCCAATCTGTCCTATTATTTAACCCATAACTGGAGGGAAGAGACGGATTAATACCTTTCTCAAGGGTATTTGCGTGTAAGTGAATGCAAGGAATTCAACTGGAATTCGAACTCGGTTCCCAGATCTCTCGTTCCGAGCCGATATCCACTGCGCCACAACGCACATCTCATTTTACTGGTCACCGAAATTAAATTCCAACGTTACGATTTTTAACCTAAACTTAATCTTTAAATTCGTCTCCTCAAAAAATGGTGACAATTTCGAAAAGAATGTTGCTATTTATAATGTCAAACCCCAACTTTCAAATTAAATGCACGATTCCAAAATCGACCTGCCCTAATGAGGGGATATTAAAAGTTTCTCGGCCCAAACTAGTTCCCAAAATCTGTTCAAATGTCAGGTTTTTATTATTATTTTTTTTAATCGTCTCTTGTTCGGAAGCGATAATTTTTCAGCTTACATAAGATTGCAACGGTAACGCAATAGTGGGGTTTAACTCCATTCACACGCAGGCAATAGGGACAGGGAAAATCAGCGAGTCCACTAACGAACTTGTATGAATGGATGACAGAGCGGCGGATGGATGATGGATGGGCAATTTTTTTTTCAATCGTTTCAACCCGAGCAAGGTGGTACCGCCACTGATGCGCAGGGGGCTACATAAGAGTAAAAGTTTAGACAGGAGGAGAATGAAGAGAAAGATGGACCAGTTATAGTGGGTGTCAGAGAAAGGTCAAGAATGTGAACACAGGAGTGAAGACAGTTGTAAAGGTAGAAAGAAAGGAAAGGAAAAGATATACAGGGTGATGTAGAAAGAACTGGAGTCAAGTGGATAAGAGATGGATATTGACATTGCATTTAAATTTCTGGAGGTTGTAGCCGTCAGGAAAGCAAGTATATGGGAGTTTCACAGGCGGGACATGCGAGAAAAGAAGCTACTGGGGTAGAATTGTTGGCCGCATTTGGTTGATCAAACTGTAAATGGGTGGGACCCAGTTGCCAGTCTGGTTGCACGAGTAAATTTAAGGACTGCAACATAGAGGGGGCACAGCACATAGAAGAAGAAGCCTCTGTCTATATATCTGAGATAAAATATTCTATTTACACTATTTACATTGTTCGGACTGTTGACCCATTTATATTAACATATCCACAAGGTTTCGGCCATCTTCAAGTGATACATGTTGAAATTTCGACCCCTACCCTTTATTGTAGATTGTTCTTGTTCCACGTGCCACGTTCTTTCTGGATATCTCAGATTGAGTTATTTTCTTTCAGTAACTTATCCCGTTAAGTTTTGTTCACCTCTGCTGTAGACAGGTATCAGACTCATACGTCTTTGGTTCAAGTTACTGGATTACTTCAATAACGCTTGGGAACATCATTCAATTAATTTTGGCGACTTATAAGTCTAATGTCTAAATAATCATTTTTAACAGAGCTCATATTACAATTTGTTGTTATTGTTTTTTACTAGCATTCTGTGTTACTCGTTCCTATATTGTATTCATGTCTATACTTGGTCGGCATTGGAGATTTATGTGAAATCAGCGTATATTTTAGACCACAGTAACAAAAAAGGTGTACAAAACTTAGAAAGTAGAGTTACTAAAATGAACTAACTTAAACTGAGATATCACGAAGAGGCATGTCATATGGAACTAGAATAATCATTCCCAGTGAACGACATAAAAAGTTCGATTCGAAATTCCAACGTATATTACCTGAAGAAGGCTGGAGCATACAACGGCCGAAAAGTCGTGAATATGACAATAAAGATTAGGACAACAGTCCGAACAATGTAAATAGTCTATAAATAGTGTAAGAAGATACCTAACAGCGTGGGCTACTAAATCCTGCTTGCTAACCATTGATCTGGATCTAAATGTTATTTAAGTCGAAAAATTGAACCACTCGATATAATTTAAAATGTCGCCGTTCAAATCAATCAATCGTTGTTTCTCTGTCGATTCAGCTCAAATCTCAACTATCTCGCTGACCTAAATAGGATCGGCAGAAAGAATAACAACCGGAAGTGAGATTATGGCTCCGGAAACTTCTTATAATCAAAATCGATTTTTGTACATTCACAATTGGCTACTATTACGACTTGCCTCGTGGTTGCGGCAGTTGCACAGACGCATTGCCCGATTTTTCCAGAAATTTGGGTTCAAGCCTAAGTCAGGACAAGATTTCTAGAGCTGATTTTCGAGACAGAGCCACTTCAAAATGTCATATAAATTATTATTATTCGTTTTATAGGTCAGTGTACAGTACGCAGGATGTGCGGATGGTGTAATGAATAGAGACACGGAATGAGAAATCGAAGAGCTAAGTTCAAAATTCTAAGCGTGTTCGTTGCATTCACTTACGCCCAAATACCCTAAGAAAAGGTAGGAATTCATCTCCTCTTCCTCCCCCAGATGTGGGTAAAATAGTAGAACTTGTATCTGGAAATTTATTTATATTTCCAAAAAACTGTTAATAAAATATTTACTCGCAAAAAAAAAAGAATTATTCTTGCAATCGAAAAAAAATATTTCGGTTTTAAATAACATACAAAGGGTTGATAAACCATAAAAAATCTCAAACGAAAAAAGACATAATCACGATGTTGACGGTTTATTTTTACTTCTATACCTATGATAATTGTCCCTTCAACGCGTGGGCGATCATAGCTCTCCACAATTTCTTTTCTTTGGTAGATCTTAGTAAATTATGTCTTTTCACTATCACTCCTAATCCCTATTCTACCACACATTTACTCGTTAGGCAGATTATACGCCGTTTTCCTCTGTCCTTCTTGCCTTCAATATGTCTTGTCAGTGTCGAATTTTCTAAGCCCTCTTTCCTCATACGCTACTTAAAAACAAAGGATAGGAAGGAAACTGACATCAATTGGAAAGTGCGATAACAGGTACTGGATTTGAAAAGCCTATTTAATGAAAAATAGTTTTAAAATACAGATTTCATTAATTTCAACAGACAGAAGTAGTGGCTGCTCGGTGAATGAATGCCAAAAGTTTCTTTATAAAGAAACGACAAATATTATTGTTACAATTACCATAAATCATTCATTCAATCATAGGTATTCATGATGCCAAATACTTACTTTTAAGCAGATAGGTAGGTAATCTTCTTCTATATGCCATGTCCCATCAGGACGTGGATAATCATGACTTCTCGCTACTTCTTTGCAGATTTTAATAATGTTTGTCTTTTCGTTATCTCTCTTAAACCCTGTTCTGGCATCTATTTACACAAGTTTATCGATGTTTCTCTCAGTGCTTTCTGGGTTCAATATAAGATTCTCTAAACCCTCTTACCTAAACATTTCAACTGTCGCTTTCTAATCTAAACTTATTTATAAATGGAACTTTGTCTGTGTGTGTGTGTGTCTGTGTCTGTGTGTGTCCGTTACCTATAGACTCCGAAACGGCTGAACCGATTTTCTTGAAATTTGACACAGTTGTACTATAAGCGAGAAAACATTAAGGCAGGAAAAAAGACAAGAGAAAAATAGGGTCAAGGAAAAAGAAAAAAAGAGGAGGAAAAAAGTTGGTTAGCACAGAAATTCTTCGGGGTCAAACCACAAAGTGAATCTCCATTCTGATTAGCGCCACACACACACACACACACAGACACACACACACACACACACACACACACACACACACACACATAACACACCCACACAAACACACCCACATACATTCACAGTAAACCGAAAGTATTTGTCATTTAAATGTAAATCATCTGCACAACCACACCAGCATTGCCTGATGATGAGAATTAATCTCGAAACATAGAGATTTCCATGTCGCAATGTAAAATTGACATAACCATATAATTATATTATATTATATTATATTATATTATATTAAGCTCTATAATACTCATTATATTGAGCACTGTTTATAATAAAATAAATGCCAGAGCACTCAAAATAAAAAAAACCTTGAGTCCTCTTCACTTGGAATTATATATATATATATATATATATATATATATATATATAATCCTGACTAAAAGCCATTGGATGGCTAACAGTATTGATGAGCTGTGATACGGCGAAACAGATCAATATGCGGATGACTATTTACGCTCTCACACCCTGATTGAGCACTCTGGAAGAATGGTAGACTTTGAAAAAACAGTAGCTACTCTAGCATCTACGCGTTGTTCATTCAGTAATGAATTTGAACACTCTCAGCCACTGGCGTATGTTTACATGATATATCACACCCTAAAAGTCCACCTTCTTCTACAGAGCGCCCATAGCTCAGAGGTAGAATCACCGACTGATGTCAATTCGGTCGAGTTTCAATCCTTGCTAAAAGCAATCGAATGTCTAACCCTACTGATGAGCTGTGATACAGCAAAACAGATCTGTCTGCGCATGAATATCTATATATATATATATATATACAATTATTTAGTTTTTGGTCATAATAAAATTAGACCAGTACACAGTTGTATTAAAATGTGTTCAATACAATTATATTGTAGAACTTTGAATATTCTTCATTTGTAAACGAGGTATTACACAGCCCAGATTTTACCGTTTTTTGAAAGCGCTCACGTAACAGGGATTTTTATGAACGCGCAATTTCCAAAATTAGGAGAAGTTATAACATTTTCATCCATGGCTGTATGACCCTAATAGGTATTTTGTGCTATGGTTACACTTAGTTATAATTTCTGTTCTTTCGTTCAGTAATTCATTTTTGTTTGGGAATAACATAATAGCTAACTTTTCTTTTTGATACAGTCTGCATATTTTATCACCGTTGTAAGGCTTGGCTGTTTTTATTATACTCCACGTTATGTCTGAGTCTTTTCCATATTTTAATTCTAATTTCCATACGTGGCTAGCTAATTTTGTATAACTTTTCAAGTTTTCTAGTTTAAATGTAGACCTATGATTATTCCATCTAGTCTTAAAAGTGTCTTTGGTTGACCCCGAATATGTTTTTTTTTTTTTGTTTTTTTTTTACCATTTAAGTCATGTACTTTTGCTTGTTTTATATTACAAAGTTCTTGAAGTGGGCATTTATTTTTACATAATAGTTAAATTTCTTATTAATGATTTGTTTTGTACGTTGCTATTTAGGTTTTTGGCGTCTTGTTTCTTTATGTCATTTTCTAAACTACTAGTACAGCTATAGCTGAGTTTGATTGTATTCTTACTGAAAATTTTCTTTAATTCTGAGCTTTTTGGAAAGTTTTTATCCATTATTTTAAATATTTTTGTCCTATTTCGGTTTTTACTTCTAAGTTAAATGGTGGATTGAACCAGATAATGTTTAGATTTCTATTATTGTTTTATTTGTTTGTTTGGTTGGGGATTGTATTTTTAAATATTTTTATGGCCAGATTTTCTTA
This sequence comes from Ascarosepion bandense, assembly GCA_037127315.1. NCBI lineage: Eukaryota > Metazoa > Mollusca > Cephalopoda > Sepiida > Sepiidae > Ascarosepion > Ascarosepion bandense. The sequence continues at coordinate 8,717,317 of JBBBDQ010001908.1, forward strand.
GGGTATCTTCATAAGTTTTTCTTTTCATCAAATATTGTTTTGTTTGGCGAATTTTTGATAGCCTGTGCTCTATTTCTTTATGAATGTGTTTGATTGTGGGACAGTTAGATCTATTGTTTATGTACTTTAAATTTGCGTTTGTTTTCATATACGGAGAGATATTGCCAGTTTGTAAATTTAATTCTTCATCTAAATACTGGACTATTTTTCTATTTGTTTCTACTATTATTTCAAAATATAATTGTTTGAAGAGTTTGCAAAGTGTTTTCTCAATTTTATCATTCTCTCTTTTGTTGTCTGGTGTTATCATTAATCCGTCATGTCTGTATAATCTGTGGTTGTGTTTTTTTTTTGGTTTTTTTGGGTTTTTTTTTAATCATATCACCCCGAGCAAGGCAGTAACGCCACTGATGTGCAGGGGGCTACGTAAGAGTGAAAAGATTGGAGAAGAGAAACCCGGAAACCACATCCTAAACAAGGAAACAAGGGATGAGCCTCTCTACACCTGTTCAATAGACGTGGGTGGAGTGTTAAACCGGGCGATAGTTTAGTCTATCTACTCCAATTAGTTTAGTCTATCTACTCCAATTAGTTTAGTCTATCTACTCCAATTAGTTTAGTCTATCTACTCCAATTAGTTTAGTCTATCTACTCCAATTAGTTTAGTCTATCTACTCCAATTTGGATTATTTCGTTGATTTTATTTAACATGTATATTCCCATCAATTCTGAAATTTTAGATCCGTCATACGAACCTTGTGGTACATCAAAAGTGCCGTTATTTGATATTTAATTCATGTTTTATCATTGTGGAAAAGTATGGGTTTGCGGCAACGTAAAATTATATCTATATGTTCGGATAGTATATCTATGTACCGTTTAGCGAAATTTAACGCTTTCATTAAACATTTTTCAGATAATGATATGTAAAAGTTTTTAATGTAATATTTTATGGAAGTATATTTATTTTTGTTTTGGAATTTTTGGAACAAGGAAATACAATCACTTGTGTTTTTCCACTGGTTGGCTTGAATAGCAGTTCTTAGTAAGAGTCATAAATATTTTTTAATATTTGATGGCTTATTTTACCCACTTCTGTTTTTGTTGGATTTATAAGCCGTTATGAGGGACTATTGGGAAATCTTCTTTGTGCTCTTTAATTGTTAAGAAAGCTTGTCTACCGGAATAAACTTCTATCTTTTTGCTTAAATCCATTTTTTCTGTAATAATTTTAGCTTCCTTTTTTATATTTTTAACATAGGAATCCGGAAAATCTGCATTTTCCTTTCCGTGTCTGCTATCCGCACTGTGTCACCCGCGTATATTGTTGAGATTGTGGCCGCCAATGACGAATCCTGGCAAAGATTGTAGCTCTCTTAGAACTGCTTACGGCCATAGCACGTTGAATACACCGGTTCTCACTCGATCACCGAAGTTAAGCAACGTTGAGCCTGGTTAGTACTTAGATGAGTGACTGCTTGGGAATATCAGGTGCTGTAAGCTTTTAGTGACGGATGTGCGTTGTGATGCAGTGGATATCGGCTCGGAAAGAGAAATCGGTGAGCCGAGTTCGAATTCCAGTTGAATACCCTGCATTCACTTAAGCACTGGTACTCTTGAGAAAGGTGTTAATCCGTCACTTCCCTCCGGTTATGGATTAGATAACAGGGTAGGACTTGGGGACCCTGCTCTTAAAAACAAATCCCAATGAATCTTGATACTCGAAAAGAAAAAAGTATTACTAGACACAAAACTTATATAAAAACAACAATAAATTGTTGAAAGAAAAAGGTATTACCAGCAATAAATAAATAAAATTTAGTTGGCAATAAATGACCCGCGGAGGTTGATATGCCATAAAAACAAAACAACCAACCAATCTCTTAGAACTGTTTTCCTGTACAGGTTGAATAGATCCGGTGAGAAAACACATCCTTGTCTTACACCCCTTTCTGTTTTTTCTATATCTACTGAATTCAATTTCCTGACAGTGAGCAACCGGTTTTTACTGCTAATACAGGTTCTTGATTTTTAAAATGTCTTTCTCGAATATGTCGAGGTTGCTGAGCATCTCTAACTAGTATTTTTAGCGTAGTTTGTCAAACGCCTTTGCATAGTCTATAAATCACAGGTGTAGGTCTTTCTGCTTTTGTATTGCTCTTTCTGATAGCATTCTGAGCATGAATATCGCGCTTCTTGTTTCAGTGTCCTTAGCGAGGCTGCACTGTTCCTGTCCTATCTTTGGCCCGATTCTGCTACGAGCTCTGTTCATCAGAAACCGAGTAATGAGTTTTGTTATGTGGCTCATTAAGCTAATTGTTCAGTGAAATTTATATTCCTTTGCGCCAGACTTATTGGGCTGTACTATGAAAATGGATCAGATTAGGTCCTTCGGTATATCGCCACTGTTGCAGATTTAATTTATTATTTCTGTGCTAAAGCTGTCTAAGGCTATCAGCATCTCTGTTATAACATCTTCTGGTTCATATTCTGGATGTGCGTCGTGGTGCAGTGGATATCGGCTCGGAACGCAATATCGGGAAGCCGAGTTCGAATTCCAGTCGAATTCCTTGCATTCACTTATGCGCAAATACCCTTGGGAAAGGTATTAATCCGTCTCTTCCCTCTAGTTACGTTTTAAATAATAGTACAGATTGGATTCTGTAGCCTTGGTCGGCAACCAGTCTACTGCAGAAAGCAATGGCAACCTACTGCAGGATAATCTTCTGCCCAGTCAGTCATGTTTCTTTCGAGACATAATCGCCCAAGCGTGTATCATGTATGGCACTTAACTGACTGACTTGTTCAGCTGCTTTGTTTCTGCTCAAATTGGCCAGTGCAGCTTCCACTTCGGTTTTTAATATTTCTGATCCATCGTTACTTGTGTGTATTAGCCACCCCTCTCTCTCTCTCTCTCTCTCTCTCTCTCTCTCTCTCTCTCTTTTCGTGGAAGAGATCTCTGATATATTCGTCCTATCGCTGAAATATTTTCTTAATCTCATATGACCGTTTCGTCTTTTGATTTTGTAAATCCTGTTGCTGAGTATGTGTTTTGTCCTATTCGTTTATTTTTTATACATATCTCCTTTATTAGTCATGCTCAGTCTTTCTATTTCTGCGCATTTGTTGTTGAGTCATTATTCCTTAGCATGTCTGCATTTCCTCCTTATGTCCTTTTGTAGTTTTCTGTATTCCATTCCATTTCTTGGCATTGTTTTCTGTCTCGTTTGCATCATATCAAGTATCTCCTCAATGATCCACTTATTACATACCATCAGTATAGTCCGGCGTTGCTCAGATGTAATGAAAGCTTTAAAACTAATCCATGGTCCTGGAGTTCAGACTCTTTGGACGTTGGCACGAAAGAATAAAAAGCAATAGTTGTTTCCAGTTAAAGCGAAACGGTAGACTGAAAGAAAAATGAATGGATGTAAGTCAAATTTTGATTTCCTCGTATCGATATCAAATAAGTTTTTTCGTCGTAAACTGAATTTTGAAGGCTAAATAAGTCCTCTGAGTAAATGGCATCATGGCTGAGACTAAGAACTACAATTATACCTACTTAGAGCCAAACCCGAAGCAAAAACTAAAATAAAAGGGCTGAAAAAAAATACACACATACAGGCAGATAAACAGACACACACACACACACAAACATCTTGCCTTTTATATATATATATATATTATCGATTTTCTGCACTATTGTAAGAACTGCAACCTTGAAAGTTCTTAATATCGTTTCCTATGTCTTCGTCTATGAGTGTATCAAATTTGATTAAAATCGGACCACTTTTTCTATAACCCGATTTTTTCGATTATCGATTTTCGAAATTTATCAGGGGTATCTCGACACAAAACCTAGCTAAGAACACTCACAGACGCTTATAGTACAACTGTGTAAATTTTCAAGAAAATCGGTTCAGGCGTTTCGGAGTGTATAGGTAACGGACAAACACACACAGACACACACACACACAGACACACACACACAGAGACAAATTTTCATTTATAAATAAGTTTAGATCTATAAGTCTATCATTTGTCTATGCTTTGAATATTGCAGTCACATATGGTCCAGCACTCCTGTTATATGCTTAGAGATTTTTTATAAAATCCAAGAATAAATCAGCAATATTATTGATCCTGACCTTGCTTCACGGCTTTAGTCACTTTCCCACAGCCGGAAAAATTGCTTTCATCGTAATTCGGATAAGTTCGGGTAAGTTCTTTACGTTTAGAACTAAATTTTGTGAATTTAAGCACAGTATTAAATTAGCAAAATGTATTCATCAATTTGCAGATAAATTGGCTAAATGTAACCGTAAGTTCTATGGTAAGTGCTTCTTCTATCACGCATTTTCGCTTGTAGAACTCTTTTCCGGCTTTCCATCCAATTTTGATCTTCAAAGATTCAAATGTAATGTTTATCGTTATCTGGTGATTGTTATTATTATTATTATGTTGTCATTTTCATCATATTTCGATTTCTGCTATGGTCGTACTACCTACCAAGTCTGCGGGAAGACCTAGGGCATGTCGTGGCGTGTTGCTATGGCTCCATTTAATGTTTTTTTCTATCTCCTCTAACAATCCTAGCGTTACATAGACAAAGTTCTCCTTAATGTGTGGGCTGTACTTAACAAGACAATTTTTTGTATATCTCTTGAGCTGGGGTTTCCAGGGATTCTTTCAATGTGTTGTTTTGTTCCATTTTTTATCATTCCAAGTGCACCTACTATCACTGGCACAATTTTTGTTTTCAATTTCCACATTTTTTCTATTTCAATTTCCAGGTCTTTATATTTTGACAGTTTTTCGAATTCCTTGTTTGCTATGTTACAATCCTCTGGACAAGCCATATCAATTAATCGGCAAGTTTTTTTTCTTTCTGGTTTTTAACAATAATGTCTGGCCTGTTTGCTTCAATTTTTCTGTCTGTGTAAATGGTGTAATCCCATAGAATGGTGACATCTTCTATTTCTGTAACCGAATCTGGGTGATGTTCATACCAGTGTTTGCTTACCTATTTTTCATAGTGTTTGCACATTGTCCAATGTAAATATTGTCCCACACAATCGTGACGATTTTTATATTCATTTGGCGCAAGTACAGAACATCCTGTGATTAGATGGTCTATTGCTTCTTGGTATTTATCACAAAACCAGCATTTTGGATCCACATTATTATGTATAATATTGGCCTGAAAGTTCCTAGTGAAAAGACTTTGGTCTTGCGCTGCAAGAATAAAGCCTTCAGACTCAGACTTTAATCCAGATGCACGTAACCATCGATGAGTATTAACTTTATCAATATTGGATTTATTAGCACGTTCTGGATATTGGCCATGCAAAGGTTATTATTATTATTATTATTATTGCTCTTACTCCTTGATAATATTTCTCTTTTTTTTTCTTCTTCTTCTTTCTCACTCAACAACCTTTTGTGTCTTATTGGCTTACTTCATGGAGTAAAATGATTAAAAACAAGTTTTATAATCAAAAGGATTATTAGAAGGGTTCACTTGAACGTTTAAAAAAGGAAATAGATAAAATGTTTAACCAAAATGGAGGTTGGAAAAAGAAATAGTAATCTTTATAATATCAACAAAATACAATAATTGCCAACTGCGTGAAGTAGATAACCACTGCTAGTGCTGAACTGCTAGACAGCAATACAGATATTTATCTGCCTCCCCACTTGAGACAAAATGTGGTACAAGGCTTCTTAATGTGAGTCATATAACTCGAGCAAAAATCTTAGCCAACATTTCCCCAGACGAGAGTGTACTCCTCGGCAGAGCATCGTTTAAGTTACTCTCCGTCTGAAGGCAGAAAGTCGGGCAAGGTCAGAATTACGTCTGAGCGAAGTTAATCGCTAGGCTGCAATTTAGGTATTTGGCTTCCCCCCCCCCCACACACACACACACACTTGAGACAAAATGTGGTACAAGGCCCCTTTAATATGGGTAATCCTAGCCATATAGCACCGGCAAAAACTTTAGTCTACTTTTCCCCGGATGAGACTCTACCCTTCGGCGGAGCCTCGCCTAGGTTACTCTCTGCCCGAAGGCAGAGAGTCCGACAATGTTAATCACTAGGTAGCAATTTAGGTATTTGGCTTCCCCTCCCCCCACACACACACACTTGAGACAAAATGTGGTACAAGGCCCTTTTAATGTGGGTAATCCTAACCATATAGCACTGGCAAAAACTTTAGTCTACTTTTCCCCGGATGAGACTCTACCCTTCGGCGGAGCCTCGCCTAGGTTACTCTCTGCCCGAAGGCAGAGAGTCCGACAATGTTAATCGCTAGGCAGCAATTTAGGTATTTGACTGCTTCCTCACTTGAGACGAAATATGGCACAAGGTTACTTTCTAAACTTTTAACTCCGGCAAAATCTTTAACCTACCTTTCCCCAGACAAGACTGTACTCTTCAGTAGAGCCTCGTCTGGACCACTCTCCGTCCAAAGGGAGAGAGTCCAACAATATCAGGTAAGCGTCTGAGAGAAGGTAATCACTAGGCTGCAATACAACCCCAACCCACAATAGCCAAAAGTATTTAAGAGAATTGGAACATACCGATTAATGTTCATAGGTACATATATAACAGGCAGTGAGGGAGAGACAGAAAATAGTTTTAATTCAGAATAATAAGTGAAATATACAGTCGTTGCATTAAAAAGCAGAAAGAAAGACAATAGAATCTCTTATTTGAAAATATTGGCTTTTAGTCGTTCATATTCCAACACGTTAGAAGATGTCAAATAATGTTTACATTTCCGATTAGAGCACACTTTAAACTATCACTTTAGAATCTAAGTTTAAAATTACTTAATTTATGTCCATTTTACATCCCTACGATAATGGAAAATTATAATGTGCATTTTAGAAACTTGATGTTTTTTTTATAGCCGTAAAGGCAAAAATGCCTTTCAAGTAACAAAAAAAAAAAAATTTAATGGCATAATTTTGTTTTGTGTTTTAATTTCCCTTAAAAATCAGCATTAACTTTCCGGACCAATATTTACTGAACACAAAATACTTTTTTTTATTTATAAAAATTCTTTTCACTAATATATAAGAAATATTGATTCATTTTTTAGACCTACTTCTCTCTGCTTTTTCTAAAAATATTTTCATGGTAACTATTTGAAGAACTCTCAGTTATGGTACTTTACTGAGGAATACAAATTACTGCGGGATAATCTAGCCAATCAGTCATGTCTCTTTCGAGACACGATCGCCCAAAGCGTATGGCATTTGAATGACTATGTTTGCAACAATGTCTCATCAATTTACATTTGAACTGGCTCAATAAAGCTTCTATGCAATTGTTTCTTTCCTCGCACGTCTCACTTATGAAACTCTCTTCCGGCTCCATGTTTTCCAACCTACTTTTATCTTCAAAAATTAGAATGCAATGCCAATCATCTTCTGCTGTCTTGTTGATTACTCTTCTTCTATTGTTCTCACTCCTTAATAACTTTTCTATTTTCTAATTCTTTTACACTCAGTAACTCTTTGTGTCTTAGTGGCTGTATTGCCTTGAATGGAATGAATTTGATATTTTTTTTAAAGTTGATTGTTCGGTGGAGTTCACATTTCTTTGCACCTGGCTTCTTAGGTAGTACTATAAAAACTGAGCTGCTTAGGCCTTCCGGTATATCGCCACTGTTGTAGATTTCATTTATTATGTTCGTAACCTAATCTACGCTGAATTCGTTTAAGGCACTTGGTATCTCTTCTACAATACCGTCTGGTCCTGCTTCTTTGTTTCTGCTCAATTTGCCCAGTGCAGCTTCCACTTCGACTTTTAATATTTCTGGTCTGTCAGTATTTCTGTTTATTGCTGGCGGCGCTTTCTTGTCGTGAAAGTGATCTCCTCGGCCTTACCCTCTCTTCTGATCTCAAATAGAACCACTACATTGAGTCCATAGCTAAATGCTGAGAAGGTTGAGTCACTGTGTCGGGCCAGAATGTTTTTCCCGCCTGAATCTATCATGTATATATACAAATCAACCATTCGTCCGTGCATGGAATACCGCTGCCATATATGGTCAGGCGCCCCTGCTGTTCATCTCAGTGTTCTCGACAGGCTCCAAAGAAGAATCAGCAATGTGATAGGTACTGACTACAGCCACTTTCCCACCGACGAGATGTGGCCTCCCTTTGTCTGTTCTATAAATACTTTCATGGCTTCTGCTCCAACGAACTTAAGTCACTGGTGCCTCTGCAACAGGTGTTTACTCGTGCAACCAGATTGGCAACTTGGTCCCACCCATTCACAGTTATATTAACCAAATGCAGACGACAATTCTACTCCTGCAGCTTCTTCTCTCGAACTTCCCGCCTGTGGAACTCGCTTCTATATTCTTGCTTTCCTGACGGCTACAACCTCCAGGAATTTAAATGCAATGTCAATACACATCTACTAACCACTTGCCTCTAGTTCTTTCACCACCCCGTATATCCTTTCCTTTCTCCCCACCTTTACAACTGTCATGACACCTGTATTCCCATCCTTGTCTTGCTCCTTTCCAACTGGTTCGTCTTCTTCACTCTCTTCTACTTAATCCGTTTACTCTTATGTAGCCCCCTGCACATCAGTGGCATTACCGCCTTGCTCGGGGTGATATGATTAAAAAAAAGGTATTCATCCATCGCTGAAGTATTTTTTCTTTCTCTAATATGAGCGTTACGTCTTTTGATTTTATGCAAAGCATGTCTTTTGTCCTGTTAGTTCCCCTAGTTTATCCTATTTATCAGCTAACCAAAATCGTTAATCAACTCATTACACCATACATGTCTATTAAATACAGCATCAAATCAACCCTCAAACTACTTCAAACCTTAAAAACACAAAAACCCAATAATAAAATCATAGCCTCACTTGATGTTGAAAATTTATTTACCCATGTAACTTTTAGTTAGAGAAACGATTAATATAATTATGAAGAACATTTACGACAATCCATCTCGCCCGCCATTAAAAATTAAACCTAACATACTACAAAAACTATACTTGACTTCTACCATGGAGGTCTCTATGTATGACTATCAAAAAATATATATGTACAACATGATGGTGCTTTCATGGGTTCCGTTCTGGGTCCAACATTTAGTAACTTTTACATGGCTAACCTTGCAGATAAAAAAATTAATACCACTAAAAATCCCTCCAGCTACCTATGATATGTAGATGATATTCTCGTCTTCTTTTATGTGCCATGTCTTTTCAGGACATAGGCGATCATGGCTTTCCACATCTCCATGTCCCTGGTGGTTCTTAGCACGCTTTCTCCTGTTACACAATGCAACTCTCCTTCCATCAGCCACCTGATCAGGTCCTTTAAATATGTTATCCGCTGCTTCCCCCTGTCTCTTTTTCCCTCTATCTGGCCTGTTAATAACAGGTTCTCCAAGCCCTCCTTCCTCATTGCATATCCCAAGAACTTTAGTTGTCTCTTCCTGATGCTCAGTATTAATTTTCTTTTTGTCTCCATTCTTTCCAAAATCTCGTCATTGCTCAAATGCTCGGTCCATGGTATCCGCAGCATCCTTCTGTAGAACCACATTTCAGCTGCTCCAAGTTTTTCTTTCATCTTCGAAAATATTGTCCAACATTCATTGCTATATTGAAGAACCGACATCATATAGCAATCCAGTACTCTCCTCTTTGTTTCTAGCGAAATTGTCCTGTTTCTTTACTCAACTTGTGGAATGCTTCTTTCGCCATGCCAATTCGCCTCTCACTTTAGTCAAGAACGTAGATGAAATACATAGACACCAATAAAAATACATTTATTACCTTTCCATATAAAAACAAACAACTAGCATAAACATGTGTAGTATAAACTATAAGAGTGAATGTCTTAATTACTACAAAACAGCGATTATACAAAATTTAATAAACCGGGAAAATGTTAATTCTTTCACGGAAAAATTTTTCTACACTGAATTAAAAACACATTAAACAATCTCTCTTTGATAATGACTTTCCTAATTACATTGTTGATGAACAAAATCAAACGAGCTATTAGAAATATTTGACATAAATCAAAAATATATAACCTTAGACATATCAACCTACTATACCGCAATCAAATACTTTTAACTACAAACAAGATGAAAAGATCCTAAAAAAAACTCATAAGAACTAATATATTTTCCACTGAACCCAATAAAAAACGTAAAAATAATTATATACTACACTAAATTTAATACAAACAACTTAATCATCCACAATAGCTCCTCTCTGCCAAATAACGTTTTGCAAAAGACCAACATTGTATATTAGATTTAAATGTCTTTTGGGAGATAATATCTCTGAGAAAAAGTAAATATATATGTTGGCTACACGACAACAACATTATCGAGGTGACTTACACTATGTATGATTCAAACTTCAAAATTTAAGGGAACATTCCTGATCATATTCACGATTTAGAGAAATATTAATCAACAATACAATTATACTCTACGAAAATATGAAAACAAAACATTTCCAAGACCCCTATATAAAAAATGACTACCTACACTAAATAAAACAAATTATACCAATAAAAATATAATGGCTTTTTGCAGAAAAACAACAATGCATATCTATTTCGATGTTGTTGTGGGAGCTTGTATCTCTGACAATATATATATATATTAAGCTCTCTAGAGAGGAAAATTTTACCACTTCTGCGATTTACGCGTTACTCTTTTGTAATGAATTGAGTTCTCCCGGTGACCAGCGTGTGTATATACCGCATATATATAAAACGATAAAATTTGCCCACTCTCAGTCCATGCGCCTATGGCTTAGGGAGTAGGGACTCCGACTGACACCAGATCGGTCAAGTTTCGATCCCTGCAAGTGGAAGTCTAGTGATACAGCGAAACAGGCTTGTATGTAGATGACTAATATATTATGCTCTCATTAAGATTGAACTCTCTTACCACTTCTGCGATTTGCGCATTACTCCTTAGTTAGGAATTGAGTTCTCTCAGTGACTGGCGTGTGTATACACCGCATATCAGAGCCGTTCCTGGATATCGGCTCGGAACGAGAAATTAGGGAGCCGAATTCAAATTCCAGTTGATTGCATTGGGAAAGGTATTGAGCCGTCTCTTCCTTCCAGTTATGGGTTAAATAACAGGACAGATTGGGTCTTGGCTGGCAACCTGTCTACTACAGAAAGCAATGGTAGCCTACTGCGGGATAATCTTCTGCCCAGTCAGTCATGTCTCTTACGAGACATGATCGCCCAATCGTGTTTCACGTATGGCACTTAACTGACTGATATATAACACGCTAAAATTTACCCTCTCTCTTTCCATGCGCCTATGTCTTAGGGAGTAGGGACTCCGACGGACACCAGATGAGCCGTGATATAGCGAAACAGGCTTGTATATGGATGACTAATATATATATATACGCACGAATCGTATAAGGAGCTTCGACTAATATGAATTTAGTGCGAATGTGCGTTGTAGCCTAATGGATATCGGCTCTGAATGAGAAAACAGAAAACCGGGTTCGAATTACAGTCGAATTCGTCTCATTCACTTACGCATAAATACCCTTGGGAAAGGTATTAATCGATCTCTTCTCCTTCCAGCTAGGGATTAAATAGCAGGACAGATTTGGTTCTGTAGCCTTGGTTGGAAATCAGTCTAACCCAGAAAGTAATGGCAACCTACTGCGAGAAAATCTTCAGTCTCATCAGTCATGAATCGAAAGAGACATGATCACCCAAGCGTGTCTCACGTATCGTAATTAACTGACTGACTGTTCCAATGAATCTTTCTGAAGAAATGTTGCACGGAAATGGTTCCTTTAAAAGAAAACGTTCCGTTATTTTTAAAACAACATATATATGTGGAAGGATGTGCGTTGTGGCGCAGTGGATATCGGCTCGGAACGAGAAATTGGGGAACCGAGTTCGAATTCCAGTTGAATTCCTTGCATTCACTTACGCGCAAATACCCTTGGGAAAGGTATTAATCCGTCTCTTCCTTCCAGTTATGGGTTAAATAATAGGACAGATTGGGTTCTATAGCCTTGGTTGGCAACCAGTCTACCGCAGAAAGCAATGGCAACCTACTGCGGGATAATCTTCTGCCCAGTCAGTCATGTCTCTTTCGAGACATGATCGCCCAAAGCGTGTATCGCGCATGGCACTTAACTGACTGATATATGTGGAGGGATTATTTTACAGGCTCAGAATTGTTCTATACTTTTCATTTACCAATTTCAGTTATTTCATATCACGCTCAAATAGCTCAATTCTAATTAATATATAAACAAACACGCCTGTCTCTTTGGCCATCTTATTTTGTTTCTCTCTATCTCTAAACCCCACCCATGCACCTATTATACCATTCCATTCTTATCAACTGTCTATCATACCATACCTCCTCCGCATATACTCCTCTCATAGTTTCACTATCTGCCTATTTTGTTACCTAGCACTCGTCAGCCTCCTCCTCTTTCATACATATCGTTTGCCTCTCTTATCATATCTTTGTATTTGTCTATCACTCTCCTCTTCCATTCTTACCCTGCACCTATCTTGGCATGTCCCTCTCGATTTATTCTCCTCCTCTAGTATCTTCCCTCAATCTTACCATATCTGTCTACGTATCTATCATCATGATTATTCATTCTCCCCATCCAATAATCTATCTGCATATCT
>JBBBDQ010001908.1:8735000-9035000 GCA_037127315.1 Ascarosepion bandense
CTGGCTTCTGGTATAATCTACCTTTACAAGAGCCAGGTCAGGTATAAAATGAAGTATTGCTGTCATATTTGGACAGGAGCTGACCAGCCCTCACTTTCCACTCTCGACAGAGCCAAAAAGTGTCTTAACTTTCTTGTCGGGAACAAATATTCTCCAGTTTGCAACACCTCCTTTATAGACAAGATGTCACAAGTCTATTACTGTTCTAATATATATTAAGCAACATTTCTCTGAAAAACATAAACATGTAGGTAATATCAGACAGATTTTGGTCAACAATACGGTGATCCTTACTCATACACACAATAAGAGGAACCTGCAGATATTGGAGGCCATGTACATCAAATCAAAACAACCAACACTCAATAAAATCAACTTTAAAACAGGAAATAACATATTACATTGCATTTGACTAGATGGTTTTGTTGTCATTTCGCGCTATCCCGTGGTGTGACGTCATAAAACCGCATCGCAAATTTAAGAACTGCGTTTATTATTTTTGGTAACTATTGCCGTTGCCAAGCGGAGTTTTATGTCAACACAAAATAAAATCGTCGGTGATGGTGGATTTTATAATATTTCAGTTTAAACTACCTCTCTGAAGATGGCTCATGTGAGCCGAAAGCTTAGAAGAAAACCAATAAATAATTATCCAAATGTTGGAGAATTTTTGTCTTTATTTTCAACTGAAATTAAAGCAAAAATACGACGTTTAGAACGGCTCATGATTAAACATAATAGACATTCATTGTCTCTTATATTTAGTAGCATATGTCTAGAAAATTACTTGCTGCCTCGATATACTATATATATATATATATATATATATATATATATTGTGTGTATTTTGGCAGCATTTTTTCATTAATGCAGGTTTCATTGAATAATATATATATATATATATATATATATATATATATATATATATATATTCATCTATAAATTACGAATTCTACATTTGTTGAATAGCTATTTCAGCGAGAAATTTCTCGCTTTTTCAGCAACTATCACAAAACAAAAATTTAGTAATTCAAATATGGTACACAAATCCACATACCGAAAGAAGCCCAAAAACATATCCATACACAGGAAGTTATAAAAAAATGGCGGGGGTTAAGAAAGAATTTTTTATTTTAATTTGTCATCCACACATAAAAACAGAGGGGATTTTACCTATATGCTCTTCCTTTTTAAGGACTTAATATATATATATATATATATATATATATATATATATATATAAGAGATAATAATTATACTCGTGTCGAAAAAACTTCCACGTATCTACGAAGAAGAGAAAAAATGGTTTTAAAGAAAGAAAGAGCTAAGTACATCAACATTAGTGAAAAGGGTTCGAACCGAGTCAGCACGGAGCCCAAAGAAAAAACCCTGATACGAGTAATCAACTAACAAAAAAGCACTCAATACTTAGGTAAAGTGGAATAAATAAAGAATACCTAGAGAGCTAGAGATTGTCTGGCTCTCTACGTATTATATATATATATATATATATATATATATATATATATATATATATATAAATTTCGAAAAAATTGTCCGAATGAAACATAATGAAACATTGTAAAGAAATTTGAAACTCCAGTTGGCAAAAACAGGAAAACCAGATTAATTATCTATTACAAAAAAATGAAAACTGCTTGTTATATACTCGGTTCGAGAAAGGAAATAATTCTGCAAACAATGCTGGAATCAACGATGCCTTGACGAATGCTGCAGCAAAACCAGTGCTGACGAAGCTTAAACTGCAGTCACAAGGACGACGAAGGACATTAAATCTGGAACAAATTCGCATTCTCTCACGATGACTGCGATGACGGTGACTGTCTAAAACTTTCGTTACACCCGAGCACTGCTAGTATAAAATAACCACAGGACTTCTACAGTAAAGTGTTATAATTATTTTATTTTATCATTACAGTCCATTTGAAGTTATGCAAATCACCTAAATCTCAATTTATCAAATTTGCTTTTGTCAAATCTGAAACGATTAATTTAAACATCTAAACACTGCTGCATCGGATAAAATGCATTCTTTGTGCCATTCATCTGGTCCATTGAGTTTCTCCCGAGATTCGACCGCGAAAATTACTTTCGAAAAGTCAGTTTTCCCGTATTTCTTTATTGTCTTCGGCCAAAAACCGTATGTTCGCCCATCCATCTGAATTAACACGCATCACTGGAGATTTAAACTTTAGAAAACCGATTTTCATGTATTTCTGCATCGGAAAAAATCCATCCTTTGTGTTATCCATCTGATCCATCGATCATCACCCGCGATTCATCCGTAAAAATGACTTTAGAAAAATTAATTTTCATAAATTCTGACGCTTTGATATATTTGCCTCGCCGAAAAGAATTTGCCTCGATTTCTTGAAAGAGCCCAATTTACGAAGTATTTTACAACTTTCGTTTTCTTGACTTCTTCAATTCAATCGCGTTCAAATGTGGCACTATCCGGCCGTTGGTCGCTGTTGTCTTCGATCCAGCCAGCTGGTCGTAGATTGACTCTGTCACGGTTTTCTCCCTTGTCCCACGTTGTGTTGATTAATCACAAGGTAGTCACGCAAGTTTTCACTAGCTGTCTCTCTGCCGAACTAAACCAAGCCGGGAAGTGTGCACACAATTAAGTAATAAAAGAAAGAATTATAACACCAAGGAAAATAAGTGGACCGACGGCTGAAAAGTGTTGTAAAATACGTCTTTATATACGGATTATACACAATAGTCTCTTGGTCTAAACAGCACCAAATATGCCACCACCCGGAAAAATAAGTGGAGTATACATAATATGCTCTTCGGGATAATTTCCCATCCCTGCTTCTTGGTAACGGAACGGACGTTTCTTAGGTAAATTAAACTATTCTCCTAAGCAACAACAAGGAATCTGGCTGGCCGCAGCTCGCTGCTTCGAACAAAAGTCGAAGTTCGTTATATAAGTCTAGTCAACTTGTTGCTTGTTTTCCGGAATGTTACGGAAATTGCCGAAGTGCTGGGTTATTCTCTTTCAGTTAGCAATTTCAGACTTGTCTGAAAATTCTCTTCTTGTTTGTCTCTTAACTCTGGTTGGTTGATTGGCGACAGGCTTCTCTATGGTCGGCACCCAACGGCATGGCCATCATCTCTCTGTCTATTTACTTCTTCGGTTGAAAACTGTCTTTGGTCATTACGTTTCTGGACCGGGAAATCGAACTCTCTGCCACTCGAGCTGCAACTACTCATTTTGTCTGTAAATTCTCTTCTGTCTTTAACTCTGGTTAACCGGTATCAGGCCTCTTCTGTCGATCTCTGCAACTTCTCTGTCGCTCTCTGCAACTCAAAACTTTAACTGCAAAATCTCTTGTCTGTCTTTAACTTAGGTTGGCTGGTATCAGGCCTCTTCTATCGATCTCTGTCATTCCGACTTTGACTTCTCTGTCGCACTCTGCAACTCAAAACTTTGACTGTAAAATCTCTTGTCTGTCTTTATCTCTGGTTGGCCGGCTCTGCGGTTGGCGCCCAACAACATGGCGCCTATCTTTGTCGTTATATTTTTAAGCCGGTAATTTGAACTGAACTTCAACTGCTTTGAACTGCCGCAACTCCAGTCCAACTTCGGACTCTCCTCCGATCCAACTCGAGTCCGAACTCGATGCCAACTCCACGCCGACTGATTTTGGTTCCTCGGGACCCTGTATTTATGCACATGCCATGGTGTGGGACCGACGGTCGCTGGGTGTCTAATACCCCGTCCCGGCAACCAATAAAATCCTGAGGTTAGCTGCTACTCGTTGTTGCCTGTGATTTAACCAATGGGATTAGTCTTCTTTCCATGACGTCAATTGTTAGTCGTCTCCCCCTTTCGAGGCTTGGTCACCGGACCAATGGAATCTCTCTCGATCTTATGAGGTCATCTCCCCATACTCCTTTTCTGGGCTGGACTTAACCGAATTTTCTTCCTCAAAATTTTCTTGTTCTCACGAAACAATTTCGGGGATTTTTTTTTCTTAAAACAATAGGCATTAACCTTTTTTAACTGTCTTCGCCCAAAACAAGTTGACAAGGGTCCATTAACATCGTTACCCAAATAATAATTTCTACGCACCTGTTTTTAATAGCCATTCTCTGAGTCACCTATATTTACAAGTGTCAAGAATGCCTTATCAGTTTTACCCTGTTGTCAATGAAAATACCTTTTCTCTAAATTACTTGACTCAGAATCAAAACATTCGTTATCTTTCACGGGAGTCATGCCAGCCAGACATTCGGACCCAAAATGAAAATTCCCTTTCCTTTACCAGGAAACAATAACAAATAAATTTATCTTTTCTTTTTGTTTAGAATGACTATCAGCTTTCTTTGGGGTGACTGAAACCGATATCTATTGTTTCTGTGGATTGAAAACAAATCCATTTCTCTTTTCTTTCTCTTCTTTCCGGGTTTACAATAATAGAGAAATACCAGATATTATTTTCCAACTCTGCTTTTTTTTTAAGATAAAGATTTTCCAGCTACAGTTAATAATTAGTTAATAAAATTAATCACCTCCGTTTTCCTTTGCTCATATTCGGAGGATAAAGAAAATGTCTCTTAGTATATTCTCTTATGATCTATAATAGCAATTAGAAAATTTTGGTTACTAATTAATTAATAAAATTAATTATAGCCGTTCCAAAATATTGTTATAAAAATATTTGAGCACTAGTTAAAAGCGTTTTTTTGTTTTTTTGTTTATTTTCGATATAACTTGATTTGCGTTTCTCTTGGGGAAACAAGTTATTAAAGCTTTTTTTCCTTTGTTTCTAGTCAACAACATTTATTTTAAACGTCCCCCTTTTACCGTTCGATGATCTCTGCGAAACTCCTTTGATATCACTAATGTGGATATTTCCTTTGTTGTTTTCTGCTTTTCAACATTTGTAAGATACTTTCCATTACCCATGTTTCAAAATCCAAATGTCACTTTCCCGCCGTCGTAATGTTGCTTTCCTGTGTCTTTTCAAAAATATTTTCATAATAATTGTTCAGATAAACTTTGATCTCTGGTAACCTAGACTTTATTAATTTGAGCGCAGTACTAGATCGGCATTAAGGTCTCATCATTTTACAGTTGAGTTGGCTAGATGTAACTGTAAATGGTAAATTTTTGTTTTGTTCCCCGAAGGCCTTTACCTCTTCAAATCTTTCCAAACATCCCTATTTCCGTGCAAATGTATATGCTGAACTTAAATCGATAATTGTTTATTGAAGAAACCTACCTTTTCTTCATGTTATCGAGCAGAAAATATGGAACTTCTTGTTGCTGTTCATCTCACCTCCTAACCACGGTTCAAAAATGTTATTCACTGCAGACTGACTTCACGCGTAGTTTTCCGATTTTTCGGTCTTTTTACTTCTTTTTTGCAATTACTACGCGGAAAATGAGTTCCGAAACCAAATAAATCGTGGAGTAACTGCTCAAAGGGAGTAAATCGGCCGAAATAAGTATCCTACGCCTCAAGTCATTCAGCGGTGAATCAGATATGAGAACTGTGGTAAGTGGTGAGATATAGTCCGATTTATTTCTGGTCGATAACGTGAAAAAAAGGTAGATTTCTTCAATAAACAATTATCGATTTGAGTTCAGCATATACATTTGGACAGAATTAAGGATGTTTTAGAAAATTTTGACGGGGTAAAGGCCTTCGGGGAACAAAACAAAAATTTGCCCTGTAAATTATTTGCTAACAATTTATTTCTCGGACTTCCTATTTGTGGAACTCTCTTCCGACTCTTGCTTTCATGCCAACTTTGATCTTCAAAAATTTAAATGCAATGTCAAACGCTATCTACTGTTTTCTTGATTCGTGTTCTTTTATTGTTCTCACTCATCAATAATGTTTTCTTTATTTCTTTTTCTTATTCTTTCATACTCAGTAACCTTTTGTGCCTTAGTGGCATTGTTACTTTGCTTGGGGTGAAATGATAAAAACAAACTATAAAAAATGGTTACTACTGCTACTTCTCCCACATAATTTCTCTTCTCACCCACCCCTAATCTAAATGGGTCTGTTTGATTGGCTAAGACGATTTTCCTTGACCAATCAGTGGACACCTAATTTTGGCGGGCTCAATACAAAAATCCATCTATCTTCCTCTTTTTTCAAATGTTCTAGCAAGGAACAACAGGTAGGAAACTTCCTCTCCTTATTTGAGGCTACTTTTGAACATTCTAAGAGCCGTCTAATTTATTTGGACGTTAAAGAACATTTCATAGTTGGACTTCTAAAGCCGCAAACACAACTATTTTTGCAAGGACTTTTCTTCTCTGTTATTGCCTTAATAATTAATACTTGTTTCTTTATCTCTGTTTTGTGTCTTTTGTATTCCTTTTTTTCAACAATTCCAACTAAATTCACCTTAAATCATACTATGGAAAAGTTTTGTTAGATTTCAGAAGCTTTAAACTAATATTAGTTTAATCTACATAACTTCAGACTTGTGGGGTTTCATACATTGACACCCACACACACACACACACAAACACACACATGGTCACTCGGTGTCCACGTGATGACTGGTTCCCGCCAAAAACGATGCGAATAAAAACGGAAAACAGCACGTGGTACACTAGTTAGGATTTCGTCCCGGGACAAGAGCAAACATGTCTTCCTAACTCACACAAACACACGCACACTAATTGCGTGTAGCAATTAGTGGCGCAAAAATTTCTTTTATTTTTCTTCTCCTACATTAACACTATGCACATTAACTTTCATTCAAACAGGACTTTACATAAAATAACTTCCTACACATAAATCCACAATTTTTCCAACCTTCGTCAGTAGAAATCCACCGACTGCTACTTTCGCATGTAAGTCTCTCTCTCTCTACTCAACGCACACACAGACACAGAACTTTGTCTTCTGTCAGACTTTCTTCATCAAGGATTTGAACTTTGAACTCTTTACGAAAATCTTAACAATTGTTACAAACCTTTCTTTCAGCTAGAGTAAAAACTTCATACATCTTATTTTGTTTCTACGAACAGACGAAGGGGAATAACTCTTTTCTTTTCACTTTCTTATGCATGCTCTCTCAACCCCATGTAACCTTTGTCAATACATTGTTTTTCTGGTTACTTTCGCCTTACTCGTTCTTTCTTATTGACTGTTTTATTTCACCATGACTAAGGTTACGTCGAGTCGACTCGTAAATCTAAATTAGTAAGTGGACGCTTCGTCCACCACAGACTAAAGGTTTTATAAGAAATCCAATAAACTTAAGAAAACAGGTTATAAAACTACCTAAAGACTGAACTCAAGATTTGTTTTGTTAAACAAATTAATCGATTCAAATTTGAGAAAAAATGTTGAAAATAAATTCGAGTTAATGAGGTTTATGTAATTTTCCTAGTAACTTCGGGGCACCTTTAGATATTCTTGTAAATTTCCTATTGAGCCTAATAAGATTTACAATAAGAACGAATCTATCCCTTGTCGCTCTCAAAATTTTTCCTCTTGCTATCCCCCCCAAACCCCGCTCCGCCATCCATTTGCTCAGAACTATCAAGTATGTCTCACGCTGCTTTTCCCTGTCTTTCTTTCCTTCTATCCGTCCTGTGAATATTAAATTCTCCAGGCCCTCCTTCCTCATTACGTGTCTCAGGAACCTCATCTCTCTGAGTTTTCTTCTCGTTTGTATCCTCTCCAACACCTCATCGTTTCTCACGTGCTTAGTCCATGGTATTCTCGGTATCCTTCTGTAAAACCACATTTCTGCTGCCTCAAGCCTCTCCTTCATCTTTGATGAGATCGTCCAACATTCACTTCCATACAAAAGGACAGATATCACATAGCAATCCAGCACTCTTTTATTTGATTCCAATTAGATAAATGATTTATTTAACAGGAGACCCAGTTTTCTTTATTTATATTTTATTTTTGAATTTCGCAAGTTAGAATTTCTTATATAAAAACAAATCCTGGACTAGCAAATTTCCTACATGCTTAACGATGCAAATGGAGGAAATTCCACAGTTATTTTATACTTGTGGAACTAGCAACGAGTTTATTCCTTGATACAAAACGAAGCTGTTATCAACAAACCACCACAGACAATCGCATCTACCTCCCTTTAGCATGGGACAGGCTGGCCTCCCAGAGAGTAAAATACTACGCCTCCTTGGCCTTACCCTTTCGGCGGACCTCAAATGGAATGACTATATCGAATCCATTGCCAAATCTGCTGCTATGAAAGTCGGCTCTCTGTGCAGGGCCCGGAAGTTTTTCCCACCCGAATCTATTCTGCACATATACAAATCTACCATCCGCCCGTGTATAGAATAATGCTGCCATATCTGGTCGGGTGCCCCTGCTGCTCTCCTTGGGCTTCTTGACAAAATACAAAGGAGGATCTGTAACGTGGTTGATACTGACTTGGCAGACCGGCTGCAACCACTCTCTAACCGGCGTGTAGTGGCTTCCCTGTGCCTCTTCTACAAGTACTTTCATGGCTTCTGCTCCGATGAGCTTAGATCTCTGGTGCTGCCTAAGCAGGAATTTACACGAGATACTAGATTAGCAATTCCCACCCTTTTACAGTTAAACAAATAAGATGTAACCGTAAATTCTACTCCAACAGCTTCTTTTCTCGTGCTTCCCGCCTGTGGAACTCCCTTCCACAAGTCTGCTTTCCCGACAGCTACAATCTCCAGGTGTTTAAATGTAGGGTCAATAGACACCTCCTATCACACTAACTCCCAATTATTCTCAGAACACTCTCATCTACCCAACCCTCATTCTCGGTATCCTTACCCGCCTATCACCCACCCTCTGACATTTCCTATATTTAATCATCCTTTCTCCACTCTACGTAGCCCCCTGCGCAGTAGTGGCAGTGACATGCCTTGCTCGGGGTGAAACGCTTATAAAAAAAAAAGTACATCAGAAAATTCAAATTCGTGAGTAGTAGACTATATCAGGTTTCCGGGAATTTAAGAGCCGAAGTAAATCTTGGATCTGTTTATCGTTTATTGCTGCTGGTGTAATCTGGTTATTAGCTCTCTCTCTCTCTCTTTTTTCTTTTTTTTTTTTTTTTTTTTTGAAAGTCTTCGACGAATCACTTCAATGTTGACACGTTTATTCAGAAGAAGGTTGGAAAAAATCAGTAATTTTTATTAGCACCGAAAAAAAAACAAACAAAAAAAACAATTGTTTCAAGGGAGGTAACTCCGCTTCGCTTCGCTTTGCTTTGCTTTACAGCATTCAATTAGCAACAATGACTAAGTAATTTCATCAATTTCCGACAACAACAAAAAATGATTGGGAGGAATTCTACCTTGTTTGCTCTTTCACAAAGAACCTTAAAAGACGACAACTACAAAATTAATTGAAGCTTCTTTTTTTATGGAGGGTGGGAAAATTTTTCATTTTTTATCTGTGTTATTTTTCTTATGAGATGAAAAGTAGGTTATTTTTCATCTTTGTTTCGAGTTTTTTTGTTTTGTTTTTTTTACAGTAAGTTACAAGGCTCGGGGGCCACTCGTGTTAGAGGGGTACGTTAGGAGGCAGTCTGAACGGATAGGAGGGGAAGATAATGGTTAACTCTCGACTTAAACTGGTTAAGACTGCAGTGATCAGGGAAACATCTTCTTGGAAGACAGTTCCAAAGAGCAGTAGTTCGCGGAAAAAGTTTTGATAAAATTGTAGACTGAATCTAAATGATATTAGAAACAGATCCTGAAACTGTGCTGATAGAGAAATAAATAAACAAAAATAAATAGCAAAAAAGACCAAAATTTCGCAATCTCTAAAAATAGACGAATAATAAAAATCGCCAGACAAACAAAGCTATATTTTGATCAACCAATCAGAAAGTTTTCAAAGTCAGAATGTAAGAAAAGAAATAAGCAAGTAATAATGAGTAGACAAAATATCACCATCTCTAAAAATAGATAGTTTGACTTACCAATCAGAAAACTTTCACAATCAAGATATTTGAAATCAAATATTTCGCGGCTTTTTTAAAACAAATTTATAGATATGTATATAAACAGCTGGGAAATCAGCTAAAATGAGTGTCGCTGTATTGATTTTGTCCATTCTCTGATGATGTGGTCATCGTAACATACCGAAAGACAAAATACGACATTGACACAATAAATAATGCCCTCTGTTTAACTCACCAGTTACAAATCATGTGGATAGTGTAACGGATATCGACGATAAAAGTGGAATCGTTGAGCTGAGTTCAAATTCCTAATCAGCCTGTAGCCTTCGCTTTCGCACTTAAAAAAGATACTATGTTCCTGCTCTCCATAGCTAAGCGTTAAGTAGCAGCGTAGAGAGCCTTCTCTAACCTTGGATAGTCGCTAGCATAAAAGAAGAGAGTTAATCAGCAACAAGAAGCACCATAGCCCGACACTTGACAGTATGCTGACTCTTCTCGAGATGGAAATTGCTTTGTTTCGCTACTTAATAGTTTCACATTTTTCGTCATCATGTCATATTTGTTTCTGGTGTGGAATTGGTGTGGCCTTGTTAGGGACCGGAAGTAAGACACAGAAACAAGAAGGTAGGTTCGAACAAATGTATTAGAATAACAGAACTATATATCTAAACTTATTTATAAATGGAACTTTGTCTCTGTGTCTGTGCGTGTGTATCCGTTACCTATAGACTCCGAAACGGCTGAACCGATTTTCTTGAAAATTTACACAGTTGTATTATAAGCGTCTGCGAGTGTTCTTAGCTAGGTTTTGTGTCGAGTTACACCCGATAAATATCGAAAATCGATAATCGAAAAAAATCGGGTTATAGAAGGAGTGGTCCGATTTTAATCAAATTTGATACACTCATAGACAAAGACATAAGAAACGATATTCAGAAGTTTCAAGATTGCAGTTCTTACAATAGTGCAGAAAATCAATAATATATATATATATATAAAAGGCAAGATACCGGGTCTGATCAAAATCAGTTTTTCAGCCCTTTTATTTTAGTTTTTGCTTCAAATTTGGCTCTAAGTAGGTATAATTGTAGTCCTTAGCCTCAGTCATGATACCATTTACTCAGAGGACTTATTTAGCCTTCAAAATTCAGTTTACGACGAAAATAAAACGTATTTGATATCGATACCAGGAAATCAAGATTTGACTTACATCCATTCATTTTTCTTTCAGTCTACGGTTTCGCTTTAACTGGAAACAACTATTGCTTTTTAATCTTTCGTGCCAACGTCCAAAGGGTCTGAGCTCCAGGACCATGGATTAGTTTTAAAGCTTTCATTCACCCGAGCAACGCCGGGCTATACTGCTAGTACAATAATAAGTGTTAGTAACCAGTAAAATAGAAGTGTATGTTCGAACGGTATAGTTACGCTGCGTCGCCGGAAGTCACTCCGGTTAGTATTTATAGCAGGAGGAAGAGTCCATTCCTCGTAGAAAGGCACCATAACAGTTTCTTTATACAAGACAGCAATAAAGTACCTCCAGGCAAGGTAATAAAGCCACTAAGAGACAGGGAGTCAACGGGTGTCAAAGAATGTAAGAAAAAAAAACATTAAGGAGAGAAAACAATAAAAGAATAGAAATTTACGAATTGCGTTTAAATGTTTGAAGAACAAAATTGACTGGGAAGCAAGAAGCCGAAAGAGAGATCCATAAGTGAGAAATGCGAGAGAAAAAACTGTTAGCAAAGAACTTACGGTTACATTGTAGTCATTTCCAAAGACATCACAGCAATAATAATAATAAAGTAATTTTTGGAAATTATATATCATGAAGGGATATGGCATTTAAAAAAAATGATTTGATTGACTACAAAGGTGCGGATGGTGAGACAAAGTGGAAAATGTATTAACGATTCGTTTCGCCATAGAGCGTATGTCTCTTTGGTTTTCTCAGGTTAGAATAAAAGAAAGACCAAACTGTGTGTGAGAAAAATGCTTTAGGATCTCTGAAGGTAAGTGGGTATCATATATCAAATATCTTAGATTATCACCTCCCAGACGTAACAGAATTTCCCCCCGCTTGCTTGTTTGTTTTATCCATATCTATGTTAGAGCAGCTTGGTATTGCTGAGTTTGAAATCATATATATATATATATATATATATATATATATATGATAAAAGAGGAGGGTCACATATCAAGCTTGATGTTCACTCGTCGTGCACGGACCAAAAATGGACTCAGAAGCAGAAATGTAATCTGGTTTAATCCACCATTTAATCTACAATTAAAAAAAAACAAAATTCGTAAAATGTTCTTCAAAATACTAGACAAGCATTTTCCAGTAAATTTAGAGTTAGCTAAGGTATTCAATGAGAATGTGCGTTGTGGTGCAGTGGATATCGGCTCGGAACGACAAATCGGGGTGCCGAGTTCGAATTCCAGTTGAATTCCTTGCATTCATTTACGCACAAATACCTTTGGGAAAGGTATTAATCTGTCTCCTCCCTCTAGTTATGGGTTAAATAATAAGACAGATTGGGTTCTGTAGCCTCGGCTGGCAACCAGTCTACTACAGAAAGCAATGGCAGCCTACTGCGGGATAATCTTCTGCCCAGTCAGTCATGTCTCTTTCGAGACATGATCGCCCAAAGCGTATATTACGTATGGCACTTAACTGAAGGCATTCAGTCAAAATAACATCAAACTAAGTTACAGCTGCTCTAGAAGTTTTGAAAGGATTATAAAATCCAATAATGCCAGAACATTGATTATGGAAGGAGGAGACAGAATCAACAGAACATGTAATTGTAGGAATATGAACGATTGTCCTTTGATGGCAAGTGTTGTACTGAAAGCATTGCTTACACGGCTAAGGTCAGTGACGAACGTGGTAATTTTAATAAGTTTCCATATCGGCTGTACTGAGGAGCCATTTAAAAAGCGCTTTTACAACCACACCTCTTCGTTCAGATTGGAAAATCAAGAACTGATACAAGGCTGGCGGACTGGGCATGGAGGTTTAAAGAACTTTATGGAAGGAATTCGTGTTTGAAGTGGAGCATCTTAAAGAAGGTGAAAGCCGGAAAGAATCGTGGAGATATTTGTTGCAGGTTGTGCCAAGAAGAGAACTTGGCCATAACAAAGGCGCCTTGTTGAACGGGCCTAACGAAGTAATATAAAAGTGTAGGCATCTCGAAAAGAAAATCCCGGGTACATACGAACACGGATAAGTTTATTTTTCGTCAATCTCCTCCCACTCTTTAAAAAAAAGAAAGAGTTCCGTATCTGCCTTTAATGAGAATTTCTTCCCTCCTTCTCCTCCTTTCCTCCTACACTTCCGATGCTGATGCATTTTGGGAGTGACTTTTTGGAATTTCCGTAACTGCGCCCGACGACACCTAACGGTTGAAACCCGGGGAACTTGGTGTCTATTCCTCATTTTGTGAGTATATTTTCGCTCTACTTTCTCCTGAACGTATTGAGCACTTTTTTCTTGTTTTATGCCTTCGGAGGCGGTGGTTTACTTCCACTGATATCTGGTTACCTTCCCCTCTTCAGGAAGGACTCCAATGTCCATATGCATGGGCTTGGTGTATATGTCAGCGAACAACTTCCTCTAGCCAGGGTCACATCTCTTGAATCCCTGGATCATTCTTTCATGTGCTTCCGTCTCTCACTTCTAAGCTCGGTTAGCTATCTCTTCTTCCTCTACCGCTCCCTCTCCTTCTCTGACTGTACGGTACTTGATAGCATCTCTACTAATATCGACAGGGCCATTTCTTCTCCCCCATCTGCCCATATATTTGTGTTTGGCGATTTTAACGCCCACCACACCAAGTGGCTTGAAAACTCAGCCACCGACCTTGCTGGGATCCGCACCATGTATTTTTCAATAACCCAAGCTCTAACGGAAGTGGTGGACTTCCCCACGCGTTTCTCTAATAACCCTAACGGAAGGGACTCTTTACTCGACCTTTGCTTTACTTCCATTCCAGACTCCTGCACTACCAGGCACCTCTGCCTCCTCGGAAACTCTGACCACGCCGTAGTTTCTGTCAACATCTCAATCCGCGCTAACTCTACCCAAGAAAACCAAACCAGCAGAATATCATACTGCTACCAGTGAGCAGACTGGGACTCGTTCCGAGATTTCCTCTGCGACGTCCCCTGGAACAACGTCTTCGATCTTCCTATCGAAGACTGTGCGTCCGAGGTCTCCTCTTGGGTTAAGGCTGGCATCGATGCTTTTATCCCGACCAGGAAATTCCAGCTAAAATCAAATTCGTCCCCCTGGTTCTAACCCGCTTGCTCGGCCGCCATTGCCCACGGGAACCATTTCTTCCGGCTCTATCGAAGCTGCTCGTCGAACCAAAACAGGTGCCTTTTCGCCTCAGCACGGAATAAGTGTAAAAAAAGTACTGAACGAAGCTAAGAGGGCGTTTGCTACCAGAATGAGGCAACGCATAGCATCCTTTAAGTTTGGTTCCAAAGATTACTGGCGACTCTGCAAAAGCGTGCTCAACAAGAGCAAGATTTCAATACCCCCACTAATCAAAGAATTTGAAGTTCTCACCTCCCCAGTGGACAAGGCTGAATGCTTTGCCCGTAGATTCTTCACCAATTCGACACTGGACTCGTTAGGAATACCTACACCCGACTTCCCACCCAAAACTAAAGCTCAACTAAATAACGTCCACATTACACCCTCGCTGGTCGCGAAGATAATTGCACAACTTGACCCACACAAAGCGAGCGGCGGTGACGGAATCCCAATCATAGTACTGAAGAAATGTGCCCCAGAACTCTCCTCTGTCCTCTCTAAACTCTATAACCTCTGCCTATCTGCTTCCTGTTTTCCTGCCTGTTGGAAGTCCTCCTGTGTAGTTCCTATATTTAAGAATTCTGGCGAACCCTCAGACCCCGCCAATTACCGTCCTATTAGTCTCCTTCCGATCTTTGGCAAAGTTTTCGAAGCCATTATCAACGCCGAGATGATTCAGCATCTCACGGCCCACAGGCTTCTCTCTGACAAACAGTACGGGTTTCGCTTCACCAGGTCTACTGCTGATATACTAACGACCATTACCGAGTACATATACCAGGCACTTGACAAGAATGGCGAAGCCCGAACCGTTGCCTTGGATATCTCCAAAGCGTTCGACAGGGTCTGGCACGCTGGCCTCTTGTGCAAACTGCGGAGCTACGGGATAACTGGACATCTGTTTGACCTCATCCAATCATTCCTCTCTAACCGCTCATTTAAGGTAGTATTAAATGGGCATGCCTCCCAAAACTACCATACGAACGCGAGCGTCCCTCAAGGTTCTATACTAGGTCCCACGCTCTTTCTGATGTACATTAATGATCTCCCCGACGCCATTAGTTCCCAAGTAGGCATGTATGCCCATGACACAACAATCTATTCTCGCATCGATCAAAAACCAGGTGTGGGCGACAAAGCGAACCTGGCTGCCGAGCTTGAAAAGGACCTCCAACCCGTAGTGGACTGGGGTAGGAAATGGCTAGTAAATTTCAATGCTTCTAAAACGAAGATGTTATCAACTAACCACCATAGACAATCGCATCTACCTCCCATTAGCATGGGACAGGCTTGCCTCCCAGAGAGTAAAACACTACGCCTCCTTGGCCTTACACTTTTGGCGGACCTCAAATGGAATGACTATATCGAATCCATTGCCAAATCTGCTGCTATGAAAGTCGGCTCCCTGTGCAGGGCCGAAGTTTTTCCCACCTGAATCTATCCTGCACATATACAAATCTACCATCCTCCCGTGTATAGAATATTGCTGCTATATCTGGTCGGGTGCCCCTGCTGCTTTCCTTGGGCCTCTTGACAAAATACAAAGGAGGATCTGTAACGTGGTTGAAACTGACTTGGCAGACCGGCTGCAACCACTCTCTCACCGGCGTGATGTGGCTTCCCTGTGCCTCTTCTACAAGTACTTTCATGGCTTCTGCTCCGATGAACTTAGATCACTGGTGCCGCCTAAGCAGGAATTTACACGAGATACTAGATTAGCAACTAGGTCCCACCCTTTTACAGTTAAACAGATAAAATGTAACCGTAAATTCTACTCCAACAGCTTCTTTTCTCGTGCTTCCCGCCTGTGGAACTCCCTTCCACAAGTCTGCTTTCCCGACAGCTACAATCTCCAGGTGTTTAAATGTAGGGTCAATAGACACCTCCTATCACACTAACTCCCAACTATTCTCACAACACTCTCATCTACCCAACCCTCATTCTCGGTATCCTTACCCGCCTATCACCCACCCTCTGACATTTCCTATATTTAATCATCCTTTCTCCACTCTATGTAGAATTCTGCGCAGTAGTGGCAGTGACATGCCTTATAAAAAAAAAATACCCATTTGAACACATATCTACATACATACACACTCACCCACCAAGGTACTTCTATTAGAGGCTTTTTGCATTTTTGTGCATACTTGTCGATGTATGACTGGCTATTCGTATCCAAGGATGGCTGTTTACTACCCTGCTCAGGCACATTTGTAGTTTATATGTATATATATATTTAAACTTATTTATAAATGGAATTTTATCTCTGTGTCTGTGTGTCTGCGTGTCTGTGTATCCGTTACCTATAGACTCCGAAACTGCTGATCCGATTTTTTTGAAAATTTACACAGTTGTACTATAAGCGTCTGCGAGTGTTCTTGGCTAGGTTTTGTGTCGAGATACCACCGATAAATATCGAAAACGATTATCGAAAAAATCGGGTTATAGAAGAAGTGGTCCGATTTTAATCAAATTTGATACACTCATAGACAAAGACATAAGAAACGATATTCAGAAGTTTCAAGGTTGCAGTTCTTACAATATATATATGTCTATAAATTGATACCAGGAAATCAAAATTTGACTTACAAATCCATTCATTTTTCTTTCAGTCTACGGTTTCGCTTTAACTGGAAACTTTTAGCCTTTCCTGCCAACGTCCAAAGAGTCTGAGCTCCAGAACCATGGTTTAGTTTTAAAGCTTTCATTACACCCGAGCAACGTCGGGCTATACTGCTAGTATATATATATATATATATATATGTGTGTGTGTGTGTGTGTGTGTGTGTGTAATGTTAAATTGTGATGGTGTTTATATATATTATGACCTTGAATAAGTTCTCCCTGTTTTCCAAAATATGGCGTTCCTAGAACAGTGTGCATGTATTTTCCGATGAAGCTTGAAATTCAGTATATGTCATTTCGCCGAAGTGTAAAGAACTTTGTTTTCATAGCGTTAAACATGTCAGATCTCGTGCTAAAGAAAGTGTATTTGAGGGGAATTTTACTACGCTACTTTATTCAAAGGAACTCTGCAATTGAAGCACACAGAATTCTTGTTGAGACTTACGGCGACCATGCTCTGTCAGAAACAACATGCAGGGAGTGGTTTAAACGCTTCAAAAATAATGATTTTGATGTTGAAGATGAAGAACGCTCTGGCGCAACGAAAAAGTTTGAAAACAAAGAATTGTAAACATTACTTCTTGAAGACTAATGTCAGGCGCAAGCTGACCTCACAGAATCATTCGGATTTGATAACACAACAGTTTCAAAACGTTTGAAAACATTAGGAATGATTCAAAAGTAAGGACATTGAGTGCCGTACGAGTTGAAGCCGAGAGACCAGTCACATGCGAACAGCTGCTTCAACGAAAGAAAAGGAAAGTTTGTTTGCATCGTATCGTGACCGGCGATGAAAAGTGGATACACTACGATAACCCTAGGCATAGAAGATCGTGAGGTAATCCCGGCAAAGCATCAACATCGGCGGCAAAGCCGAATATCCATGGAGGGATCAGCTGGGTGTATTTTATTATGGACCGCTCAAATCGACCAAAAACCATCACGCGTAATTGCTATCAGCTACAATTGATGCGTTTGGGCTGAGCAATGAAGTAAAAACGGCCGCTATACAATCAGAGACACGACAAAGTGATTTTACAACATGACAATATTAGACCACATGTTGCAAAACAGGTGAAAACCTACTTGGAAACGATGAAATGGGAAGTTCTACCCCATCCGCTGTATTCACTAGACATTCCTCCGTTTGATTATCACTTGTTTCGATAGATGGCCTGGCTGAGCAGCACTTTCTTTCTTAAAAAGATTCTAAAAAATGGGTCGGCTCGTGGCTAGCCTCAAAAGACGTGAAATTCAAATGCTGCCAGAAAGATGGGAAAAAGTCGTAGCTAGCAATGGACAGTTCTTTCAGTGACCAATTTCTTACTAATTTCTATAAATATAACATTACTTTTCTTGAAAAGTCTGCGAGAACTTATTGAAGATCCCGGGTAAAAAAAGCAATCGGAGTCTAACCGTACTGATGAGCTGTGATACAGCGAAACAGATCTGTATGCGGATGACTATATATATATATATATATATTAAATTGTGTGTATTTAGCCAGTATGTTTTCATTGATGCATGTTTCATTAAATAATATAGACAGGTTTTGTCTATTTATTTTATGTAAATTCTTTTCGTATCGTCTGATAAGCTTAATAGCATTATCATTAAAAGAAGAAAGAAATTCACAATATTGATACATATTTTTTATCCTATCTAAGCTTTCGGCTTACAAAAGCCATTATCAAAGATGCCAATTACATTTTTTTTTTTTTTTTTATAAGCGTTTCACCCCGAGCAAGGCATGTCACTGCCACTACTGTGCAGGGGGCTACGTAGAGTGGAGAAAGGCTGGTTAAATATAGGAAATGACAGAGGGTGGGTGATAGGCGGGTGAGGATACCGAGAATGAGGGTTGGGTAGATGAGAGTGTTGTGAGAATAGTTGGGAGTTAGTGTGATAGGAGGTGTCTATTGACCCTACATTTAAACACCTGGAGATTGTAACTGTCGGGAAAGCAGACTTGTGGAAGGGAGTTCCACAGGCGGGAAGCGCGAGAAAAGAAGCTGTTGGAGTAGAATTTACGGTTACATCTTATTTGTTTAACTGTAAGAGGGTGGGACCTAGTTGCTAATCTAGTATCTCGTGTAAATTCGTGCTTGGGCGGCACCAGTGATCTAAGCTCATCGGAGCAGAAGCCATGAAAGTACTTGTAGAAGAGGCACAGGGAAGCTACATCACGCCGGTGTGAGAGCGGCTGCAGCCGGTCTGCCAAGTCAGTATCAACCACGTTACAGATCCTCCTTTGTATTTTGTCAAGAAGCCCAAGGAGAGCAGCAGGGGCACCCGACCAGATATGGCAGCAATATTCAATACACGGGCGGATGGTAGATTTGTATATGTGCAGAATAGATTAAACAATTCACGGACAAACAATAATGATAGTCTGTTTTTGTTTACATGGAAGATATTTCCAACCAACGATATACATATATATATATATATATATATATATATATATATATATATATATCGTTGGTTGGAAATCATAACGCGAGCTTTATGAACACTTAAATTTTAAATTCTAAATTTTAGGTTTTAGCATATTAAATATAAATTTAATGGTTTTTGATAAATTAATTTAATTTAACTTTAAATAGTAATTTAACCCCTCTACCTTCCTCTCCAAGTCTCCTTTGATTGTCTACCTTTATAAAATATGGATTCTTTTACTAATTTAACCCTCGATTTCCTCTGCTAGTATATATATCTTTTTTACATCATAATTTTATCATTTTTATAAAAATGTTTGTTAAATATAAATTTTTTTTAAAATTAATTTTTAGAAAAATTTATAATTTTCTTTAATCTTTACCCCTTTTATTTCGTTTGTCTATACCTATAAATATCTTTAATTAGATTAACTTAATTAACTTTATTTAAATTTTATATCTACTTTTTCCCCTAAATATAATTTTTCTGATAAGTCTTTTTTTCTTATACTTTAACCCATTTAAACATTTAAAGTTAGATTTGTTTGACACGTATCGAGCGTTTCTATTTTAGAATTTTTCCTTTTTCCTTTCTTTTCTTTTCTTCCTCTACTTTTCTCTATTTTCTTATATCCCGCCCCTTCTGTTTCTGTTTTGTTTAACCCAATTCTCAATTTAACGACTTCCCTTCCTTAACTCTTTTCCTTTGTAAAGCAAGACATGCCGAATTTTCCATCTCTTCACTTACAACTCTATCTAATAGTAAAAACCAAAAATAGACTGATTTACAAAAGGTTTTTTTGTGAGGTAATTTTCTCAAATCTTAACTTATTTATTTATTTATTTATTTTATTTCTCTTTTTAATTTTATTTTTATTCTCATTTTGGAATATGGACTGTTGCTGAGGAGACGTGAAATCTCTCTTAGGGATTTCATGTTGAAATGTTCATTTAACAATTTTGAATGCTGAAAATTTATTTTATTTTATATTAGCTCTGTAATTTTAATTACATTCAGCTCTCCTCCTGTATCATTTTTTAATATTAAAGTTTTAATAATGATTAGGATCAGGTTTTTTGAGGGGGTTTTACCTTACTACTTTTCCGTTTGGATTAAAGTATATATATATTTGCAGTATAACCCGGCGTTGCTCGGGTGTAATGAAAGCTTTAAAACTAATCCATGGTTCTGGAACTCAGACTCTTTGGACGTTGGCATAAAAAACGTAGGTTGTTGAAAGGTTGATCTCGAAGCCGTAGAACAACCAGCATGCAATGCAAAAAGAAAAGACGCGTCTTTTGACCAAAAGACGGCGCTGCCGCTACCACAGTCAGCCAGAAGAAGGCAATTGAAAGGATGTGCACTCGGGGATTACTTACTCTATGTCAGGCTGCTGCAGTCAGTGGTGTTATTCGCAAAAACCCCTTATATTTTTGCTATACTGATGGCTCCTATTGTTGAATGAGCACCTTCATTCAACCATTTAGAGGCTGCTGGTTTTGAGCCAACGAGTTTTTGCCCATACAGCTTTCATTGAACGTTAATCTCACTTCACACTTTCTCTCACTCGCCATGCTTGCTGGTTTGAATTGCGTGGAAGCGATCGACTGATGCGACAGGTTCAACTAATTCCTATCTCTCTCCAGTTACATCTCGTTGCTAAGGCACGGCAGTTTTGAATCTAACCTCGGCAATGTACGGTATTGATATTTCTCAGACAATTAGCCAGATCCGTAGGAAAGGAAAATTAGTCCTGTTAGCAATTTTAACCGTCCTTAGACCATTAATAAATCGGCGACATGCAGATCGAGCGCTTAAATACGTCTTAATATCTTAAGGTTTTGAAAGAGTAATTAAATTTCACGCAGCACGTACCATAAATTCAATTTTGACCACCCTGGTTACCTAGGTTACGTTAATTAGGGGAAACCACTATTTAGAGGGCACTGTCCCAAACCTTCGCCTTTGTGGACTGTGGGTAGAAGCATTGCGGTTTTTCCTAATGCAGATCCCTAAGCTTACCGTGAGATGTCCACAGACGCAAAGGCTAAGGGGGACCGGGAGCCGACGGTTACCAGACAGACGCTCCAATGGTTGGCAACCCTACAGAACTTCAGTGTAAACTACATTGTTCTATACTTTCGGCGGCCCGCGAAGCTGAAGTAGAAGCACGGTTGCTTAAATTGAGAGCCCTCTGCTGTCCTGTAATTTCGGAAGCCCGTGAATGTATCTTAGCAGCGGCGTCCATTAAACGCAGAGACCGTCGCTGCTCTGTACTTTCAGAAGCCCGTGAACGTGCCTTAGCAGCAGCCGTCTATTAATCGCCGAGACCGTCGCTGCTCTGTACTTTCAGAAGCCATTAAAGCGGCCCTATCAGCAGTAGCTTGAGCGTTAAGCTCAGCCCGTATGGAGTAATCCAACCTGGAGCGCCTAAGTTTTTTACGGAAGCAATCACTGGATAACCTAATATCATAAGTTTCAGTTGCCCTACATTCTGCTGAACGCAATGCGTTTTGCGACAATCGCACAGCACTGAGGGGCTTTCGTTGGCCTTAGTGGCCCTCTTTGCCAATGCCGAAGCGCTTCGGCGCACATCGAAACATCTTTTTTAGGTGGCATGGATTTAACAAGAAACGAACTCAATTGTGTAATTACGTGGCCAGCTTAGGCCGTTTAAAAGGAATTACAGTGAAATCAGAAGAGAAAAATGTGCGTATAAGCAAACTTGCAAGTTGTAGACCGGAGTTTGAGACACGTACAGCGAGATACCAATCGCAAAAGTGCAGGATTAGGTTCCACAAAATGTTAAAAGTGAATATGAAAGCGATGCCCACTCAGACGGTTGTAATTTGAGTTAGTTTAGTTTAGCATAATTCAACTGACATGGCCAATCGGGCATTCGATTAGAACTCATGAAGCTAGTTAATGTGTGAAGACAGTTTCGCGCAGCACCGTATGTGCAAATTACAATCTGTAAAATTAATGCGTCACAAACCTTGACATCAAAAACTTTAAAAGTTAAGGTGGAATTTAAGTTAAATAGACTAAAAAGCAATAGATGTTTCAAGTAGATTTAAACCGTAGATTTAAACAAACATGAATAGATGTAAGTCAAATTTTGAATTCCGGTATCGATGTCAAATAAGTTTTCTCTCGCAAAATGAACTTTGAAGGCTTAATAAGTCCTCTGAGTAAACGGTATAATGGCTGAGACTAAGAACAACAATTATACCTACTTAGAGCAAAACCCAAAGCAAAAACCAAAATAAAAGGGCTGAAAACCTGATTTTGATCAGACCTGATAGCATATCAGGCTATCGATTTCCAATATCGGAGCCAAATAATTCATCCAAGGATAAACTAAACTAAGTCCATAAAAACTTATCGTACCCATCTTGAGTAAAATTGGAGAAAATGAGCCATATTGATAGCTGAATATCGGTTTTTGATCAAATTCGATAGAATATTGGGGGTATGAATCGTCTGAGAAGATAAACTAATGTTTTAGACTAAAAACTATAATTTTACCAAGTTAAAGCAAATTCTACAGCAAGAACCACGATAAAAGGGCTGAAATCCTGATTTTGATCAGACCTGATTGGATATCGGGGTAACGATTTCCGATATCGGTGGAAATCAGAAAAAAAATAAGTAGCCCATGATCTGACCAAAAGCCTAATTAATATTTGTGTGAAGTTTGGTGAGAATCGGATAAAAATTGTGGATTTGTATAAAGGGAGACAAAGGGACAGACAGACAGACACACACACACACACACACACACACACACACACACACACACACACACACACACATCTTGCCTTATATATATATATATATATATATATATATATAAAGAGATTTTTATAGAAAGATATACATTTGTGAAGATAAAATATTACCAACAATACATTTTTGAAGGAAAAGAATTATTCTCAGCAAAACATTTTTGAATACAAAACTAGAAAACATTTTAATTTTTTAAAAATAAATAAGAATAAAAACAAAAAAATTCATTAAAATCTGACTAAATGAACCTTCTCACTAACCGAACATGAAAAAAAATACCTTAAAACCCCACCTTTTTGTCATTAAATAACCCACAGAGGTGTTGATATGCTTACGGCATATCACGTTGAATACACCGGTTCTCGTTCGATCACCGAAGTTAAGCAACGTTGAGCCGGGTCAGTACTTAGATGGATGACCACTTGGGAATACCAGTCGCTGTAAGCGTTCAGTGACGGGTGTGCGTTGTGGTGCAGTGGATATCGGCTTGGAAAGAGAAATCAGTGAGCCGAGTTCGAATTCCAGTTGAGTATCCTGCATTCACTTCAGCACTGGTACCCTTGCGAAAGGTATTAATCCGTCACTTCCCTCCAGTTATGAATTAAATAACAGGATGGTGCCTGGAGGCAACCCATCTAGTGTTGATGTCACAATAAAAACACTCTTGGTAGCCGTGACGAAACATCAAGTATTCAGCTATTTGACAAGATTATGAATTTCGCTGCAAACTGCGTCGGGGTTCCAAATGCACAGGGAATACTGGAGGAGTGGAGTGAGTTATATCTCGACCAAGGCCGCAAAACGACGACGATGCCGTTAAACAAAACTCAAAAGTGAAACAAAAAGTACCAAAGTCCGATAACTGACAGGTGCTGACTCTGCTTGAGATTATCGATTGGAAATTTTGTTTGGATTTGCAATATTTGCCCATTCTTCGTTTTCATGGCATATGTGTCTCTTTATTCCATACTGGAATAATGGTACCTAATGTAATGTATAGTTTTTTTTTTAAATCATGACACCCAGAGCAAGGCAGTAATGCAACTAAGGGGCAGGGGAGTAACTGAGTGTGGAAGAATGCAAGGAAAGAACATTGTTAACGACAGAAAACAATAAAAGAACAGAAATTAAGAAGACAAAAGATAACGACTGACATTGAATTTAAATTTTTGAAGATCAAACTTATAATGATAATACCAGTGTTTGTGTTCGAATTTTGTTTAACGGCATATCAACACCTCTGTGGGTTATTTAATGCCAAAAAGGTGGGGGTTTAACGTATTCTTTTTTTTAAAGTTTGGTTATAGTGAGAAGGTAGATTTAGTCAGATTTTAATGAACATCTTTTTTAAACTAAAGATGTCTTTTAGTCTTTGTATTCAAAATTGTATTGCTGGTAATAATTTTTTCCTTCAAAAACGTATTACGGCATTTTTTTTTCCTTCAAAAATGTATCGTTGGTAATATTTTTTTTCCTTCAAAAATGTATATTTTTCTATAAAAGTCTATTTTTATACTTTTATAGTGTTTTGACCCCAGTTTGGGGGTTAACTATTTGCCCATAGCTAAGACCCTAACAGGAGCCACCACTCCGGGTCAGGGTGAACCTGGGAATAACAGCAATTAAGAGGTGGTTCCACGCTCTTCCCAACCCCCCCAATCAGAGAGGCCTTGCTGCCGGATGCAGTTTACTGTCATACCCACGACCTATAATGCCAGTGTAAGTCTTTTAAGTTATGAATGGAAATATTATAAATTCTTTTGTTATAAGGCATGATGACAATCTCAGTGTAATTGCTTCA
Source organism: Ascarosepion bandense (assembly GCA_037127315.1). Lineage (NCBI taxonomy): Eukaryota > Metazoa > Mollusca > Cephalopoda > Sepiida > Sepiidae > Ascarosepion > Ascarosepion bandense. The sequence continues at coordinate 8,759,906 of JBBBDQ010001908.1, forward strand.
AGTTATGAACAGAAACAATATAATATCCTTGGATATAATCACTTTACATAGGTAAGAATCAAATTTTGTATCGAAACCCATTATACCCACTTGTAATAAATCAAAGATAAACTCTGTTCACTAGGTTCATGTATTTAGCATTGACAATTTATATGTAAATTTCTTAAGATCCGCACATATTTGAATTACATGTATCTATTTCTATTACCTACTAGCAGTATAGCCCGGCGTTGCTCGGGTGTAATGAAACCTTTAAAATTAATCCATTGTCCTGGAGTTCAGACTCTTTGGACGTTGGCACGAAAGACTAAAAAGCGATAGTTGTTTCCAGTTAAAGCGAAACCGTAGACTGAAAAAAAAAAAAAAATGAATGGATGTAAGTCAAATTTTGATTTCCTGGTATAGATATCAAATAAGTTTTTTTCGTCGTAAACTGAATTTTGAAGGCTAAATAAGTCCTCTGCCTCTGTAGTTCCTATATTTAAGAACACTGGAGAACCCTTGGACCCCGCAAATTACCGCCCTCTCAGCCTTCGGAATTTTTGACAAAGTGTTCGAAGCCATTATCAACGCCGAGGTGGTTCAGCATCTCACAGCCCACAGGTTTCTCTCGGACAAACAGTATGACTTCCACTTTACCAGGTCTACTGCTGATATACTAACCACCATCACCGAGTATATATACCAGGCTCTCGACAAGAATGGTGAAGCCCGAACCGTTGCCTTGTATATCTGTAAAGCGTTCGACAGAGTCTGGCATGCTGGCCTTCTACGGAAACTGCGGAGCTATGGTATAACTGGACATTTGTTTGACCTAATCAAGTCATTCCTCTCTAACTGCACATTGAAGGTGGTATTAAACCGACATGCCTCCCAGAACTACCATACAAACGCGGGTGTCCCTCAAGGCTCTATCCTACGCTCTTTCTGATATCCCCGATGCCATAAGATCACAAGTAGGCATGTACACCGATGACACCACAGTTTACTCTCGCCTCGATTAAAATTCTGGTGTGGGAGACAAGGCGAACCTCGCTGCCGAGCTTGAAAAGGACCTCCAATCCGTAGTGGATTGGGGTAAGAAATGGCTCGTAAAATTCAATTCTTCCAAAACGAAGCTGCTATCAATTAACCACCACAGACAATCGCACCTACTTCCCCTTAACTTGAAACAGGCTTGCCTCCCAGAGCGTAAAACACTACGCCTGCTTGGCCTGACACTCTCAGCGGACCTCAAGTGGAATGACTACGTCGAATCCATTGCTAAGTCCGCAGCTATGAAAGTCGGTTCTCTGTGCAGGGCCCGGAAATTCTTTCCGCCTGAATCTATCCTGCAATTATATAAATCCACCATCCGCCCGTGTATTGAGTACTGCTGCCACATCTGGTCGGGTGCCCCTTCTATTCTCCTCGGGGTTCTTGACAAAATACAGCGAAGAATCTGTAATGTGATTGATACCGACTTGGCTGACCGCCTGCAGTATCTCCCTCACCGGCGTGACGTGGCATCCCTGTGCCTCTTTTATAAATACTTTCATGGCTTCTGTTCTGACGGTGCCCACTAGATGTGAATTTGCACGAGATACTAGATTGGCAACTAGGTCCCACCCTTTTACAGTGAAACCGATGAAATGTAACCGCAATTTCTACTCCAACAGCGTCTTTCCTCGCACTTCCCGCCTGTGGAATTCCCTACCGCATGCTTGCTTCCCCGACGGCTACAACCTCCAAAGTTTAAATGTAAGGTCAATAGACACCTCCTAACACACTAACTCACACCCACTCTCTCCAACTCTCTCTCTATGTACATCCTAAGTCGTCTACCACCTCCTTCTGACATTTCCCATACCCAATCGCTCTATCTAACCCCCTGCGCTATAGTGGCAGTGGAATGCCTTGCTTGGGGTGACACGATTTTTTAAAAAAGTTTTTATTAGTGATCTTGTTTTGTACAATGCTATTTAAATTTCTGGTGTTTTGTTTCTTTATGAAACTTTTTAAATTACTAGTACAGCTAAAACTTAGCTTGATTGTATTCCTATTGAAAATTTTGTTTAGTCATGAGCTTTTTAGAAAGTGTTTAAAAATATCTTCCTATTTTGGTTTTTACCTCTAAGTTAAATGGTGGGTTGAATCAAAAAATGTTTCGTTTCCTATCATCGATTTTTGTTTGTCTGTTTGGCTGAGAATTGTATTGTACAAAGTTGTAAAATATTCTTATGGCCAGATTTTCTTAGTGCATGAATATAGTTTTTTTTTCTTTTCATTAAATCTTGTTTTGCTTAACGAATTTTTTATAGCCTGTGTTCTATTCCTTTGTGAATATGCTTAATTATGCTTTTGGGATGGTTAGATTTTGTATTAACGCACTTTAACTTTGTGCTTGCTTTCATTTATGGCGAGACATTGCCAGTTTGTAAATTTAATTCCACATCTAAATATTGAACTACTTTTCTATTTGTTTCTACTATTATCTCAAAATCTAGTTAACTATCAAGAGAGATTGGACTCTATAGTCTTGGTTAGTAACCAGTCTACTGCAGAAATTAATGCCAACCTACTGCGGGAAAGCCTTCTGCTTAGTCCAACTGTGTATCACTTATGGCACTTAACTGACTGAGTGACTAGATTGACATCATGGTCTCATCATTCTACAATTGAAATGGCTAGAATGTAACCGTAAGTTTGATGCTTATAGTTTCTTTTCTTGCACTTACCGCTTTTGGAACACTCTATATTTCCATACAGAAAGACGAAAGACTAAAAAGCAATAGCTGTTTCCAGTTAAAGCAAAACCGTAGACTGAAAGAAAAATGAATGGATGTAAGTCAAATTTTGATTTCCTGGTATCGATATCAAATAAGTTTTTTTTTTCGTCGTAAACTGAATTTTGAATGCTAAATAAGTCCTTTGAATAAATGGTATCATGGCTGAGACTAAGAACTACAATTATACCTACTTAGAGCCAAACCCGAAACAAAAACTAAAAGAAAAGGGCTGAAAAAATATACAGACATACAGGTAGCCATATTTTTAACCATATCGCCAAGTTTGTTTACTTATTTGTAAACTAGCAGTATAGCCCGGCGTTGCTCGTGTGTAATGAAAGATTTAAAACTAATCCATGGTCCTGGAGCTCAGACTCTTTGGACGTTGGCACGAAAGACTAAAAAGCAATAGTTGTTTCCAGTCAAAGCGAAACCGTAGACTGAAAGAAAAATGAATGGATGTAAGTCAAATTTTGATTTCCTGGTATCGACATCAAATAAGTCTTTTTCGTCGTAAACTGAATTTTGAAGGCTAAATAAGTCCTCTGAGTAAATGCTATCATGGCTGAGACTAAGAACTACACCGGCATTATCATCATGCGTTACATGCTTTATGATGTTTCCATTTATAACTTAGGACCATTCAATTACACCATCACTATCATCATACAATATGATAATGTAAAAAGCAAGTATTTACATTATTCGGACTATTGTCCTTATCTTTGTTGCCATTTGTACGACGTTTCGGCCGTTGTACTCTCCGGCCTTCTTCAGATGTTAGAAATTTCAAATCGAACCCTTTATTACAATCACTGGGATACATGATCTTAATTCCTTGCGTAGTAGTGCCTCTTTTGGTATTCATGCGTTATCTCTCTCTAACCCTGTAAGTGGTGAACAAGTAACTTACAGGGTTAGAGGGAGATAACTCATGACTATGTACTGTCCTGACGATGATATTCAGAGATATTTCAGAAGAGTTTCTTGTTGGTTTGGTAGAATTATCACCTTAGGTCATGTGTATGCAGTGAGGTGTACCATTATGGGGAAAAGAGACACGTCACTACGAGATCCTACGGGTAATTGTAAATAAACATTACCGATTGTCGTGTTGTGATTTACTCATAGGATTTATATTGTTAAAGAATACAGAGTTTGACTCAAGATAGCAAATTCTCCTTCTATATGCCGCGTCTCTTCATGACGTAGGCGATCATGGACTTCCACATCTTCCTATCCCTTGTAGCACTTAATGCTTTTCCTCTTGTTACCCCTCCCAAACTCTGTTCAGCCATCCATTTGCTCAAGGCCATCAAGTATGTCATACGTTGCTTTCCTCTGTCCCTCTTTACCTCTATCTGTCCTGTGAGTATCAGATTCTCCAAGCACTCCTTCCTCATTACATTCCTGATGCTAAGTAACAGTTTCCTTTTCGTTTTCATGTTTGCTCCACGGTATCCTCAGCATCCTTCTGCAAAACCACATTTCGGTTGATTCGAATCTCTTCTTCATCTTTGAGGAGGTCGTCCAGCGCTTGTCCCGTATTACAATAAAAAAAAAGAAAGACAACAGAATTATTTTAAAATTAAATCTTATTCAATGCACGGACAAATGGTGTACTTATAAAGGTATAAGACAGATTCGAGTAAGAAAAACTGTCTAGCACGACACAGTGAACCAACTTTCTTTGTAGCAGACCAAGTAATTGATTCGATATAGTCATTCCACTTCATATCAGTACAAAACGTTAGTCCGAGAAGCTACTAATGGACTATTCTCGCAGAGTTAGCACCAGCCACGCTGATGGAAGTTTTTTCTAAGATGAATAAAAGAGTAGTTGATAAAGCTCATTAACTCGACTTTTTCGTGTGATATTAACGGGAGAAGACATTTCATCCTCGCCAACTCAACACTGGCTAACACATCTCCGTCACGACTCAGCTCCAGGAAAACTCAACACCAGCCTACTCAGCGCAAGGCGACGTTGAGCTGGCGGTGATGAGTAGTCCTGCACCCAGTATTAAAGGTATTCAGATGTTTATCTTCAGGAGTGACAATCCGTTTATGCGGTATACTATTCTCAACTCCTGCTTCAGGCTTTATCTTTACAAGAGCCAGAAAAATGGAGTACTGATGCGAAAGAAACGTGCCCTCTGAACTCTCCCCTGACTTCTCCAAACTCTACAACTATTGCCCCGCTGCTTCCTTTTTTTCCCCTGCTTTTTGGAAGTCTTTCCTGTTTTAAAAACTCTGGAAAGCCCACTGACCCCTCTAATTATATCGCTCTATCAGTCTTTTACCGCTTTACACAGAAAGGAAACTACAAGACCTCCTACAGAAGGTAACTGAAGAGAATGACAAGAAAGGACTACAAATAAACTGCAAGAAAAACCGAATGCATGGTCATCAGTAAAAAGGGCAGCCCAAAATGCCAGATTCAGGTGAGGGACACTAAAATCAAACCGGTACAAAAATGTTAAATACTGGGAAGTGTTCTAATAGAAGATCCGAAAGGCGAATTGGCACGGTGAAGTTGAGTAAAGTATTAAGAAACAGGAGAATTTTGCTAGAAAAAGAAGAAGAGAGCACTGGATTGCTATGTGATGTTGGTTCTTCAATATGGCAGTGAATGTTGGACAATATCTTCAAAGATAAAATAAAAATTTGAAGTAGCTGAAATGCGGGTCTACAGAAGGATGCTGCGGATATCATGGATCGATCATGTGAGCAATGATGAGGTTTTAGAAAGGATGGACGCAAAAAGGAAATTAATACTGAGCGTCAGAAAGAGACAACTACAGTTCCTGGGACAAGCAATGACGAAGGAGGGCTTGAAGAACCTGATACTAACCGGCCAGATAGAGGGAAAAAGAGACAGGGGAAAGCAACGGATAACATATTTGAAGGACCTAATCAGGTGGATGACGGAACGAGGATTGCATGGTGTAACAGGAGAAAGCGCGCTAAGAGTCACCAGGGATAGAGAGACATAGAAATATAAATACAGCAAAAAATAGTTGTTAATTTTCCTCTTGGTAGGATGCTGCGAATATCATGGATCAAGCATGTGAACAATGATGAGGTCTTGAAAAAGGAAATTAAAACTGAACATCAGGAAGAGACAGCTGAAGTTTCTGGGACACGCAATGAGGAAGAAGGGCTTGGAGAATCTGATACTAACAGGCCAGATAGAGGGAAAAAGAGACAGGGGAAAGCAACGGATAACATATTTGAAGGACCTAATCAGGTGGATTAAGGAACGAGGGTTGCATGGTGTAACAGGAGAAGGCGTGCTCAGAGCCACCAGGGATAGGGAAAAGTGGAAAGTCATTATCGCCTGCGTCCTGGATGGGACAGAGCACATAGAAGAAGACTATTACACGTTTCCAAACATTACGAGAAGTTTGGAAGGAGGAGAATTTTCCAAAACTTATGTAGCGCAAACGAAAACAAGACAACACTTTAAAGCTAAACAGGATATTTTCTTTTTTAAAAGAATTAAAGCCAAATGAGAAATGATTTCAAGTAGGACCAGGGAGGTGAAGCTGCTTGACAGAATTATGTAAATTCTGATATGTAATCAGGGCACTTATGGCAGGATCCCTTTGAAACACCAGTCGAGACGCTCGGTGTGGTGTAATGGTTAACAAGCTTGTCTCTCTAGGACAGTTATGAATGAGTAATGAGTTCGATCCTCACTTTAGGCCGTGTGCCACATCTAAGCTACGCTTAGAAAATAACATTTGAAACACCGATTCCCTTACGATAATCAAAGTTAACCAACGTCGAGCCTGGCCAGTATCTAAATGGGTGACCGCATGGGAATATCACGTGCTTGTAGGACTGAATCTACGGGTCGTTTAGTGGATAATGACTCGAAGTTGTTAATTGGAGAAACAAGTTTCAATTCGTTATAGGGTCAGTTTTATTCAATCGTAGTGTAATGGATATTGGCTCGGAATGCGAAATCGGAGAGCAGAGTTCGAATTCCAGTTGAATTTGTTGCATTCACTTACGCACAAATACCCTTAGGAAAGGTTTAATTTATCTCTTCTCTTATCCCTCTAGCTATGGGTTGAATAGCAGAACAGATTGGATTCTATAGCCTTGGTTGGCAAGAAAGAAATGGCAACCTGCTGAAAGAAAATCTTCTGCCAAGTGTGTATCACGCATGGCACTTGATTGACATATTCACTTACAAGGAAATACCACAACAAATTTATGAATTTTCCCCCAGATATGGGTTAATTAGTAAATAGTAAAATATTTTTATCACAAAAATCTTACAATTTAAAAATATTTTCTGACTTTAAATAACATGTAAAAGATTGATAAACCGTAGAAAATGAATGAATGACTGAATTAACTAGTTTTTCTGTCTATGTTCATCTTCTTTGTCTCCCACTCCCGTTCTTGTTCTGCCACACATTTACACAAACTCTTTAAGTAAATTAGTTGCCATTGTCCTCTGCGTTTCTAGGCTTCAACATGTCCTGTATGTGTCAAGTTATCTAAGTTTTCATTCCTCATTGGGCGTCATCAAATTTTCAGAATTGTCAACTGGAAAACGAAGTTCCAATTCCAGTTGGGTTCGTTAGATTCACTTAGGCGCAAATACTCTTGGAAAAAGTATGAAATGCCTATTTATTCTACTCATTTATGGATTAATTAGTAAGACTTGTATCTCTAAACGATTATTATATCTCTCCCCCTCCCAAGATTGTGAAAATTAAAAAACATTTTTTCTTTTTAAAAGACCTGCCAAGTATTGATCATCTGATGAAAATGAATTAGTCATTCAAGATTTCACGGTCCGGTGTCAATCACGTTATGGTCAGGCAGAGAACTTTTCAGCACTTCATTATTCGACCTCAAAAATTATCGATGTTGTTCTTTTGAAGACAGACTAAAAAGGTCATAGGTTAAACATATAGCCATTACTTGCACAAGAGTCAAAGCAATAACCGCTCAAGGCTGAGAATAAAATTCTGAGGCCACAAGTAAAATTCGAAGTGTAAAGGTACTTTGCAAAGATTACTTTCCGATGGCTTTCAAAATATTTGATCGAAAATTTGAAGAGGGTTTCCGTTGAAGGATTTCCAGTTCATTAATTGAACGCGGGCGACGAATAATCGTGCACTATTTTCAAATGTCAACCATTTTTAGAATTTATGTCGATAAAGCAGACAATGACTCAAATCCTGTCAAAGAACCAACTGCACAGTTCAATGATTCGTGCATAGAACTGCGAATAATGAGGTTCTATTCCAGGTAGCCCACAAGTAACATAGAAAAGTTCGGATAAAAACGAAAAATTCATATACGTCCATATAAACACACACGCATACGTATATATATGTGTGTGTGTGTGTGTGTGTGTGTGTACATACATATATGCATGTATATGCACACACACACACACACACACACACACACACACACACACATATATATATATATATATATATATATATACACATAGAAATATAAAGACAGAAGTATAAGCTTATGTGTATATACATTTGTATAAGTTTATAGGTATATACACATAAACTTATACAGAAATATATATATATATATATATATATATATATATATAGCAGACTTTGATAAACAGTAGCTACTCTGGCATGTACGCATCGCTCATTCAGTGAAATGAATTAGAGCGCTCTAGCTATTGGGCGCGTATAATGATATGTGCTAAAAAGTCTGCCTACTTCCACCGAACGCCCATAGCCCAGGGGTAGAGTCGCCGACTGACGCCATTTCGGTCGATGTTTCAATCCTGGGCAAAAAAGCAATCAGAGTATAACCGTACTGATGAGCTGTGATACGGAGAAACAGATCTGTCTGCGGATGACAATATATATATATATAATGGCTGACTACTCGTATTCAAGGATACCCGTCTACCAGGGCAGCTGGCTAATCCCTATTATAGACGCCTGCTCAGGCACACTTGTGTTTGTTCAACACCCACATGTAATTTATACTGTAACTATGCTGAGTGGACCTTAATTACAGTTTTTGGAAGAAAGCGAGTTATCAGTTAACAACAGTCTGAACAAAGCTAGGACGCTCAAACCCTCGGCCACGATGACTTGTCCCATCGAGCTAGCACAACCATCGACTACTACTCAAAGAGAGCCGTCTACCCAATTTCACTCACAAGGCTTGGGTCAACCTGGGATATGGGTTTCCAAACGTGCCGCACGCTGGGATCACCTCCATCAGACCGATAACATCAAGACAAATCGACCATGGTGAGATTCGAAGCCGGGCTTCATGGACAGAAAGCGAATGTTCTAACCACTTGGTCACGTGCCCATATAAGCATATATACATATCGACACACACACATTATATGTACTAGCAGTATAGCCCAGCGTTGCTCGGGTGTAATGAAAGCTTTAAAACTAATCCATGATTCTGCTCAGACTCTTTGGACATTGGCACGAAAAAGCAATAGTTGTTTCCAGTTAAAGCGAAACGTAGACTGAAAATAAAATGAATGGATGTAAGTCAAATTTTGATTTCCTGGTATCGATATCAAATAAGTTTTTTTCGTCGTAAACTGAAGTTTGAAGGCTAAATAAGTCCTCTGAGTAAATGGTATCATGGCTGAAACTAAGAACTACAATTATACCTACTTAGAGCCAAACCCGAAGCAAAAACTAAAATAAAAAGGCTGAAAAAAAAATACAGACATACAGGCAGATAAACAGACACACACACAAACATCTTGCTTTTATATATATATATTATCGATTTTCTGCACTATTGTAAGAACTGCAACCTTGAAACTTCTGGCTATCGTTTTTTATCTCTTTGTCTATGAGTGTATCAAATTTGATTAAAATCGGACCACTCCTTCTATAACACGATTTGTCGATTATCGATTTTCGATATTTATCGGGAGTACCTCGACACAAAACCTAGCTAAGAACACTCGCAGACGCTTATAGTACAACTGTGTAAATTTTCAAGAAAATCTGTTCAGCCGTCTCGGAGTCTATAAGTAACGGACACACACAGATACACACAGACACAGACACAAACACACAGAGACAAAGTTCCATAAGTTGATATATATATATATATATATATATATTCCATTTATAAATAAGTTGATTATATATATATATATATATATATATATATATATATATATATATAATGTGATCATATGCCTGGTGGTACAGAATTTCATAACCGCCATAAAAAGACAAAGAATTTTATTACCTCTCATGATAACAGTTAAAACATCAAAATAAAAAACAGGCTAGCTAACCGGTTTCGAACCTCGTTCAACAGAGCTAAATCAAGGTTAATAAAGAAATAATTATCAATAAAAGGAGAAATTACCAATATGTACAGAAAAATATGTTGGTTAGATCAAAATTAGTTGGAGGCCAAATATGTGATTCTTCTGTTTACATAATGAAGGTTTTAGAGATTAAATATATATGACCTCCAACACTTTAAGGTGGTAATTTGAGTAGGGCATGCTAAGAATGGAAAATGAATCCACATTGGTATTTACTACTTACCCACTAGGGCGTATGCGTCACAAGGCCAATTAAAGTGGGAAATCCGAACCCGTAAGCTCGTCCAAAATATCCCTTAGACCCTGCTGAAGGCTGGGTTGGTCTCTTGTCTGTTCACCCCAAACGGGACTCTACCCTTTGGCGGAGCCTCGTTTGGGTTCCTCTCTGTTCGGAGACAGAGAATTGATCAAGAGAGAGAGGCGGTTCACGCGAAAATTAGTGTACACTGGTATTTACCACCTTCCTAGTAAGGCAGATGCCACACAAGGTCAGTTGAGATTCTGACCTCAGGACGCATTCCAGAAGCCGAACAGAGTATTAAGACAGAAAAATTTTGCTAGAACCAAAGAAGAGAGTACTGAATTTCTATGTGATGTTTGTTCTTCAATATGGCAGCGAATGCTGGACATTATCATCAAATACTAAAAAAAAACTGTAAAAAACAGAAATGATGCTGCGGATATCATGGATCGAGCATGTGAGCAATGATGAGGTTTTAGAAAGGATGGAAACGAAAAGGAAACTAATACTGAGCATCAGAAAGAGACAACTAAAGTTCTTGATGACACGTGATGAAGAAGGAGGGCTTGCAGAATCTGATACTCACAGGTCAGATAGAGGGAAAGAGAAACAGGGGAAAACAGTGGATAAAATATTTGACGAGCCTGAGCAGGTGAATGATAGAGCGCGGGTTGGGTGGTGTAATAGGAGAAATCGTGCTAAGAGCGACCAGGGATAGGGAGACATGGAAGGCCACGTCCTGAAGGGACGTGGCACATATGAGAAGTTCAGCCAAGAATATCTCGTAGACCCAGCTGAACGCTGGGCTGGACACGTGTCTGTTCGCTCCAAACGAGAGACTACTCTTTGGCGGAGTCATGTTGTGTTCCTCTCCGCCCAGAGGCAGAGTTGATCGAGAGAGAGTGGCAGTTGACTCGAAAATGAGTGCACACTAAAATTAGCAGCACAGTCATGGTTACTTATAAAGTGTTCTGCGATGAAAGATCCGTATGTGATGGTCAGCCTCTCTGACACAGAATAGTTCAAATTTTGGATTTTTGTAGGCACGTGTTGCTTTATTTTGGTATCCAGCCTTTGAGTCATTCTCGCTATATAGTGCGATCCATAACTACATTTAAATGAATAAGTCAAAGAATTAGTATAATATGACGTGGAGAATGTCTTTCCGTATAGAGGATAAGACAGGTTTGGCAGAAAAAAATACCACACGAGTGTTAGCAGCAAAGTAGCAATGTCGAACTGCCAAAGAAACCCGCTTAGCATATCTATCGTTGATGCTACCCAGCCAAGGAAGGCGCAGGTAAACAGGACATCTTTGTACTGTAGCCGGTTTAACTTTATTGAACGCCAGAATTTTGTTCTTGATTACTGATTGAACAATACCTGATGGCTAGGTATTGTTGCAGAGAGTGGTAGCAATAAACTTGAGGTCCTCATTCAACTTTGTTTTAGAGCAAATCATTAAGGCCCTATGAGTAAAGGTCTTAATTGAATTAAGGGCCCTATGAGTAAGAGTCTTAATTGAATTAATTTTATGTTTTATGGGACAGAAAGTTTCCCACCTGGTATACAAACTAGTAAATGTCGGTTGTTGTTAAACAGAAGTAAAAACCTGGAAGAAAAACCTGCTAATCAAAACATCAAGAAAGGGAACAGAAGAATCGATCTCTTTTCTTGCGTAAATTTTAGAGTTGGGTGCATATTATTGAGGGATAAAAAGGAAATGGTCCGCTTCAGTCTTGTCATTAAAGAGATAAAAAAATGTCATCCGCATAATGAAACTTAACATCAGATTTATTAGATTTAAATAACACACTCTCCATGGAATCCAACAAAGATGTTTGCAAAAATGGGTCCCAAAAAGGAACCCATTGAAACATCATTTCAATTTTTCTTATGGGAGTCAAACTTAGAACTTATGTTAGAGACCAGATAGGGGTTTATGTATACGTCAATCAGTTGAGCCTCATTTCTATGTGGAAAGTCGACTGTGGGTTTCTCCAGACGAGTCAAATGTGAAGTTGGAGGATAATTTGCGAGCAAATCACTCAACCTAGTCAACCGCGGCTGTCAAGACCTCAAATTTTTTTTTAATAAAAGTGGGATCGAGGGTTTGGTGTTGCTTAACACACTTTTGCAGAGCTACCAGTAATCTTTGAAACCAAACTTGCGGGATGTTATACGCTGCTTCATTCTATCAGAAAACAACAGCTAAACATCATTTAGAATTTGCTTGCATTCATTACGAGCAGAGACAAAAAAGCGCCTCGCGCCAGAGTAGCAAACAATGGCAGCCGAGGGAGAGAACCAAGGAGATGATTGAGGTTGGAACTTCCTGGCTGAGATGAAAGCACCGATGCTAGCTTTCACCCATGAGGAGACATCAGAGACACAGTCTTCCACAGAAAGAGTAAACACTTTATTCCAAGAGACATCACAAGAGAATTCGCGGAAAGACTACTAGTCCGATTTTTGATAGCAGTTATATTTTCTGCCGGTAGGAGGTTCCTGGGGGATGGGTCGGGGGAGGGGAAGGGATATTAACGGAAACAACGGGATGATCAGAGTTACCAAGAGGGCAGAGCTGTATGGCATGGCAAGAGTCAGAAATGAAGTGTGTCCTTCAGGGATACTGGGAAAGCGCGAGTGGAAATCCATTACTGGCATGAGAGATTGAGTGAAAAGCTCAGCGTATTGACGCCAGCAAGATTGGTGACAGTTTTTCAGTCACCTGGCATAGTGGGCATTGAAATCACTGAAGACAAATATATTAGCGAATAGGTAGGAGGAAATAGATTTGTCTATATTATCTGAAATACTGTCGAGCAGGAAAGAGTCAAGAGAGAAAGGGGAATGGTAGACATACACACACACACATTCTGCCCGCTCCAAGGCTAAGCAGTAAGGGTGTTATGTTGTATATTGACAGCTGGCAAGTTACTCTTCATCTTGTTTTTTTTTATCTTAGCCATGGGCATCCTACATTCCTGTAGCCCCGATCTAGCTGGCCGTACATCAGACATCATCAAGACATAACCAGTCCATCGTAACTGAGACTGCATGAGAAAAGTCTCGATTCCTTCAATCGAAAATGTTATCGAAAATGAGGACAAAACTGGAAGCGGCCGAAATGTGGTTCTACAGAAGGATGCTACGGATATCGTGGACTGAGCATACAAGCAACGACGAGGTGTTAGAAAGAATGGCAACAAAAAGGAAATTGATGCTGAGCATCAGGAAGAGACAACTGAAGTTCCTGGGACATGCAATGAGGAAGGAGAGCCCGGAGAACCTGATACTGACTGGTCAGATAGGAGGAAGGAGAGACAGAGGAAGGCAGCGGATAACATATTTGCAGGGCCTGATCAGATGGATGACGGAACGGGGGTTGCCAGGAGCAACAGGAGCAAACATACTAAGAGCCACAAGGGATAGGGAGACGTGAAGAGCCATGATCGCCTACGTCCTGAAGGGACAGGGCACATAGAAGAAGAAGAACAGGTCTACGTTAGATGTTCTATCTTGAAGGTTAACTCCACAGATTATACGCAGATTATTTTTATGGAAAACATCCAGCTGGCGTATATGGTACCTGTATGGAGTCCACGACTCTGAACCGTATAAAAGGATAGCAAGGAAAACAGCTCTGTAAACCCGAATGTTCGTATCCAGCCGAATGCTCCGCTCATTCCACAGGCGATGACAAAGTTTGCCGAAAGCACTGATAGCCTTAGCAATCCGATGCACGATTTCATCATCTAATGTTCCAACTGTAGTTGACTTTGTTACCAAGATAGATGAAAGACTTTACATAGTTCAGGGCTTTGTCTTCTACTTTCAATGATCTCTCTGAAAATTTATAGACTGGTGGTTTTTGTTTATCACCACAGAATTGCTTCGGAGTAGGACAGAGTTGGTGCACTACTTCAGTTTTCTTTATGCTAAGTGTAAGGCCAAAGGCTTTGCATGTAGTAGAGAAACGATTTATTAGATGTTGGGCCTCGTCAAACAAGAGCATCATCATCATCAGCAAACAACAAATCACGAATAATTTGCGAACGAAAGTGGGTCTTGGCTTTGAAGCACTGATGATTTAGGAGAACACCAGTTGTTGGAAACTGAAACTTGACTCGACTCTCTGTGTCTGTGAATGAATATTTCAGCATCACCGAGAAGAAAAGGGCAAAAAGGATCGAGGCCATGACACACCCTTGATTGGTGCCATCAAAGGATTTTTACATCATATCAGACACATTAGTTTTCATTCCTTCATGAAAGGAGGTGATGAACTGTAGCATGTTTTTAAGGATACCGAGTTTACCCAAGACCTGCCATATATATATATATATATATATATAATTGGAGTAGATAGATCTATCGCCTGGTTCACACTCCACCCATGTCTATTGAACAGGTTAAGAGGCTCATCTCTTGTTCTCTGTTTAGGATGTGGTTTCCGGCTTTCTCTTTTCCGATCTTTTCACTATTACGTAGCCCCCTAGCACATCAGTGGCGTTACCGCCTTGCTCGGGGTGATACGATTATATATATACACACACACACGCTACGACTACTTTATGCAATCACCAATTGCATATTATGAACAATCGTTTCTTAGTGTGTGTGTGTGTATGTATATATATATATATATATATATATATATACACATACATACATACATGCACGACCACATAACTTGTCCTGTTCTTTTCCAGGTTTAATATCATCTTAAGCAAGTTAGTTTTCATGTGCTCATTTTTCCATGTAATCCATGATTTTTCCAGGCATTGCTATTAATTTAATATAAATTTAATGCTGAGAACCGCCCTCAAAAATATGAAAAAGAAAAAAAAAATGGTTATATTTATAACCAATTTTCAAAAACATAAAATGATAAGTGATAAGCAAAGTTTGATTGACAAAAATGATAAGATATCATCAGAATTTAAATGTTGAAAGCTGCATGCAAAAATATTAAACAGAAAAAAAGTTATAAAGAATAAGATTTATTATTAGAAGCGTTAGTCAGTCACTCACTTATGTACTTAGTCTCCTTTTTCGGACTTCGCATATTTTGATTAACTTTTCTACTGAACCAAAATTCAAAAAGATTTTTTCTAAATCTAAGAAATGTCCTATCTAACTCCAAACTATTTTAAATTTGATTAAGAACTGAGTTAGTGGTGAAGCTTGAAAGCTGCCTAGATTCACTCAATGTCAGACTTAAGAATATATTCATCCACTGGCGTAGTGAAATGATACGCTGATTGATTAGAGAGAAAAAAAAAAAAAAAAAACCTTTCCACAAAAAAAAATTTAAAAAACACTCATACACGTGTGTGGGTGTGTGTGTGTGTGTATATATATATACATACACACACACACATCTCCATGTGTGTCACCATTTTAAATTTTTAATTTTGCACATTGTTTTCGATTTTGTTGAATGCAGAGTGAAGTCAGTTAGGCTGTGAGAAAAAGATCACTGGGACACAATTCACTCTGCGAGAATTTGGAAATGGCATGATGTATTGCTTGGCGTTTGTGTTAGAAACTCCAATTTGAACATTTGAGAGTGTTTGGGCATTAATATGAATACAGTGCAGAGGATTTGGAAAGAGTTTGATGAGTCCAATGGTGATTATGAAGGTAAGTTGTCCCGAATTTGCTGGTGATGGTCTCAGATTCAATATGGAAGCCTACGCCAAGTGCCTTGAAGAGGTAATGCTGCCCTATATCTGCCAACAGGGCACTGCGTCATGCCACACAAGCGGGATAACCCAGTTGTGACTATCAGACAATTTTTGTGACCACATCATCCCTTACATTTGTCCACCTAACACTCCAGACTCCCCTGATTATGTGTGGGGCTTAGTTGAGCAAGACCAACAAAACTTTGTAACACCAAAGATGAACTGAAGGCAATGATTATGGAAGCATTCACTCAAACAAGGAAACCGTCCAGAAGAGTTGCATGAGATTCTGAAGTCATCTGGAGGCTTTGGTTGAAGCCAATAGTAATTATATATTGAATAAATTTATTCTTTAATATTTCAAAATATTTTTGTGGAATTTTGGTAAATATATCTAAATATGAGATGTTAGTGTGGTTTTAATTTCTGCATCAATAATTTATCCATCACATCCTGTATATTATGGCATTATATGTATTTTGTTTTTATTAATTACTAGCAGTATAGCCTGGCGTTGCTCGGGTGTAATGAAAGCTTTAAAACTAATCCACGGTCCTGGAGCTCAAACTCTTTGGACGTTGTCACGAAAGACTAAAAAGCAACAGTTATTTCCAGTTAAAGCGAAACCGTAGACTGAAAGAAAAATGAATGGATGTAACTCAAATTTTGATTTCCTGGTATCGATATCAAATAAGATTTTTTTCGTCCTAAACTGAATTTTGAAGGCTAAATAAGTCCTCTGAGTAAATGGTATCATGGCTGAGACTAAGAACTACAATTATACCTACTTAACGCCAAACCCGAAGCAAAGACTAAAATAAAAGGGCTGAAAAAAATAGACATACAGGCAGATAAACAGACACACACACACGAACATCTTGCCTTTTTATTTATTTATATATATATATATATATATATATATATATATATATATATAAAAAAAAAATCGATTTTCTGCACTATTGTATGAACTGCAATCTTGAAACTTCTGAATATCGTTTCTTATCTCTTTGTCTATGAGTGTATCAAATTTAATTAAAATCAAACCACTCCTTCTATAACCCGATTTTTTCCAATTATCGATTTTCAATTGGGGGTACCTCGACACAAAACCTAGCTAAGAACACTCGCAGACGCTTATAGTACAGCTGTGTAAATTTTCAAGCAAATTGGTTTAGCTGTTTTGGAGTCTATAGGTAACGGACACACTCACAGACACACACATACTGACAAAGTTCCATTTATAAATAAGTTTAGATGACCTACCAAATGGTGTTAGATTTTATTCCTTGACTAACTCTTTTTTGTAATCTAGAATTTTTAGTTTTCCCTTATCAAATTCAGTAGAATATTTGCATATTTTGCTCGTGACTCATAATTAGAATTGATTTTCCATTCAATATATTCAGTACAAAAATATTAACTTTAATTGGATTTATTCTTGAAATAAAACTTTCAAGTCAGTTTGAATGGAAAAACGTAGAAATTAGGATTTCTGTACATTTTTTCAAATGACCTTTAATACTAAACAAATTGTTAAAAGCAATGAATCTAATTTTTTATATCAGTACTTTTCCCATGGAACTCCAGCTTTCATACTGAGTGCAACATTCCTTTTTTCTAAAATAGTGAAAAATTAAGCTGCCCTAGTGATACAAAGTTTAAAACATTCCAAGGGTATTTTTGTGCAAGTGAATATAACCAATCCAATGTGCACTGGAGCTAGACTTTCCAATTAACAATCTCTGAAGCAGGTTACTCATCAAAAGTACTGACCAGTCCTGAGGCTGTTTAACTTTGCTGATTGTATTGGAAACAGTGTTTCAGCATGATGTAGACATAAGCATCAAAAAACAAAGACTTGAATTAAAAAAAAAGAGAAGAAAAAATTTTTAAAAATTTTTTAAAAAGTTAAAAAATTAAAAAGAAAATGGAAAATTTTTTTTTAAGAAATTAAATAACAAACTACTGAGATACATTTACAAAGGAATGATTTTTATTCAAGGAGGAATGATTTTTATTACACCAAGAGAAATTAAATCCGATTATGTACAAGCATATACTATGAAGTTGAAAGGTTCAGGCCAAAGAAAAAAAAAAAAAAAAAAAAAAATTTTTTTTTTCAATTAATCACATAAAACCCTAGACAAATGCCTACTGATACCAATAACATTTGACCACCCTCATTCATAAACTGAAAAAACCGTCATTTTTACAGAAGATAAATAGATTCAATTCTACATACGATGATGAGTTTCAGTCAGCCAAATCTATCTTCTGGAGATGACAGGGTCCAACAGAAATTGTTCAAATAATATTTGAAAAACTCCTTGGACAAAGTTCATTCAACTAAACTAAATAAATTTATGAGAATCTGATAGGATAAAGGAAAATATATTAGGGTAGGAAATAAACACAGACAATGTAAAAGACAACCAAAATTATTTCTTCAAAGACAAGTGACATAAGAAAAAAAATTTACAGCTATCACTGCCAAGGGTTATCGCCCTCTTCCATTTTTTTATTATTTCCATCAGAAGCCATCTGGGCTGCAGCTGTCTCCAGAATGTCTTCTCAATTGGTAACATTTTTAACAACTTTTTCAAATAAGACTCACCAAGAAAGATGACATTATTTTAGTAGATAGACGCTACTAGTTTGATAACGTGATCAAACATTACTTATTGGAATAACATATTTGGGTACAACTGATAATTTGTAGAAAGTGAGAAGGAGACCAAAGAAATAATTTTAATCCTTAAATTTAGGAACGAAATGAAGTGAGATGTAATTAAGGAGGTCAAGATAGAGTAATATGAAGCTTTGTTATTTATTATACGCCTACATATATAACAAGCGACTCACAAAGAGACACAAATGTAAGGGTGGGTGTAGAAAAACTAATCCTCCATATAAATTCCAATAAATTTTATTTCTAAAATTAACAATTTAACAAATCAAATCTCATAATCCAATTTCTAACACAGACATACATTTTATATATACAGGGTGTGGCAAAAATAATATCATCAGACCTAACACCATCAGACTTTTTGTGGGATGTACTAAAAAATCTTTTTTACAAGCTCAAACTGAAAACAATTCTTAAATGAAAACAAGAAATTTAATAAATTTTCTAATGTAGAAATGTGTCAAATGTTTTGGAGAACTATTGCTGATAGGGCTCAGCATCATGTTTAACATGAAGGAGAACATTTTGAACTTGTTAAATAGTTTGTTAACCATAACAAAGCATGTTTATTTGATGTGACTATAGTTAGAATTTTTTTCAACTACTGTAGTTTATTTTTGTTCAGCAAAAGTTATTACATAAAAATGGGTGTTATCTTTGCCACACTCTATAAGCTGTCAACAATATATTTTATTTTCTTCATTTCCATGTAGCAAAAACAAACACTCTTTTTTACTGATATGAAATTATATTACACATTTTGTATCCACTAACAATTCAGTAAAAATCTTCAGCAAACACACACACACAATGATCTCAGAGGAAACAGAACAGGAGATGCCATTCATTTTAAAACAACATTATTATCAAACAGATCCATTCAAACGGAAAACTTAATTAGACTAGTTATGAAGTATTCATTAACCCATTGTACTTAAGGGTTGGGGGACAGACTATGTGTGTGTGTGTGTATTTTTTATATATATATATATATATACACACACACATACAGCAAAAATTTTCTTCACCTTGATGATCCTTCAAGGAAAAACAAAACAAAAAAAAAACAAACACACACACAATATACAGACACATACATAGACACATCAATATGTTCTGACAAATTTTGGGATTAATATAGGATACAATATTGAACTGCATCCCATGTTATATATGATAATAAAAAAAAATTAAAAAAAAAAAGAGAAAAAAAATAAAAAAAAATGTCTTTATTATGTATCTCACATTTTTCTCGATATACTAGGGGGAGGGGAAAAAAAAAAGATTAATTTTTTCTTTTTTCAATACTTAAAAAAAAAAAAAAATTTTAAAAGGTGGTGTGCTATGTAAAATATTTATTCTTTTTTCAAGCGCTGACTTGTCATCCTGTAAATGACACTGTCTCGACCAGGGTCCATATTCCAGATTCCATAGCAGATAATGAAAAGTGATACTGCTAAGACAATCATTCCCCACAGGATGATGTTAAAGATGGCAGGATATTCTTTCCCGTAGCTCGCTGCAACGTTTATTGATTTTGTAAGATTTGAAAAGGGGCCTGTGGCAGGGCTCTGAAATAAATGTATATCAATTAGAAAACAACAGATATTTTACAATTTCTTTTTACTTTGGTATGAAAGTGTAATTCTGGCAATGACAAAGATTTCTTTGTAAATAAAGGGAAAAAGGTGGCTTTAGTTTACTATTCTTAGATTTTTTTTTTTTATGAACCTTTGGATTAAAGTAAAATAAAAAGTAATCATATACGTGTGTGTGTGTGTGTGTGTTGTACATATTAAAGCAATAAATATTTTTTCTAAATATATGCGAGTAATATTTAGGATGGATGTGTGTTGTGGTGCAGTGGATATCGACTCGGAACAACAAATCAGGGAGCTAAGTTTGAATTCCAGTTGAATTACTTGTATTCACTTATGCACAAATACCCTAGGGAAAGGGAGTAATCTGTCTCTTCCCTCAAGTTATGAGTTAAATAATAGGACAGATTGGGTTCTATAGCCTTGGCTGGCAACCAGTCTACTGCAGAAAGTAATGGCAACCTACTGCAGGATAATCTTCTGCCCAGTCAGTGATGTCTCTTTCAAGACATGATCACCCAAAGTGTGTATCACTTAACTGACTGAATATTTAGGACAGTAAAGAATGTAATAGGTTTGTGAAGAAATGCTTGTCTGTCTAGGTCTATCTTAGTAATATATATATATATATATATATAGATATCTATCTCAGATTAAATAAATTGCCAACATTGTGTTTGCTTATTTTTAATAAAATCCGTTCATACTTATGGATAATCTTTCGCGTATTATAATTCAAAGATGTAAGAAATGAGCTGTAACTTTGTGTAGGTGGCCATTGGCTTATAGGAGCTCTTCTGCCCTTTGACAGGTCTACAACACCCTCCTCACCGAGCTTGCACCCAGTGGGGGCACCAGTTTAGTTGCGGACAACCCAACCCATGGCAGGTAGCACTGTGTTAAGTGGTACCAGTTGCAGACAGTCTGACCCGACTGTCTATACATAAAATTTCTTATTACTATAAACTGTTTTTGAGTAGACATTTTTTTAATTCATCTTCTCTAAAGAGTGATACTGATCTCTACTGACCTAGCAATACTAACAATATTTATATACTCCTTGATAGAGGGAATGAACTTGCAATCCCCTTTTTATCTTAAAGAAATCACCTTGTAGCCAAACATGCTTTTACAATTTCAGGCATCTACATCAAAGCAAGGCTCAAATATCCTTTTTAATAAATGCACTATATCACTCATTGGGACATTTTAAAGTCTATATCTGCTAACTTGGTTTTCATAATATACAGAGTTTTAGAAAAATTATCTTTTCCTAATGATCTAATAACTTGACAAATTTTCATTCAAATTATCTCAAATTTTAACAGCATTTGTAGAAACAACTCAAAATACAATGTTTAATGTTTCGTGCATTTTTCCTTTTAGATATCGAAATTCCATTCACTGAAAAAGGAAATGCATTTTGTGTGTTGGAATCTGCTCAAACACAATCAAACAAGATTGTACAGTGTACATTTGCAAAAAAATTTGCTAAAAATTCAGGTTTGGACATGGCATAAAAAATTCAAGGCGGAAAGTTGTCTGTGCAGGACTGCCACGAGTATTGGAAGATGTGGTCAAGTGGGCCCGGGAAACATTTTGATTGGGCATGCTGGTGATGAATGCAATGTGCTGTTTCAATGGCCACCATGTTCACCTGACAATTTTTCTCTGAGATTATGTGATGAGACTTATCTATACCTTAACCCCCTAGGGCCATTCGTATCATATTTGATACGAATGGCCCTAGAGGGTAAATAGATAGATAGATAGATAGATAGATAGATAGATAGATAGATAGATAGATAGATAGATAAACAGACTGAGATTAACCCTCTAGGGCCATTCGTATCATATTTGATACAGTATGAAAACAAGCCTTGAAAGAAATATTTTCCTGAAAAATTTTTTAAGAGAAATATTTTATAAATTTCAAATGAAAGCAGTACTGACTGCTCAGTCAATGAATACCAAATGTTTCCTTATAGGGAAATACTGTATCAAATATGATACGAATGGCCCTAGAGGGTTAACCTCTTCTTGCAAGCCTAAAGTGAATCACTACCACATTGGAGAGTGTTACCGAAGACATACTTCAGCTTGTTTGACAAGGAGCTAGACTTCCGACTTGATACATGGCGTTTAACAATATGATGTGCATATTGAAAACTGGTAAAATGATTCATGAAGTCTACATACCTTTGAATTTCTCATTCAAATGTTGATGAATTTTGCTCAACAAGAAGCATGTTTAGTTTCATTTGTCTAGATTGTGTAATTACTCAGATATTTCATCTCAAATTATACCAAAGTTTTCTTTAAAACACTGTATGATCATTATAGGGCTGTGTGTGTGTGTGTGTGTGTGTGTATGTATATATATATATATATATATATATACAAGCACATGGAAAAGAGAAAAAAAAACAATCAGTACACAGAGGATTATAAACAGCTGGTTTAAGTCTTGGAACAGATTCCTATGCCAGCTATTCTAATGATTTACATTTGTTTTAAACTAATTTAAAAATAAAAAAAATATTGAAAAACTACAATCTAAAGTTTCTGCTTAATTTTCAAAAAAAAAAAAAAAAAAAAAAATAGAAATTTTTTTTTCCTGATTTTTGTTGTATCGTTGAGTGGTAAAACAATACACAGATGTTGAAATAATACCTTTATTCTGTAGATACAATATAATAGCTGTGTACTAGATCACAACAATATGGGTGGTTGAGTTAGCAAATAACAGTTGTTAACAGTAGGCCTCAGCTCACACTAACTCCCAAGTTCAACTAACTCAGTCTTCATATATAAGTGAACCCAGTCACATGATTGAGCCATGTCACAACATCTCCCCAACTAAGATTTTTTTATGTCCACAGGACATCATATTTTTTTCCTCTTAGGGTTAATATCCAATATTCCCGTAGGGGTTCGTTTACATTTGCTCGATTGTTTATTAATAACTGGAATTGATGAAGGTATTGGTACATTAAACATGTCGCAGAATACGTCCATCGGTTGTTCATTTCTCCCATTTTCTTCGAGAGTGAACTTTTTTTTTTTTTTTTTTTTTTTTAAATTTGATTGATGTGTCTTTTAACCTTCTACTTAGGATGTTTAATTAAATACATCATCTTTCCAATTTTGCTTTCTATAACGCCTTCTAACCAGGTACTTTTTCCTAAGTGATAGTTCAAAAAGTAAATTTTTCTTCTGGTATAAAGCCTTTCTTGAAAGTAAAATCATTTCTCTTTGAATTATATTTCGAGAGAATTAATTTGTTGAATATCGATCTAATTTTTCTTTGCAAACATTAATTCTGCTAGGCTCATACCCACATTTGCATTCTATATATTGACAAAAATTTCTGCAGCTCTTCGTTTTCAGTTTCAACGCTATTTGCTTTCTTTATTTCTCTTTTGAACAAATCATTGAATCTTTCTACCAATCCGTTTGACCTTGGATGGTATGGTGCCGATCTTATGTGTGTTATTGCCAGCAATTTGCAGAAATCTTCAAATTCCTTTGAAATGAATTGTGTGCCATTATTCAAAATGATTGTTTCAGGCATCACAAATCTAGTGAATATCTCTTGAAGTGTATCAATAGTAAACTACGTAGTAGGAGTTTTATATTTGATTACTTTAGGCCATTTCATAAATCTTTCCACAATCACGAGGTAATAAACTCCTCTCATTGGTCCAGCGTAATCAATGTGTAACCTCAACCAAGGTTTATCAGTTTTAAGCCATGAATTAAATTTTGTAGTTGGTGCTTTCGCTACTAAAGTACAATTCTTGCATGCTTTTACTGACTTTTCTATGTCTTTGCCCATGCCTGGCCAGTACACTTAACTTCTCATTAAGGCCTTCATCCTGTTCATTCAAGGTAATCTTTTAATATTTTTTTAGTAGTACGAATATGACTACCTGTTCTCCATATATTAATGTTCCGTAGCATATCGAGAATATGGTGTGTACTTTTATTTTTTTCATCCATTAATTCTTTTTTCATCTGGTTGATAAATTTATCGAATTTTGACCTGAATCTAATTTCATCCAGTGTGACTGGTAATTCTTTAATTGTATTTTGCAGTACGTATTCAATTTCTATTTCAGACAATGGAGCAATGACAGTTTCCTCTAGCGGTTCTGTGGCTTTCGGAATTAGCCTCGATAAGCCATCCACATGAGCTATCTTCTTTGATGGTAAAAATTACATTTTGAAAAAATGATTCAGTAGGGTTGTTGCCTGCCTTTGTAATCTATTTGCAGTGTGCTTTGGAATTCCCTTCTTGGATCCAAATATCGTTAATAAGGGATGGTGATCAGTTTGAAGGGTAACCTGCCTTCCGTGTATATATATATATATATATATATTGATGGAACTTTTTAACTGCAAAGAAAATTGCTAAACCTTCTTTCTCTATCTGAGAATAGTCTAACTCTGCAGGCAGCAGTGCTCTTGAAAGATGAAGTACTGGTTTTAGTCTACCATCATCTTTATGTAATAACACTGCTATGCCATAATTACTGGCATCACTTGTGACATACATTTCTTTCTTTGGATCAAAATGTGTCAGTGCTAATTCTGAAGTTAAAGCATTTTTTAATTTTGTAAATGCTTTTTGACACTCTTCTGACCAGATAAATTTCACATCATTTTTTAGTAGGTGATTTAATGGCGCTTTCAATGTATGCATGTTTGGGATATATATTTATTATAATAATTAGCTAAACCCAAAAATGACTGTAACATAGCTACATTCTTCGGTGCTGGCATATTTTTTTATTGCTTTTCTCTTTGGATCTGGTGTTAGACCCTTATCATTTATTACCTGACAGATATTTTATTTCCTTCAGGAAAAATTCATTTATCTAGGCTTAGTTTGAAGCCATATTCTTTAATTCTTTTAAATACTTGCAAAATATGCCTTGAGTGTTCTTCCTTGTTTTTGCTTTTGATCAATATATCCTCGAGATATGTTGTAGCAAAATCAAAATCTGCTAGCATCGAATCCATAATTTGCTGGAAGATTGCAGGCATGACTTTTATGCCATATCATAGCCTGTTTATGTGATATAGTCCTCTATGTGTATTTATAGTGAGTAACTCTGCACATTTTTCGTCTATTGGAATCCGTAGATATGCTTCCGACAAGTCTAACTTTGAAAAAAAATCCGTCCTCCATTTAGAATAGCAAAAATGTCTTCCACTGTTAGGAGGGGGTAATTTATATTTTTCAAACAGTCATTTAACCTAGTAGAGTAACTGGCGCATATTCTTATTTTGTTTTTCTTCTTGACAAACAGTTGGGGCAGCCCATCGACTATATTCCATCTTAAATAATGCTTTGTTTCCCTTTTTCACGGCCATTTAAAATTTCAACTTTGTCTCTTTTGTAAATTGTCCATTCCTTAATAGGTTCAAACCAAACCTTTCCTGTTTCATTTAGTTCTGATGTTAAATTAGCTTTATTGGCAGCATCTGTCCATAGATGGTCTTCTGTGTACAACCATGGCCTCTTGTCAAACTCAATATGTTTCCAGCCTAAAATATTTTTATAAACTGATTTCCCTTTTATATCAGCAATCACATTTTCCACATATCTTGAGTTATGCTTCAAAGGTAATGTCATCTTCCAGTTTGTATATAAATTCTCATATTGAATTTATAACTGTTTCCTGCGAAAAAATGTCTTTGATGGAGTACATCGAACCTTTCTTGTTCACTTTTCCTTTGTATTTCCTGCTGTTTGAAAAAATTCCAACATACAAGTTTTAAAGTCTTCCATTTTTCTTAAAAAAAAAAAAGCAAAAAAAATTTTTTTCCTGTTTGTCAACAATAATTCACTTGATTCACGAATCCTGATTTTTTTTCTAAATCCTCTGTTAGCAGACTGTTACACAGACAGTTTTTTTTCTCAATCCTTTGTAAGCAGACTTAGAGTTACTGCCCCAGTAGTAATTTTTTTTTTTTTACAGGACTCGAATCTCGACAGACCTATTGTTTTATTCAGAGTCTTTTGTTGAATTTTTAATATTCAGATCTGTTCAGCAAATCTGTACTTTTTTTTTTTCCCGAATCCTTATTTGCAGACTTGGATAGCCAAACTGTAATAGCGAATATTTCTTTCTTTGACTTCTTATCGCTCGCTGTCCAACTTCATTAGTTCTTCAAAACATAGTTGTCAATTTGTTGAGTTTTTCTACGAAAATCCTAGTCCGTCAGTCTGTTTTCTTATTACACACCCTAACTGCTTTTTTTTTGTGTGTGTTCGACTCAAATTTCTCGTCACCAGTCTGTTGTATTGTCGAGTGGTAAAACAATACACAGATGTTGAAATAATACCTTTATTCAGTAGATGCCATATAATAGTCCATACTAGATCGCAACAATATGGGTGGTTGAGTTAGTAAGTAATCATGGTTGTTAACAGTAGCCCTCAACTCCCAAGTTCAACCGACTCACTCTTTATATATAAGTGAACCCAGTCATGTGATCGAGCCACGTCACAACAATTTTTAAAATAACTAAAAACAGAAGAATTTTAGATACTTGAATTTGAAAAAAATAAATAAATAAATAACTGCTATGTTCATACCTTCTAAAAATAAAATTACTAAATTATGAAAAAAAAAAAGAAAGAAATTAAAAGAAAGAAAGTAAACAACATAAGGCAAAGTTTGAAAATGTTTAACAGTATAGAAGCAAGAACTGACCTGGCTGACAGCTTGCATCAGACTTCTGGCTTTGCGGACCAACACTCCATGAATGGGTTTGGTTACTAAAACTTCCACCATTACACCATCCTTGTATAGTTGGCGAAATTCCGTGGTCATCTGATGAAGAGAACAAAGCATGACTACAATATAGGAACCAGTAATACAGAGAACTAGAGAAAAACAATAACAAAACATTGCAATAAAAAAAAGAAAAAAAAAAGAAAAAAAAAGATTAGTGAGAAATTAACTGTACAAGTCCTCAAATTTCACATGGCCCTGTGGATAAAAGAATTAGTTGAAGTAATCCAAAAATGGACTTGACCCAAAGAGTTGAGAGTTTAATATCTGGCCAAAACAAAGGGGGACAAACTCAGAGAGTTGAGTTACAAAAAATGGAATTAACTGAAACCAGGATATCCAAAAAAGAGACATGGCACATGGAATTAGAACAATCTACTACTGTGGCCTAAATAGTGTGGTTCAAAATTCCAGTAGACAAAGTGTTGTGAATATGGCAATAAAGATGAAGACAACAGTCCAAATGATATGATAAAGAGAAATTTAACAGGTATTACTTATATACTTAGAGATACAAAACACTAATCAATCTTCACCAATGGTTACGAATGAATACAGCAAATTTTTATATATCAACTTTGTAAAAAAATATGTAAAGAAATCCTACAAACTATGAAATGAACAGTAATAAAAAAAATAACTTAAGAAATTTACTTTTTCATTTATACTAGAATTTTTTTTTATAAGCCATTCCCACAGCATTTGATATTGTTGAAGTTATTGCTGACGTTTTTTGTTGAGATTTACAAACACTACATTTTCTTCAATTTCACTGAATTTCACTGAAATTTGAATAAGCTGATTTGTTAGGAAAAATACATTGACAAAAACCATAGTTCACAGTATAACTTCTTTAACTGTATGGTAAACAACATTTTTTTAAGAGTTTTTTTTTTTTTTTTTTTTAAACAGCAAAGAATAGATTCTTAGTATTTCTTACTCATCAGCAAGGAATATACAAGTGGCCATGAATAAATATTTCTTTCTGGAGCTAAATTCCAACTTTTTTATTTTAAGTGTTTGACCTTGGGATTTGTTTATAGTTCTTACAAGTGCAGAGCAAACTGGAAATTGGATTATTGTATATAACTTAAAAAATACACAAAAAAATATTGCATTTTTAATAAATAAGTCTTTGTTATTTTAATAATTAGATTGATTTTAAAATAGGAGTATTTTGTGTGCTGAATAATAAAAATTAATCTTTTTTAAAAATAATGAAAATTTATTGTACTAAGCTATGCACCCAAGTAAAGCCAATTGTACTTTGTACGCACTCATTTGCTTGCACATCTTCCTAAAATTTGGTTTCAACAGGTCAAGTCAACCTATTTTAGAGGGTCTGATGGATAAACTAACAGAATTTTATAGATAAAGATATTTGCCATGATATAAGTTTTGTTATTAAAAAGAATTTATGCCATGCATGAAAATATATCTAAGCATTTTGCTGACAAAAAAAGATGACAAAAATCTTAGCTTAAAAAGAGTTAACTTTTAAATACTTACATTAATAACCTATGCAATGGAAAAATTTCAAAAAGAGAGACAAGATTTCAAATTAACACTCACCACCTAATTCTTCTAAATGGTAAGAAAAATTTTAAGAAACAGAAAAAGGAAGGTGCTGAACTGCTTTGTAATATCAATTATCAATATATGAGGAGATTGATTTAAGAAGAGACTAAACATTTCACCTAATTCACTAACATTAATCCCATACCATACATGGACATTTAGTTGATTGACTAAACAGTCACAAACCAAAAAGCAACAGTGAATTACTAAGTAATCACTGAACACAAGGGCATGTGTAATTCTTCCAGTTAAGAAAAACTGAGGACATATCAGTCAACTCAATATTAAATCTTGACGGGTGAAAGAAAAATTTCATGCTGTTGAGACTATGAAAAGAAATGATCATTTAGCAACAGAAGCTAGCAATTTTGACAATAAAGTAAAGAATTGAACTAAAGGAAAAGAAAAATGAAATATAAAAAAAGAAAAAAGTGTATATTTATAATTTCAGACTATGAAAATAAGTTTTATCCTCATATCGCATACACACTTCTCCACACAGACATGTTCCCCAATGTCATTATTGTATTGTATTTTGTTAAATTATAATCCCAGCATTTATTTTTTTCTCTCTTGGTTATTTTCTTTATCTGACACTACAAGAGAATCATTCACGACCAGAGTGGAAAACCTTGGCCATACCTCTTGGCAACAAGTATGACTTTTTTTTAAAACTTTTTTTTTTATATTTTACATTGCGGCAATTAGGTCATAACACTTATGTAAATGGCTGACAGAACAGAGATGGAGAGTGATGGTGAAAAGACAAACTTTATTAAGAGCCACAAAGAGCCATGATTACTCATGTCCTAAAGGGACAGGGCATGCAGTAAAAGAATCTAAATTATCAATTTCAACAAACTTATTTCTGACATTTTTTGGGGGGTTTTTCGGTTAATGGCTACCTTTCTTTTAAACATCTTTCATTAAATATGGCAGACAAGGAAAATTTAATTAATTTTATTTAATTTTTCCAGCATCCTCATGTTTCTTTTTCATTTTGTAAGAGTAAAGAGTACAAAAATTTTCTATAATTTTCATTGTCCTAAGTGCTTTTGGGCACTTCTTTAGCCATTTTCAAGTGGAGGTGGGGGCTGTTTTTTCTCAAAAATAAAATACAACTTTACTGTATTTTGTGCTATTTTGAATAGAATTTATTCTGAAACTTCACTTGTAGATTGAATTCATGTAAGCATCTTTCGATTTTTAAAAAATTTATCACTCCATTTTCATTGTTGAAAAAGGTGAAGTTGATAGAAGAGAGATGTTTAATATACAGGGCCTCTTTAATCGTGAGATGTTTCTGGTAATGTGATTTATAAAAAATTTTAGTGTTTTTGACCAAAATGGTTTTTAGAGTTCTTGTAAACTTTGGGTTGACAGATATTTTTTTTTATAGCACTTTAATGATAAGTGACAAGTGAGGTGTTCACTCACGAAGGTGGTAGTATGCCTGATAGAGGTACTTGATTTATGACAAGAAAGTCTTGTACAGAGCAGCGAAATTGAGACACCATACTAGTATTTGCTAATTTAGATTTGATGGGGCTATTTTGATTAGTAACAATTAAGCTTGCAGTTATCCATTTTCTGTAATATGTTATAAATTTTACAGGTTTTTTGGGGGGATTACAGCAAAAATATGGTGTTCAAGGATTCTTTGTATAGCGAATTTGTCCTGCTTATAATTATTATGCATCTGGTTGCAGTAAAATATGTTGATGTTTTGTTGTGCGGTACTTTTATTACTGGTGTTGCGTATTTTTTGTAAGAATAATTTTGTTTATCAATGATGTAATTAGGGAAAATTATAGTTGATCAATGTTTGTTTTATGTGTTTTAGATCACTGAAAAATATTCTTTAGGAAGAGGAATTTTGGCGTGCCCTACTTAAGAATTTTGTTATTACTGCCATTTTATATCTTTCCAAGCATTGGCTATTGTACTTAAGATGAGAGTTTGTGGGTTTCAATATGATTAGGTGGTAAATGCTTTGGATTTTAGTTATGTATCAACATCAAAGAATGGGATTTTGTTATTAACCATCTGTTTTTATATATATATATATATATATATATATATATATATATATATATTGTTTGTTTCGGGGTTAAATGACCTTTCAATCCTTATGGGATCATTTAAGGTCATAACAAATGCTTTTGGGTAAGGTTATATTATTTTTACAGAACTTTGGAAGATTACTTTTTGAATTTTCCCCCTGGTGAGGGTCAGATCTATTTTTGATCTTCGGATCTTTACTTAGATTATATTTTGTTGTATAGTTTGATCTTTTTGAGGAAGGTTAAAATAGTATTAGATTTTATTTTTTCGCAAAGATCTTTCAGGTTGTTAACATTATAGAAGGATTGCCGGATATATGTAAAGTCACTGTAGTCGAGTAGAACATGTTTTACTGTATAGGGTTCTTGACATGCAATGCATTCAGGAGGTTTTATATATATATATATATATATATATATAAATATATATATAAATAAATAAACTTATTTATAAATGGAACTTTGTGTGTGTGTGTGTGTGTGTGTGTGTGTGTATCCGTTACCTATAGACACCGTAACGGCTGAACTGATTTCCTTAAAAAGTTACATAGTTGTACTATAAGCGTCTGCGAGTGTTCTTAGCTAGGTTTTGTGTCAAGGTACCCCCGATAAATATTGAAAATCGATAATCAGAAAACAATCGGGTTATAGAAGGAGTGGTCCGATTTTAATCAAATTTGATACACTCATAGACAAAGAGATAAGAAACGATAGTCAGAAGTTTCAATGTTGCAGTTCTTATAGTAGTGCAGAAAATCGATAATATATATATATAAAAAGCAAGATGTTTGTGCATGTGTCTATTTATCTGCCTGCATGTCTGTATTTTTTTTCAGCCTTTTTATTTTAGTTTTTGCTTTGGGTTTGGCTCTAAGTAGGTATACTTGTAGTTCTTAGTCTCAGCCATGATACCATTTACTCAGAGGACTTATTTAGCCTTGAAAATTCAGTTTACAACGAAAAAAAAACTTATTTGATATCGATACCAGGAAATCAAAATTTAACTGACATCCATTCATTTTTCTTTCAGTCTACGGTTTCGCTTTAACTGGAAGCAACTATTGCTTTTTAGTCTTTCGTGCCAACGTCTAAAGAGTCTGAACTCCAGAACCATGGATTAGTTTTAAAGCTTTCATTACACCTGAGCAATGCCAGGCTATACTGCTAGTATATATATATATATATATATAAATATTTATTTTTATAGATATCTAAAATAACATTTAAAGAACAGCAACTTTGTAAATAGGAAACCATTTTTTGTTCTTTTTTATTTTTTAGCAGAAGACTGACAAAACAATTTCAAGTACTAAAAGCAATAATTATCTGAAAAGTACAAACAAATGTGGGTGTCAGTAATTGCAATATTAGTCTGTCATTCAGATCAGATGTATGACATGAAGAAAGCCGGGCTTCTCTGCCCATTTTTGTCATCTTGTGCCAAGGTAGACTGCAACAGCAGAAGAATATGACAATAGGGAAGAAGAAAAGAGACAGACACTGATGAGGACCTCTGCTATGTCTTGGGACCAATCAAACTAAGATCACTTGAGCTTGATCTTCCCAACACCGCCATCTCCCATACACATAACCAGATGTTCATTACCATAATGAAGAGAATTAGCAAGCCACATTCGTCAACGGGCTGGTCTTTAATAATGCACTTGTGAGCGGCTTTTGATGTCTATTGTGATAAAAGTGCACTGCTAACTGCAATTTAAAGAGTAGGGAATATATAATCAAGCATGCACAGTACAAGGCACAGACAACGAGAGAGAGAGAGAGAGGCAGACAACGAGAGAGGCAGACAACGAGAGAGAGAGAGAGGCAGACAACGAGAGAGAGAGAGAGAGGCAGACAACGAGAGAGAGAGAGAGGCAGACAACGAGAGAGAGAGAGGCAGACAACGAGAGAGAGAGAGGCAGACAACGAGAGAGAGAGAGAGAGAGGCAGACAACGAGAGAGAGAGAGGCAGACAACGAGAGAGAGAGAGAGAGAGGCAGACAACGAGAGAGAGAGGCAGACAACGAGAGAGAGAGAGAGAGAGAGGCAGACGAGAGAGAGAGGCAGACAACGAGAGAGAGAGAGAGAGAGGCAGACAACGAGAGAGAGAGAGAGAGAGGCAGACAACGAGAGAGAGAGAGAGAACGAACAACGAGAGAGAGAGAGGCAGACAGCGAGAGAGAGAGAGAGGCAGACAACGAGAGAGAGAGAGGCAGACAACGAGAGAGAGAGGCAGACAACGAGAGAGAGAGGCAGACAGCGAGAGAGAGAGACAGACAGCGAGAGAGAGAGAGGCAGACAACGAGAGAGAGAGAGGCAGACAACGAGAGAGAGAGGCAGACAACGAGAGAGAGAGGCAGACAACGAGAGAGAGAGAGGCAGACAACGAGGAGAGAGAGGCAGACAACGAGAGAGAGAGGCAGACAACGAGAGAGAGAGGCAGACACAGCGAGAGAGAGGCAGACAGCGAGAGAGAGAGGCAGACAGCGAGAGAGAGAGAGAGAGAGAGAGAGTGAGACAGACAACGAGAGAGAGAGAGAGAGAGAGTGAGGCAGACAACGAGAGAGAGAGAGAGTGAGGCAGACAACGAGAGAGAGAGAGAGAGAGACAGACAACGAGAGAGAGAGAGAGAGTGAGGCAGACAACGAGAGAGAGAGAGTGAGAGGCAGACAACGAGAGAGAGAGAGAGTGAGAGGCAGACAACGAGAGAGAGAGAGTGAGGCAGACAACGAGAGAGAGAGAGTGAGGCAGACAACGAGAGAGAGAGAGTGAGGCAGACAACGAGAGAGAGAGAGAGTGAGGCAGACAACGAGAGAGAGAGAGTGAGGCAGACAACGAGAGAGAGAGAGAGGCAGACAACGAGAGAGAGAGAGTGAGACGAACAACGAGAGAGAGAGAGTGAGGCAGACAACGAGAGAGAGAGAGAGTGAGGCAGACAACGAGAGAGAGAGAGAGTGAGGCAGACAACGAGAGAGAGAGAGAGTGAGGCAGACAACGAGAGAGAGAGAGAGTGAGGCAGACAGCGAGAGAGAGAGAGAGTGAGGCAGACAACGAGAGAGAGAGAGAGGCAGACAGCGAGAGAGAGAGAGAGTGAGGCAGACAGCGAGAGAGAGAGAGAGTGAGAGGCAGACAACCGAGAGAGAGAGAGTGAGGCAGACAACGAGAGAGAGAGAGAGAGTCAGAGACGGGCAACGAGAGAGAGAGAGTGAGGCAGACAACGAGAGAGAGAGAGAGTGGGGGCAGACAACGAGAGAGAGAGAGAGAGTGAGGCAGACAACGAGAGAGAGAGAGAGTGAGGCAGACAACGAGAGAGAGAGAGTGAGGCAGACAACGAGAGAGAGAGAGAGTAAGGCAGACAACAAAGAGAGAGAGAGAGAGTGAGGCAGACAACGAGAGAGAGAGAGTGAGTGAGGCAGACAACGAGAGAGAGAGAGTGAGTGAGACGGAGCGAGAGAGAGAGAGTGAGTGAGGCAGACAACGAGAGAGAGAGAGAGTGAGTGAGGCAGACAGCGAGAGAGAGAGAGAGAGTGAGTGAGGCAGACAACGAGAGAGAGAGAGAGTGAGTGAGGCAGACAACGAGAGAGAGAGAGAGTGAGTGAGGCAGACAACGAGAGAAAGTGAGTGAGGCAGACAACGAGAGAGAGAGTGAGGCAGACGAGAGAGAGAGAATTGAGGCAGACAACGAGAGAGAGAGTGAGGCAGACAACGAGAGAGAGAGAGAGAGTGAGGCAGACAACGAGAGAGAGAGAGAGAGTGAGGCAGACAACGAGAGAGAGAGAGAGAGAGAGTGAGGCAGACAACGAGAGAGAGAGAGAGAGAGGCAGACAACGAGAGAGAGAGAGAGAGTGAGGCAGACAACGAGAGAGAGAGAGAGAGTGAGGCAGACAACGAGAGAGAGAGAGAGAGAGAGTGAGGCAGACAACGAGAGAGAGAGAGAGTGAGGCAGACAACGAGAGAGAGAGAGAGAGAGTGAGGCAGACAACGAGAGAGAGAGTCACTTTCACACCATGGTAAAGTTGCTTCCTTGTGCCTTTTCTATCAATACTTTCATGATAATTGTTCAGATAAACTTCTGGCTATGTTACATCAGTCAGTTAAGTGCCATACGTGATACACGCTTGGGCGATCATGTCTCGAAAGAGACATGACTGACTGGGCAGAAGATTATCCCGCAGTAGGTTGCCATTGCTTTCTGCGGTAGACTGTTTGCTGACCAAGGCTATAGAACCCAATCTGTTCTGCTATTTAACCCATAACTGGAAGGAAGAGACGGATTAATACCTTTCCCAAGGGTATTTGTGCGTAAGTGAATACAATGGATTCAACTGGAATTCGAACTCGGCTCCCCGGTTTCTCGATCCGAGCCGATATCCACTGTACCACAACAGAAAGTTTATGAATTTAAACAGAACTAAACTGGCAACTAAGTCATCAATATATTGTTGAACTAGCTAGATGTAACTGTAAATTCTATGCTAACAGATTCTTTTCTTGCAGTTTTCACTTGTGAAACTCCCTTCCAGCTTCATGCTTTCCAGCCAACTTCAATTATTCCTTTGTTCTTGCTCCTTAGTAAAGTTTGTTTCTAAATTCTTCCACACCCAGTAACCCCTCATGTCTTTACTGTGTTTATTTTTATTTTTCATTTAGTGGTTGTTGTATTATATCTGTCATGACAGGGTGTTTGTATGTAGTTTTATTTCTCATATTTGTATGTTTTGTTTATTTTTAGTTTTTGATTTTTTTTAATTTCCTTCTTTTTTTTTATATTGTTTATATGCCTATTTTTAGTTTGATTTTGTTGTTAATTATTACTGTTTGTGTAGCAAAGTAGGTATTTATTCACATCCTCTATTGAACAGGTGAAGAGGCTCATCCCTTGTTTCCTGTTTAGGATGTGGTTTCCGGCTTTCTCTTTTCCAATCTTTTCTCTCTTACGTAGCTCCCTGCACATCAGTGGCGTTACCACCTTGCTCAGGGTGATATGATAAAAAAAAGAAAAAAAAAAAAACAACATATCTGCATTTTCCTATTACCTTTTTTTTTTTTTTTTTGTTTAATATTTTACTTTGGTCTTTACAATTAGTTTTTTTCTAAGTATAATTTACAGCTTGTTATAACTGTTGTATAGTGGTGCTTTTTTTTTCTACTATTTCCCATTTGATTTTGGTGGTAATATTTTCTTTCTAGTTCCATATATATATTTTGATAACTTGTCTTTGTATTTTTTCTGTGTTAAATGTTGCTTTGTGATTATTAAATATCTTTAAACAATGTTTCTGTTGCTCCTATGTAATTTTCTTGCATTTGTAAGCTTTACATATGTTTGTTTTTATTTTTGCTTTCATTTTTATTTGTTAATAATTTCTATTGTGTTAAACCAAACCATGAAAGAAGAAAAAAAAATTAAAATATAAACAGTCATACTGCAAAACATACTAAGGCACCAAGAAAAAGATTTATAAAAGCAATCAAGAAAACAAAAGGGCCCATCCCAACTAAACAAACACCCATGTGTTAAAAAAAAAAAAAAAAAAAAAAAAAATCAAACAACCAGGCAATAAAAAATAAGAAAATCAACCAATCATAAACAAGATAAAGAATAACTAACAAATACTCCCACAATATCACACCATATAAACAAGAAAAAACTTACTGACAAACATCTCTAATGAGTGAGAGCACCATAATGGTGTCCTCATGAAACTTCAAAGTCAATATGAATCTGCTCTATTAAATAGATAAACTTTTTGTACCTATCAATGTTCTATCTATACCATGATATTGTGCACTTTACGATAAACCAGCTTGTCAAAATGCATTTTATCAGTAATAACCACTGAAAAATAACAATCTTGGCACTAAATACTATCACAATTAAAAAAAAAAATATATATGTGTGTGTGTGTGTGTGTGTGTGTGTGTGTGATAGATATATATATATATATATATATATATATATGTATGTGTGTGTGTGTGATCAAGACAGAGTGCGATGGATAGTCTAAATTATGCAAAAAATAACTCATTTTAACAGATATATTTACCAAAATTACACAAAAATGTCTTAAAATACTAAAAGTAAATTTATTCAATAAAGAAAAAAAGAAAAAAAAACACTACTGCCTTCAGACAACTTCAAAATTTTCTGGTATTCTTATTTTGGTTGATAGATGCTGACATAATCCTTTCCTTCACTTCATCTTTAGTGTTACAAGGAGTTTTCTTGGTCTTTCGCTCAACTGTGCCACACACATAACAATCAAGGAGGTTGAAGTCGAGAGAGTTAGGCAGCCAGATGGAAGGGGTGATATGGTTACATAGATTGTCTGACAGCCATAAATGGGTTTTCTTCCATGTGTGGCATGGCACAGAGTCCTGTTGCCAGACATAGATTCTTCCAGCAGTCACCCTCTTGACCCAGAGCAGCACTACCTCTTTAAGGTACTTAATGTAGACTTCTGTATTAAATTTGAGGCCCTCACCAACAAAAAAAGATCAGAGTGAATTTTCCAAGCTGCCGCACCTTTGTAATCACTATTAGACTCTCTTTCCAAATCCTCAGCAGTGTCCTCAGAGAAATGTTTAATATATAATCTTTCTCTAATAGCAAGATGTTTTTGATACTGTGATTTATATAGAATTCCTGTTTTCAATCAGAATTCTCATTAAGATTTCTTGTAAATTATGGATTAGTTAATGTTTTTTATTGCCCTTTGGTTTGACATGTAAGGCATCTGCTCAAGCTTGTAGTGTGTCCAATATT
This sequence comes from Ascarosepion bandense, assembly GCA_037127315.1. Taxonomy (NCBI): domain Eukaryota; kingdom Metazoa; phylum Mollusca; class Cephalopoda; order Sepiida; family Sepiidae; genus Ascarosepion; species Ascarosepion bandense. Next base: position 8,797,444 of record JBBBDQ010001908.1, read on the forward strand.
AGGTATCTTATTTTTGTTTATCAATGAGATAGTTGAGAAAATTAGTGTTGATTAATGTTTGTTTTATGTGTTTTATTTCACTCAAAAGAATTCTTTGGAAAGATTTTTGAAAAGGCATTTTGGTGTGCTCTGTTTAAGAAGTTTGTTATCGCTGGTATTTTATAATTTTTCTAGGCACTGGCGATCATAGTTTAGAAAATAGTTCACACTAGAGGTTTTATTTTTTTGATACAGGTAAGTAGTAAATTCTTTGTATTTTAGTCCTATATTAATATCAAAGAATAACCACTGAAAAATAACAATCTTGGTGTTAAATACTATCACAATTAAACTATGTGTGTGTGTGTGTGTGTGTGTGTGTGTGTAAGTGAGAGAGAGAGAGACCAAGACAAAGTGCGATGGATAAATTGTCTAAATTATGCTTAAAAATTAACAGATATATTTTCCAAAATTAAACAAAAATGTCTCAAAACACTAAAAAAAAAAAAAAAAAAAAAAAAAAAAAAAAAAAAAAAAAAAAATCATCACTACTGCCTTCAACCACAGCCTTCAGACAACTTCAAAATCTTCTGGATGCTCTCCTTGTTTTGGTTGATATATGCCGACATAATCCTTTCCTTCATTTAATCTTTAGCGTTACTTTTCTTATTAACCATCAGTTCATATGTAAATTTTAGCGTAGAGTTTAAATAAAAAAATTAAAAAAAAATAAAAAAACAAAACAAACAATCTCATCAAACATACCAGGGTGAGAAATACATTTATTTTTACAGGGTGTATATCTGTGATTACAACCAAGTGTGCATCCCTGTGTATACAGGAATCAGTGACAACAATATTGTATTTCTATGAGTGGTGCATCCACTTTTGTCAACTATATGAGTATGTGCATTTTACCTGGTTACTTGAAGTTAGTGACAATACAAAGACATGCACAAAAATAATATATATATATATATATATATATATATATATATATATATATATAGTGCCAAGTAATAAAAAACAAAAAAGGAAAGCAAAAAAAATAACGATATCCCAGAAGAGATGTCATGTGTATGGTGTGTGAGGAATTATGCATCTTACCACAACTAAAATAAAAAAAATAAAAAAGCCCCCTAAAAAGAAAGTAGCTGAAATAGTAATTTATTTAATGCCTTTTTATTTCTGATAAAAGGATAATTCTTGGGTTCAGTGACAATTCGATGGCTGAGAGAAGGAGGGTAATTTGGCGCTGGCGTTTTAAGCAACTAGCCAGTGGTTAGCCATGAAGCAGGACTTTTAAAGAGGAAAAGAAAGAGGTGTAAAGTACACAGGAAGACATTATGCTCTCAACCAAAAAGGCTAACACTCATAATTCCATTAAGTCACAGCATTGAAAGAAAGAAAAAAAAAATCTCTTAAGATATTAACCGCTTGAATGATTAGGGAGGAGTTAAGTATTAACATATAATGCATTGACACTCTACTCGATGAACTCCCTGGAAATACGTATGAACCCTATATTTGCAACTACCCCCCCCCCACACACACACACGGTTTTGTTGCAGGTTTTTTTCTACTCTCTTTGGGAATATTAATATTTTTTTTTAATATTCAACATTACCAATCAAAAGAAAGAAAACCTTAATTTTTTTTTCTTTCTCTAATTTACTTTCAACAAGAGATGTTATTTCATCATTTCAGTATTGACACATTTTTGGGGGGAGTTTCTAAATTCCAGTGTCAATATTTACTGAGAAATCCAAAGGAGAGGAAGCGTTTCACCCTCTCCCTATTAATAATGAATGCACAAAAAAAAAAAAAAAAAAATTACGTCCCTCAAATGTTTTGATGCTTTTTCTGAAGTTATTGTTTAAATCCAAAGCATTATGGATTAACTTTCATCCTATTTTTGAAATTAGAGCCGCAATTTATTTAATCTTTTCTTAGACTATTCTCTGGGCATATACAAGCACAGATGTGAAGAGATGGACACTGGTCATTTAAGTATTTTATGCCACATCCCAAAAGAATCTAATAGAAAACAGAATTCCTGGTTTCCCTCCAGGGGTCAGTGTAAGAATGATTAGAGGAGCTCTATGCCAATGACAAAGATATTCATAGTGAGTCATTGAGGATGATAACAACAACAAAATCCTCTTCAAGTGTTCAGAGAAATTGGACTCAAGATAAACATTTCCAAAACAGTAGCTATCATCTGGAACTGAAATGAAAGCAGTGATGGCACATTTGCTGAATTTATTGTAAAATTTTAAGAATTAATGAATGCTAAACATTTTACATACTTCGGTATATGAATCATTTGAAACAAATTTAGTTTAGGAGGTAAGGAAATTGAGCATAAGATAGGCTGTGCTAAGATCTAGCACTGCATCATACTAAAAGAATAGTCACTAATGTAATCAATCCTTCAGTCAGTTTCACATCAATGTGATATTTTTCTTTCTTTTTGTTATAATCGCTTCACCCCAAGCAAGGTGGTACTTCCACTGGTGCACAGGGGGTTATTTAATAGCAGAGTGAAAAAAAGAGGAACATGTTAGAGGGGGTGTTGCAAAATAGGTAATGAAGGATGGAAACACTTGTGTGAAGAGAGCTGCATGAGAGTAGGGCAGAAAGGGAGTAAAAACAAGATACAGAGCAAGATACGGGGGGAAAGGATGGGAGTCAAGGAGATAAGAGATGGCAGATGATATTGCATTTAAACTCTTAAAGCGTTTGCATAAATTTTGAAATTTAATATTTTGCACACGTGAATTCTTCTGGCTTTTCTACAAATATTTTCATGGCAACCGCTCTAATGAGCTTCTTTTCCCTAGTGCCCAGTCCATATGAATTTAAGCATGCTACTAGATTGGCACCTATGTCCCACCCTCTTACTGTTGAAATAGTTAAATGTAACCACTTCTACTCCAATAGTTTTTCTTGCATTTCCCACCTGTGGAACTCCCTACCGTCGACTTGCTTCCCTGATAGCTACAATCTCCAAAAATTTAAATGCAACATCAACTGCTATCTTCAATGTTCTTAAATCCCATTCATTTTTTATCCTTTCTTCCATAACCAGTGATTTTTCTCACTAACCCCCTGTGCATTAGTGGTAGTCTGATCTTGCTTGAGGTGAAATGATAAAAAAAAACAAAAAAATCCCCAAGACCTAAGAACTCAAATCATGTTCTTAAATAGTCTTGTCTGACCATGACTTTCATATTGCCATGCATGGTATACAATCCATACAGAAATGACTAAACTGTCAATTGTATGAAGGTATTTTTTTTTTTTTTTGATCAATGATTTAAATTTTTAATCAAATGAAGTCTGTAGATCTTGGAGAGGACCATACTTCTTTGGACCTTATCTACTGACTCAACAGAATCACTAACAAGAAACTGTCCCAAACACACAAGCTACATCACTAAGACCTTCAAGAGGAGCAACAACTAAAATGGAGAGCACATGTAACTGGAAGAGAAAATAATGACAATCAAGATGTTAATGCACCAACAAACAAAATAGTTAGGAAGGAAACTCATCAATACTAGGGAGAGAGAGATAAAAATTAGTGAATTTGAGAAACCTATTTTTCTGAAAAATTGTTTTAAGAGAAAGATTTTTGTCAACTGAAAGTAACACTGGTTATTTAGTAAATGCATATAGTTTCCATAAAGGAAATGGCTAATATTGTCATTGCCATATTTAAGAGAACTGAGCTTTATATTCTGTCCCTATCATAGATGAGAAATTTTTTGGTAATTTGATTTATATAGAATTTTAGTGCTTTCAGAATTGTGGTAAATGTTTTGTTGCACTTTGTTCGGATACATGTGAGGCATCTACTCAAAGAGGTGGAAATATTTTCAATATAGGTAATTTGTAACAAGAAAGTCTTGTACTGGGCAGTGAAATTGATATACCATATTAGTCATCACTAATTTAGATTTGATGGGGTTATTTTGATTAGTGACAAAAGGTTTGCAGCTTTCTATTTTCTGGAATATATTATAAGTTTTACATGAATTACATTAGAAACATGGTGTTTAATGATAGCAAATTCATCCTGTTTTGAATTCCAGTCGCAAAGGCTTGGAATAAACGCTCCCACTAATATTAAAAACAAAAAAGAATACATCTGAAACAGTGAAAACGAAGAAAAATTAACATTAAAACAAAATCCCCTTGAAAATGGTTAAGGTAGTTAGTCAAAAGTGCTTGGGACAAAAGAAAATATGGACAGTTTTTGTACTAACTCCAACCAAATGGAAAATGGAATGCTAGAAAAAACTAAATAAGAGTTTAATAAAATTTTTTCTATGTCATATTTAACAAAAGTTGTTTGAAAGAAGTGTGTGTGCGTGTGTGTGTGTATATATAATTGTTTTCCTAATTGAATATTCTGATGCATCATAATATTTAATGAATAAATAAGCTCACAGAATAATACATAAATGACAAGAACCATATTAAAAAAAAAAAAAAAACAGCAATTAAGTGACCAACCATCTATTCAATAAAAAGCAATTAAGTATACATGTACATAAAAAAAAAATCAATAAAACCAACCAATTGCAAAGAAAACCACTCCCACAAAATATGAAATTACATCAAGCTCCAAATAAAAAAAAAAATAAGGGGACACAACAGCAAAAGCCCAGCCCTGATGAATAAAGACATCATAATGGTGTCCTGACAAAACTTTAAAGTCGGCATGAACCTGCTCAGTTAAAATTACAGATTCTTTGCACTAAAACTATCAACATTCTATCTCCATCCCGATATCGAAAACTTTATGATAAAAAAACCTGCTTGCCAAAATACTTTAAGTTTTACATATGTTAAGTAAAAAAAGTAATAGAAAGTAAAACAAGAAAATTTTAAATTGTACCACGCAATGTAGTAAATTGTTTGGATAAATGCTTTTCTTTTGGAAAATCTTATAACATTGAAAATGGTTTAAAAGATTTAATAAATAGCTTTTGTTCTGAAATTGAAAATTTGAATCAATTTCTTTCACTCTAATACAGATAGAATAGGCCCAATCATTTTATTTTGATTGCAAGTTAACTATTATTTGGATGAAAAGCACAGCAAAATAGGATTAAGATAGCCATAAATACATCAAAAATGAAAATTAAGTCACAAAGAAAAAAAAAAAAAATTATATATATATTAAAATCTTCAGTTCAGTGGTTGCCCCCACTCTAAAACAAACAAATTTGATATGGATTAAAATTACCCAAGATGAAGTTGTTGAGCAATGCTAAGATTTTTATTAAATCTAACTTGCATCTTATTAGGGGGTACTAAAAAGATCTCAACCAAAGTTTTATCAGATTTTGATGAGTGGGATAAGCTTAGAACTTTCCAGCACTCACTAAAGGAAGCTCATTTGTTTTCTTATATATTATCATCAGGTCATTTTTTTTTTTTTTTACATTCTACTCTAATTAAACAAGCAGAATGGATCAGAAATAAAATTGCTGCTTAAAATTTGAACTCACATCTAGTATCATTGGCAGTCTTTTTTAACATGTATAGGACTTACCAATTTGGCCAAAGAGAGTCCAAACAGCAAAGTGAAGTTAAATCTAGCCAAAATTTAATAAAATGGGTTTGAAACTTGTAGAAGAAAAAAAAAAAATTATATTTCCAGTTTCTTGATTATCAATATAAAAACTTGGATTTTCATTATGCTCAATTTGAATTTAAACCTTACAATCCATATAAAAAACATGTTACTTTTAGTACAATTTTTATAAATAGCAGGAATAATTATTACTTTTGTGAGAGAAGAAACTGTTAGCATAGAACTTATGGTTACCTCTAGCTATTTCAACTGTAAAATGATGAAACCTTCCTGCCAATCTAGCACTATGATTAAATTCATAAAATCTAGGTACAACAGAATAAAGTTCATCAGAAACTATGAAAATATTTATAGAAAAGTCAAAGGGAAGCCACATTACAGCAACGCAAAGGTAACTGAAGCTGAGATGCCAAGTCAGAACCAATAACAATGCAGATTCTTTGTATTTAATCAAGAATCTCTAAATATAGAGAAGTCCTACACTAGATGTGGCAGTAATATTTGATGAATGGTAAATTTACTAATGTATAAGAGATTCTAGCAAGAAAAATTGTCTAGTGCAACACAGAACCAATTTTTCTAGCAGCAAACCAAGCAATTTATTTAATATAATCTTTCCACTTCATGTTAGTAAAAAAACATTGGGACAAAGGTTAGCATCAATCATACTGATGGAAAGCAAAAAAACGTTGACACCAACGGAACTACTCACTTTCCTTATTATAATAAAGACATTGTGTATTTATTATATATATATATATATATATATATACACACACACACACATATTCCTCCTGTCACACTCATAGAGAGAAAGATGCAATACTGAGGCAGTGTCGGCAGTTCATTACAGAAACTTTATTCTCTTTACTACCCGCTATGAAAGCTCTTGCTGCATATTTGCTCTTTAACAGTCTTATTTTTTGCAATAATTATGCCATCAAGTAGTGAAGAATACATTATCTCCTATTATAATAAAGACTTGTGTAATAAATTATTCTATTTTTACATTAGAACGTGTAAATAACTACTACAAAATTGCACATTTTGTTTTAAAATTAAAAAAAATCATTTTTAACTACCTGATGAGACTTTTCTTCATGTCAAAACAAAATGTACAATTTTGTAGTAGTATATACATGTTCTAATGTACAAGTTGAATAAATATTTATTGATCTATTTTTATATTGAGCCCTATTTTAAAATAATGTTTTGAACACTGGAATTTTATTCTTTCTTTTTTTATGTTTATATAATTTATTTGAGAGAGAGAAAGAATAATGTTCTCAAATAGTTTGCCATCATTTTTGATGGCAGGGGTACACTCATGTTGAATAGTCTAGTAATATTTATTATTAAGTAAATTGATTTGAGAAATTTCCATTATTTCTGGCAACCAAGATGATTGATTGCCTCATGCTTCTGTCCATCTCTCACACTTTGCCCGGACATTTCCTCGATGTCCATGTTATGTTCTTTTTTTTATCAAAATCTAAACTTATTTATAAATGGAACTTTGTGTGTGTGTTACCTATAGACTGAAACAGCTGAACCAATTTTCTTGAAAATTTTCACAGTTGTACTATAAGCGTCTGTGAGTGTTCTTAGCTAGGTTTTGTGTCAAGGTATCCCTGATAAACATTGAAAATCGATAATTGAAAAAAATCAGGTTATAGAAGGAGAGGTCCGATTTTAATCAAATTTGATACACTCATAGACAAAGAGATAAGAAACAATAGTCAGAAGTTTCAAGGTTGCAGTTCTTACAATAGTGCAGAAAATTGATTATATATATATATATATATATATATATATATATAAAAGGCAAGATGTTTGTGTGTGTGTCTGTTTATCTGCCTGTATGTATGTATTTTTTTCAACCCTTTTATTTTAGTTTTTGCTTTGGGTTTGGCTCTAAGTAGGTATAATTGTAGTTCTTAGTCTCAGCCATGATAACATTTACTCAGATGACTTATTTAGCCTTCAAAATTCAGTTTACGACGAAAAAAACTTATTCGATATCGATACGAGGAAATCAAAATTTGACTTACATCCATTTATTTTTCTTTCAGTCTACAGTTTTGCTTTAACTGGAAACACCTATTGCTTTTTAGTTTTTCACGCCAATGTCCAAAATGTTTGAGCTCCAGGACCATGGATTAGTTTTAAAGCTGTTATTTAAATATAAACATTAGTGTCATATGAGAATAAAGAACAAGGAATATACTTATTTGTGGTTTCCTTTTTATTTTGGTTTCACTTTATCTTTCCAAAAGGAATTTAATTATATCTAATTTTTATGCCTTTCTATACTACCTTTCGGATGTGTGCTGTGGTGCAGTGGATATCGGCTCGGAACAAGAAATCTGAGTTTGCATTCCAGTTGAATTCATTGCATTCACCCTTGGAAAAGGTATTAATCTGTCTCTTCCCTCCAGTTATGGGTTAAATAACAGGACCGATTGGGTTCTTTAGCCTTGGTTGACAACCAGTCTACTGCAGAAAGTAATGGCAACCTACTGAGGGATAACCTTCTGCTCAGTCTTTTAAGACATGATTGCCCAGGCATGTATCATGTGTGGCACTTAACTGACTGATACTACCTTTCAATCTTTCACTTACCACTTCATACATAGCAAACAAGCCTGTTTTTTGTCTCCTAGCTATATATGTATACTTGTTTCCTTTTTATCCGATTTTATTTTTCTTTCTTACTGCTATCTATTCCCTTTAAATTTTCCACCCCTTCACTTCACTATCACAACCAATGTCTAACACACCAAATTCATTTATTATAAATTATAATGCTCACTCACAAAAGTCGCCAACCTAACAGATTACACTTCAATCCAAGACAGTGAAATGGTCATATATATATATATATATATATATATATATATATATATATGTGTGTATGTATGTTGATTCAGGGTTGCAATTTAGCATAGTCATGAAAATGGAACCAGCCATCAGTTCAAATTACAGATTTGCTCTTGGTCTCATTACCCTTACACAATAACATGATTCTGAAACTCTGCACTGTCACATCAGCAGATGTCATGTTATTAGCATGCTGATACCCTACTAACCAAACAGTAAAATGTTACATCCATTATCAACCTTGACAGAAACTAGAAACTAGTTAATTTATGAGTTTACCTAAACTGTCAAAAATGGGGTCATCTTTTGTTAGGTTCTTGTTATTTGGGGAAAGTTTTCATAAGGGAATATTTGAATACTTGTTTTTTATTTTTACCCCCACCCGATATAGTCATTTCCACATCCATACGCCAATATATCCTCTGATCCGATCTCCAGCATTTTTCTGCAGACAGGATCCTTTCTTTGTATTATTCATTCAAACAGGCCATCATAGCAAAGACAATATCATTTGAGATTACAGACAAAATATATACAAATAAACAATTTATTATATAGTACGCTTTCTTTTTATTTAAAATGTTATTAGTATTCCTGAATAAAATAATTTCTGTTACCAGTGGACTCTTCTTGTGATGTAAGAAAGTTGTGCACACACAATATTACCATAGACGGCATGAGCCAAGTACTTGAGAACATTTTTAACAGGCAATAAATAAAAGCACTTCAATACTTATAGGTATTGGCTTACAGCCATATCACATTCAGACACTAGTTCTAGTCTGATCACTAAAGTTAAACAACATTGAGCCTGGTCAGTAATCAGATGAGTGACCACTAGAGAATACTAGGTGCCATAAGCTACACAACAGGCCTAGCAAGTTGATGATGGATACAATCTCGCAAACTTATCTAACAGAAAACCTCAATAGGTGGAAGTGCTTCCAGACCAACAGGACACAAGACCTACTTTGAGTTGGGTGAGAAAGATAAATAAAGTACAATCTCATGTCATGTTATGTTATATGACATGTGCAAGCAAATTAACATGTTGGCTTTCAATTTGATAAAGAATTTGAAAAGTCGTGTCATGCTCACTGCGTAAGCCATTATGCAAAACAAAAACTGAGATAGCCAGTTTCTTAAAAGTGATTAAGTGAACATTAGAAAAGACAGGTGGCTCACTGCAGAGTATAATAAAGTTGACTGATTTGTGTTTTATTGTTTATCAACCTTTTGTAGGTTATTTAAAGCTGAAACATTATCTTGGATTGTAAGAATAATTCTATTTTTGTGAGTGAAATATTACATTAACAGTTTTTGGGTATAATCATTTTTCTCAATACAAACCCTGCAGTCAGTTAAGTGTCATACGTGATACACACTTTAGGCGATTATGTCTCGAAAGAGACATGACTGAGTGGACAGAAGATTATCCTGCAGTAGGTTGCCATTTCTTTCTGCAGTAGACTGGTTGCCATCCAAGGCTGTAGAACCCAATCTGCCCTGTTATTTAACCCATAACTGGAGGGAAGAGACAGATTAATACTTTTCCCAAGGGTATTTGTGCATAAGTGAATGCAAGGAATTCAAGTGGAATTCAAACTCGGCTCCTAGATTTGTCGTTCTGAGTTGATATCCACTGCACCACAACGCACATCCCTTACTATGCTGTAAAGATGGTTGGCTGCCTGTACTTAACAACTCCTGTTATCCTTTATTTGCCAGATCAGGCGAAACAATGAAGTACTGCTACCACGTCTTCACTTTCCAGTTTCCATAGAATCCAAAAGCATCTCTACAGTCTTGCAGGTAATTATTTTCCACCTTTCAAACCTCTTGCTTCTATTTCTATTTTCATAGAAAGCATTCCGACAAACTACATTTAATTTTTACAAGTTATAACTCTCACGATTAAGATTTACCATACCATACACATTGCAGTGAGCCACCTTCATTTCCTCCATATACTATTGATGCAACATTGAATCCTACTCAAATAGCTATTTTGCAGAACCAACTCTCTAGAGGGTACTTTCCTGATCACTACAATCCTAACCTGTTCAAAGATAGGGTTAACCATTATCTTTCACATATATCATCATAAACTACACATTATCTCTTACTCTGTAACCTTCTAACTCAAGTGGCTCTTGGGTCTTTTACAGGGTGAACATTATTGCAAGGAAAAAAGAGGAGATAAGATTCATACTATTCACACTTCACATAGATATCTATGGTTATACATAGATCATCTTATATTTCTAAACAGGGTCATGAGCAAGAAGAATCATTTCATTCCAACTTCAGAGTGAAGCTCTTGAATCTAGATTGTGGCCATACTTGTTCCAGCATAACCGCTTCTTGCCACATGACACAGGACTGGTTAGCTGAGGATTTTTAGTCATGTGCATTGTGGTGCAGTGGATATCGGCTCAGAACGAGAAATCGAGAAGCCGGGTTTGAATTCCAGTTGAATTCATTGCATTCACTTACGTGCAAATACCCTTGGGAAAGGTATTAATCCATCTCTTCCCTCCAGTTATGGGTTAAATAACAGGACAGATTGGGTTCTATAGCCTTGGCTGGCAACCAGTCTACCGCAGAAAGCAATGGCAACCTACTGCGGGATAATCTTCTGCCCAGTCAGTGATGTCTCTTTTGAGACATGATCGCCCAAATGTGTTTCACGTATGGCACTTAACTGACTGACTACTAGCCAACATATAGCCGTCTGACTCCCCTCCAATTCTCGTGAACTAGCATACATGAAGCCTCATCAAATTGAAATCAAGTGACAGTGTCAAAATACCAAGAACTTGTAGACATGACAACCAGCATAAATGAGAAACATTGGATCTAGGAATTCACTTGCTTCTAAGATATGGCATTCTTTACTGCAGGCCAACTCATAGTGCAACTGAGGGCCAGAACTGTAGGCCTATTTCAAATCTCATCTCACAGCAAGTGATAACTTGAGTTTAGGTTTGAGTTTGTGGTAATTACTGTTGTATTAATAAATTGATTTTTATGATTGGAATAACTTTAGCTTATTTAACTGAAGTAAGTATAAGATTTATTTTATTTTCTTTGAACTTACTATTTTATATATTAATTGCAAAGACAAAATATTTGCATGCAAAATTCACTAAAACAATGCAATTCTGAAAACTTGGTTTTGTGACTTGGAAGTTAATTTAACATTTTCTACTTACATTAATTAGATTAAAATTCTTCACTATGAATGTTGCTTTGCCATAAAAGCAAATATGCTAGTGATCAACTTTATTTCAATTATCTGCATTTCTGTTTCTAACAGGTAAAAAAAAAAAGTTGGATTCTTACAATATTCCTTATGCCGAAATGTAACAGTTACATAACATTAGTTATGTAACTTAAAGAAATAATTTGATTTTTTTCTAGTTTTTCTTTAAATGTTAAAGTTTCAAAATGATTTTAATAATTTTTTATTTTAACAGATTTTTGTTCTGAAGACTTTTTTCCCTTATGTCTGTAATTCATTTAAAAATGTCATTGTTACAAAGTTGATTTAATTTTTTTTTTTCTCTCTATGATATTGTTATTCATAAATATGTGATAAAATTGTTTTTTGGTGTAATTTGTGTTTTCCTTTCTAAAAAGGTATTTAAACAAAAAAGACATTGAATTTTAGTTTAGTATTTTTCTTAAGTTAGAAAAATATTAAATTGGAGCAAATGTAATACTACAAAATTCCTAAAAAAACTATTATCTAAAGTTAATGTCACAATTCAATAAATTTAATCTAATATTTTTAAAAACCATAAATAAGGTGTATGAAATGTTAACCATTCTGCTAAACATCACATTTTTAAGAGCCAATTTTTTTATAGGTAGTTCTCTAAATCATAAGTACATTTATGACAAAATGGTTGAATGTGACAATAGCTATTTATTTCATTATTTAGAAATTTACTTTCATATTTAATCAGATTTATGCCATTTTTGTTCCAGAATTTACAGTTCCATTGTGATTTTTGGTTATTAAAAAAAATGAATTAATGCACTCATTAAAATGAATATAACATTTTGTATACCTGTTGTAATGGGATGGGAGATGACAGATCCAAAGCTCTGCCAAGGTATATATTCATTGTAATAAGATCATAGAAAAAAATATACCAAGATGTATAGAAGTAATTTTTCAACCCAAATTAATTAGGTTTTTAAACTTTTTTCTTTGGATTTCATAAGCCAACTACAGCATTGAACTACCACAAACACAAACTGAAGTTAAAAATTGCTGCTTTCAGTGGAACCAGAAGATTTAAAATAGGCCTCCTGTTTTGGCCATCAGTTGCACAAGTTACCCTGAATGCAAGATTCCAAGGCCAGCATCAAAACTGAGAACAGTTCTATTGAGGAGCTTTTAGAGATTTTCTCTTGCTGAACATCTGTATTTTTGAAAATATCCTGTTTTTTTTCTAATGAATGTCTTCAAAAGTTCAGTTTCCAAGCATATCCTGTATATGTGCGATTACTTTAGATCTTTTTCTCTATTAGAGAAAAATTCCATTGTCCAAAAATTCTGATTTTTAACATTGGCTCATAATATTTCTATTTTTTCTATTGGTCTAATAATATACAAAAAAGATTTTTGGATTTTTTTTTCTCCCCATTGACCTATGATGTCTACATTTGGTAAAGAGCATAAATGAACTTTCTCTACTAATTATATGCATGCTCACACTCACAATTAAGAAATATTTCATTTAAACATTATTTCATTGAATTTGATAAGATTTTCAAAACATGGATCAAAGAATTGTCCACAGTTCTTTGGTTCTAATATTTCTGACCATCACTTTTGGAAAGTAGATTGAGCTGAACATTTCCACAACCCTTCATATATATATATATATTTTAATAGATATACATACTATCCTACATCTATAGAAGAACTAAGTTTCATGCACTCTGCAATCCTCAGGCGCTTATTATGAGCTGAACGATCTGAGATTTGACTTTTTAGTTCTTGCATTGTTCATGGTAGTTACATATTATAATGCTGGGATGCTAATTTTGAACTTTTCAATTGTATAATTTGATTTGGGCTAAAATTAATATAAAATTGAAAGTAAAATGCTAAAAGTTCAATGATGATTGCAAAGTGCATGAAACTCCAAGTTGTGATATATAAGTAGGACATGTATGTTTATTAATATATACTTTATAGCTCTGTTATATTACATCAAACACTGTTTTATTAACACCTGAAAAAATACATATATTTTGTGTATTTAAGCAGCAAATATTCTTTAAGTCTAATATTATTCAAGTTAATTTTCTAAGCACCGCTTAGATATGGCACAAGGATGAAAGTATGGGGTATCCAGTGAGGATCAAACTCACTACTCAGATGTAGTAGGTTCTAGCGAGACAAGCTTGCTGACCATTACACCATGTCGAGATTTTGTGTCTATTAATCAACAGCATAAGGTTTTGTTTGGTTTACGGCATGACCAACCTCAATGGGTTATGTAATGCTGACAAGATTTTTACAATAGATTCATACGAATAGATATTCTTTGTAATAAATAAGTTTGTAGATTCTTTAACATATTTTTGTAAAGTGGTTTCTGGCATGTATTTTTTCTTTCTTCCAAAAAAAATGTATTGCTGGTAATATTTTATTTTCCTTCAAAAATTTATTGCTAGAATTTTTACTATAAAAGTCTATTTTTATACTGTTTCAAAGTGTTTTGACCCCAGTTTAGGGAAAAACTACTTGCCCATAGTTGGAACCCTAACAGGTGCTACCATCCTGGGTCAAAGTGGACCTGAAACAGCATAAGGATTGTCAGAAACACTCTCAAAGTACTAAACAAACCAAATAGTAAAAACAGACATGTGATCCTTGAAGCAATACTTGGGGAAATAAAAAAAAAATCATTTATAAACACAAACAATAATTTAAGAGTCTGGATACTCAAAGGTATATAAAAAATAAATTACTTTCCACCAAAAAGAAAAAAAAAACACACACACTTGCCATGTTACAACATTTGTCTTTACCTATCCTGATGATGACTTAAGAAAGTCGAAAGCTTGGACCATGTTTCTTCTCAAATGAACTTCGGACTATTTTCAATAGAATTTTCTCCATGCCTGGGAAGGAGGATTCACAATTTGGAAAAGCTGATCAATAAAATTTACAGAAAATATCTATAGTGTTATATATATATATATATATATATGTATGTGTGTGTGTGTGTGTGTGTGAGTGGTCAGTATCAAGGAAAGGATAAAGATATTTTTTTAAATTATGATATGAATTATATAATTTATGTTTTATACTTTATATTATATAATTATATGAATGTAAAATATCTCTAGGTATTTTTACTTCAGTGCGGTTGAAGACTACTTACTGCTATAGTGAAAGTTGTTTTTTATGGTCACTTTGGGATAAAGAATTTTTACATAACCAAGAAAGGATATAAAATGGCAACAATTTACAATCCTCATGTCATTAGATTTTTATAAGTTTACATTAAAAAAAAAAAATTAATTCACTAAAAGTTATTCTTTTTAAAATAAAGTTTTATGGAACTACCTCATATTTTTGATAATAAATGCCTGATAACATTATCCAAACTTATAATAAATGGCTTTCTCTGCACTTTTAAAAAAACGTTGCATATGATAAAAAAAAAAAAAGAAAAAAAAGGTAATATCTATGAAGTTCAATAACCAACTGATACTAACTTAAAATTTAATTTATATTTAATTTGGTTGCTTTTTTTTTATCACATATCTTTCTGATACATGTTGCTAACTGTTGTAAAAGAAAAAAAAAGCCTGAACATTTTTATAAAAAGAAACAAACAGAAATTTGAAGTTAATAAAGAAATTACTTTAACAGAGAAATTCAGATAACTTAAGACAAGCAAATAACATTCAACCAAGTACAGGAGTTCTCCACCCAGTTACAGGCAACGCCCTTCTCTTTAACAGAAATCAGTGTCATAAGCTCTGCAGAAGGAATAAATAAAACATGAATCTAATTGATTTGCAGAGATGAGTTCTGGCACATCAATAGAAAATTAAGCAATATTACATTGATTGCTTTTCTGCAATAAAGAAAGAGTAGATGGCTCCAAATTTAGACAGACAACAAAAACCAGAATATTTGAAACCGTCTGCAAAATTAGAAAATATCCTTTTATTTAATTTTATTATCTAATGAGCTTCCCAGAATCCCCACCACATCCTTTACTGAGGATTTATGCAACTCTAACAATTATGAACAATTCACTTACACCACCCATCTCTCCTTCCCCTATGTCCTGCTCTGCACATGTCTGAAGAACAACTGACTTACACCTCCCCCTACCAATAAATAAAGGAGGAGGAGAAAAAAAAAAAAAAAAAAAGAAAGAAAGAAAAGAGGACCTATAATCATCGACTGTTATTAATGAAAGTGGCCCAAGTTTGTTAAGATGGACTTGGCGGCAAAAAAAAGACAAAGAACACTTGCTAATGAAGAGTCGGCAGAAATCTCAAACATTTGCAAGGAGAAGAGATCGTTTATCAAGATGATATTAAAGACTGGCAAGCACAGCTAGGGGATTATAGGAGAGAGAGAGCATTGCCAGAGGACAAAAGGGAGCAGGAAAAGAAAAAAAAATTCACAGAAAATGATGGTGCTGGTGAGGAGATCTGGTTTGGATGATTATTATTATGAGTGAAAAGAAAACATAATAAAAGAGTGGCCAGAACGTCTGTAGCCACAAAACCACAAAAGAAAAAAAAATGGTGGGGTTGTTAACGAGTGGATAATTTCAAGAACTTTCACACCAGGCCCACTTAAAAAAAAAAAAAAAAAAAAAAGAAAACATTGTTTTACAGTTAAGAAGAACTGCTGTTATTATCTTTTCATTTAAAAGAAGAAAAAATCCGAGATAAAGAAATAAAAAATTACATTGGTAACAGAAGTGAAAAGCAGAAAACAAAAATTAGACAACCATAAAATAATTAAAAAAAATACAAACGAGAGGATGGCAAAACTAAAATGAAAAAATAAAAACGTTTTTCTAACCACAAACTCATAACAAAAATTATTCAATAAAAAGAAAAAATATCACAAGATTTTCTCAAACAAAAATAGTTTTTCATATGTATCCTAAAGCAATAAAATATTACTGAGGAATGAGAGAAACAAGTTTCTACAATAGTGTTCAGAGGCCTGAATAAGAACCACATCAATTTGTCTCTGCCAGGTAGATGAAGCACATTAAATAATTTTTAATAAATTTCAATTTAAAAAATAAAAAATATAGAAATCTAATATCCAATTTATTTAGCTTAAAAAATAACTATTCACCCTATTAAAAAACAAAAAAACAAAAAAAAAAAACAAAAAAAAAAACAAAAAAAACGTGGGGGTACTTGAATCAGGTCTGTATTGTATTTTTTTTTTTTAATGTCATTATTTACTGTACAAGTAAGTTTTATGAAAATACATATACAGCAACTGTTTTTCATGTTGACTTGAATAAAATCAGGGGGATCATCAGAATTCCTCAGTTAAAATTGAGGCAGAAATTTACTAACAAAAGCAATAAGTAGTTTTACTACAATAAACGATTATTTTAAATCTTAAAAAACAATAAAAGAAAAAGGTAGTAATTATTTATAATGGAGAGAGAACAGAGAATTGATTAATTTGTTATGGCTTATCAACCCTTCCTAGGTTATTTAAAGCCTGGAAACATTTTTAGACTAAGATGTCCTTTTTTGGAGATAAAGATTTAGTAATACAAGTCTTACTAATTGACCCATAGCTGGGGGAATAACAGACTCATACATTTCCCTAGGAAATTTGTGCACAAATGAATATAACAAACCCAACTGGAATTGGAATTTGTCTCCCCAAAAAACATTATGTAGTCTTTTAAGCAAAACGTTCTTGGTACGGAGAAAGACTAATTCAGAATTTCATCTGAAGGTGTTGGAGTCTATTTACACCAAGTCCTACCAATCATCAGTAAGAGTAGTTGGTAGATTGTGTATAAGTATAGATTACTACTAATTTTCTAAATATTCGTTGACAAAGTTCAAGGAACCAAAATGTATTGGTATGAAAGATTTTGCACTTTTATTTGTAAATACAAGTTTGTTATCAATCTGCCTATCTCATTATTTTTGTTACCTGACCAATTTTTAGACCAATCCAGAGAGGAGTCCTACCTCGTCACCATATCACTTTGCCAATTAAAATGTCAGTATGACACTGGCTATGTAGGTAAAATGAGCTAAAGTGCATAAATACAATTGCTTTAGCAATAACTGAACATTCATTTTAAAAAAAAAAAAAAAAAAAAAAAAAAAGTGCCTAGTCTCATAAGTAAAACATTAAGTGTGAATTTCATCTGAAGACATTAGAATCTATATCAAGTCCTACCAGTCATCTTTTTGCAAGCAAAAGCAGTTGGTCAGCTTAAAATGTGATTAGCATATATTAATTATATATTTATAACATTTGCTCATTGGTGTTCATTTTAGTCTGTGCAGCTTTGCTGTCCTGAACTGAGAACTGATGAGCAAAAACCAATAAACAGGGTTCAGCTGCTTCTTATGATTTTTTTTTTTTGGCTTCGAATGAAACATCGGAGTGGCAAGTTTGAATTCTAGTTGAATTCATTGTATTCACTTATGTGCAAATATCCTTAGAAAAGGTATTAGTCCCTCTTTTCTCTCTCCAGCTATGAGCTGAATTGCAGGACAGATTAAGTTCTATAGCCTTGGTTAGCAACCAGTCTACCACAGAAAGAAATGGCAACCTACTGTGGGAAAAATCATTTGGATCAAAAAAGACAATCATGCAAGCATGTATCGCATAAGGCACTTAACTGATTTCTATATTATTTTATAGGAATGTTTTTTAGTTTGTTTTTGGCACTTTTTTTTTTTTTTTTTTTTTTAAATATAATCGTGTCGCCCCAAGCAAGGTATTTTACTGCCACTGTTGTACAGGGTTGTTACATAGGAGGAATGTCATGAGGAGTGAGAGGTTGCAGGGGATATCGGGAAGAGAGTACTGATTAGAGTGGGGAAGATGTAGAAAAGCATAAGAGAGAAGATGTAAGTTAGTGAGACAGGAGATGACTATTGACTTTACACTTAAATTCTTGGCGATTGTAACTGTCAGGAAAGCAAGTATGCAGAAGAGAATTCCATAGGCGGGAAATGCGAGAAAAGAAGCTGTTGGAGTAAAATTTGCATTTACAATTTATTAAAGTAAAAGGGTAAAAGGGTGGGACATTGTTGCTAATCTTGTGGCTTGTGAAAATTCGTATATAGGGGGTACCAGCGAGCTAAGTTCATCGGAGCAGAAGCCATGAAAGTATCTGTAGAAGAGACACAAGGAAGCCACACTGCATTGGTGAGAAAGCAACTGTATCTAGCTGCCTAGTCGGGATTGATCACATTACAGATTCTCCGTTGGATTCAGTCGAGGACACCTAAGTGGATAGCAGGAGCACCGGACTAGATATGGCAGCAATACACAATGCACGGGTGGATGGTATATGTGCAGGATTGTTTGGGACGGGAAAACTTCCTGGCCCTACACAGAGAACTGACTTTCTTAGCAGATTTAGCTATGGATTCTATATAGTTATTCTACTTGAGGTCTGGTGTGAGAGTTAGCCCAAGGAGGTGCAGTGTTTCGCTTTCAGGGAGAGAAGCCTGATCCATGTTAATGGGCGGGAGGAACGATTGTCTGTGGTGGTTGTTAGATAGCAGCTTCATTTTGGAAGCATTAAAATTTACGAGCCATTTCTTACCGTAGTGTCGTCAGCATATATGCCCACTTGGGATCTTATTACATCAGGGAGATTGTTAACATAGATTAGGAAAAACGTAGAACCTAGAATAGAGCCCTGATAGTATTGGGAGGCTTGTCCGTTCAATACCACCCTCATTATACGATTTGAAAGGAAGGACTGGATTAGGTCAAACAAATGTCCAATTATAACATAGCCCTGCAGCTTGCATAGAAGGCCAGCATGCTAGACTGTCAAATGCTTTGGAGATGTCAAGGGCCACAGTTTGGGCTTCACCATTATTGTTGAGGGCCTGGTGTATATACTCAGTGATGGTCGTGAGCATATCAGCAGTAGATCTGGTGAAGCGGAAACCATACTGTTTGTCAGAGAAGTGTCTATGAGCTGTGAGATGTTGTACGACCTTGGCATTGATGATGGCTTCGAACACTTTGCCAATGATTGGTAGGAGACTGATAGGATGATAATTTGCGGAGTCAGAGGGTTCTCCATGGAGGAGGATTTCCAGCAAGCAGGAAGCAGAAAGGCAGAAGTTATAGAGTTTAGAGAGAACAGAGGAGAGCTCAGGAGCACATTTCTTTAGAACAATGATGGGTATTCCATCGCCACCGCTCAGGGTCAAGTTTAGAAAGGAGGTCAAGTTTAGAAATTATTTTGGAGACCACCAGGGGAGTAATTAGTATGCCAGTCAGTTGGGCCTGGGTTCGGAGAGGGAAGTCAGGTACAGATACTCCAGACGAGTCCAGTGTCGAGTTAGTGAAGGATCTGTGAGCGAAGCACTCAGCCTTGTCTGTTGAAGAGGTGAGGACCTCAAATTCGTTGATTAGAGGGGGGGAATTAAGGGCTTACTGTTGTTCAACACGCTTTTACAGAGACTCCAGTAGTCTTTGGAGACGAACTCATGGGATGCTATGTGCTGCTTCATTCTGGCTGCAAACATCAGCTTAGCTCCATTAAGTACCTTCTTGCATTCATTGCCAGCCGAGGCAAAAAGGCGCCTGTTATGATCTGATGCGTGACTCCGGTAAAGACGAAAGAAATGATTTCAGTGGGCGATGGCAGCTGAGCAGGCAGGAGAGAACCAGGGAGATGAGTGGGATTTAAGTCTCAACTTTCTGGCAGGGATGAAAGCATCGATACCAGCCTGAACTCAAGAGGAGACCTCAGCTGCGCAGTCTTCAACAGGAAGGCTAAATACTTTATTCCAAGGGCCGTCAATCAGGAAGTTGCGGAACGAGTTCCAATTGGCTCTTTGGTAGCAGTAAGATATTCTGCTGGTCTGAGGTTCGACAGAAACTAATACATGGTCAGAGTTGCTCAACATTGTAAGAGTCATGGGTGAAGGTAAAGTACAGATCTAGTAGTAAATCGTGTCTGTTAGAGTTAGTATAGAAACACGTGGGGAACTCCACCACCTGTGTAAGGAACTGAGTGATAGAAAAATTCATGGTGTGTACACCAGCAAGATCTGTGACACAATTATTCAGCCACTCAGCATGATGGGCGTTAAAGTTGCCAAACACAAATGTATGGGCAAACAGGTGGGAGGAAATGGCCTTGTCGATATTGTTGGAGATGCTGTCAAGAATGGAGCAGTCGAGAGATGATGGGGAGCAGTAGAGAAAGAAGAGGTAGCTAACTGAGCTTAGAAGGGAAAGATGGAAGTACATATAAGAACGATGTGGGGATTCAAAAGAAATCATCCTGGCTAGAGGAAGGCGTTCACTGATGTAAACACCAAGCCCATGCATGTGAACATTAGAGTTCTTTTTGAAGAGGGGAAGGTAGCCAGAAATAGAGAAGTCAGAAGCGGATATTGAGGAGTTGAGATTAGTCTCACACAGAGCTAGGATGTCAGGGGACTTTTGATGGAGAATTCAAGATTTAACACTACTGAAATTGGTTCGGATACCGCAGATGTTAGTCAAGGAAATGTTAAGGGATTCAGGTGATTTTAATTTGCCTGGTTTAGATTTTTTAGAGGAGATATGTGTGTTCATGTTTAATGTTGTTGTTATAGAAAGACCTCGAGTAGAGAGGGTAAACGGTCATTAGCTGCGACATGCACTGGAAGGGAACTGGGCTGCAGCAAAGTGTGGCCTCAGGGTTGCCCACCGAAAGCACCTGCAGAGATACCTATCCATGCGTGTCATGGCACTGCAAGAACCCCAATATTATGCAACTGTTTATCAGAGTGGCAGCTCTTGATGCTACGCAAGAAGTAGGGCACCTAACTACCATTTGGAAGAAGCAACCGGAAAACTGTCAACCTGGTACCCTCACAATGAAGAGATGTTGCCACCGACCACGCGCACTGCAGGAAAAGTCGAATAAGCACCATTACTGAGGTCTGAGGAGAAAAAGAGAGCCTGAACAGGGGAAAAAAGGGATGAGCCTCTACACCTGTTCACGGGACGTGGGTGGAGTGTGAACCGGGCAATAGAAGTGTCTATCTACTTCAATTAACTAACTGATCTTAAAAGAATTGAATAGCAAAACAGATTAGATTCTGTAGGCTTGGTTGACGAGCAGTCTACCACAGAAAAAAATGACAACCTACTACAGGAAAAGCCAGTCATGTCTCTTTTGAGACATGGTCACCCAAGTGTGTATTACATATGGCACTTAACTGACTGATTTCTATATTATTACTTTATGGAAAAATTTTTTTTGTCACTACTATTTTTTTCTTGTTTTGGTATACTACTTTAATTAAATTTTGTACCCCTGCAAAAATTTTTTTTTTTTTAAAAGAATGTCTTAATGAATATTATTATTACTCAAACTTATTTTAAAAAAATTTTTCTGTCTGTTGTTTTCAACATAAATCTTTCAATTAGCCACAAACTAAGCCAACAGAAATGTCATTTCTTAGTAAATAGACTATTGACAGGTGAGGTGGGGGATTATTAAAAGATTTCCTGTGCAGTGTACATCCATGAGAAGACAGAACTGTAGAAATGAGTGTCTATTGGGTTGCCTAATTCAATTTCATTTAGATTTGCAAAGAATAGGCAGAAATGGTAGATAAATAGAGACAGGTGTTGGTAGCACTAAAGGATGAGAGTTTGAGTTTTGTTTAATGGCATATCAACCTCTGTAGGTTATTTAATGCCAAAAAGGTGGAGTTTTAAGTTATTGTTTTTTTAATGTTCAGTTACAGTGAGAAGGTTGATTTAGTCAGATTTTGATGAAAAGTTTTTAATTTTTTTATTTTAGAAAACTGAAGATGTCTTCTAATTTTGTATTAAAAAATATATTGTTGGTAATATTCTTTTTCCTTCAAAAATGTATATTTTTCTCTAAAAGTCTATTTTTATACTTTCATAGTGTTTTGACCCCAGTTTGGGGATTAACTATTTGCCCATAGCTAAGACCCTAACAGGAGCCACCACTCCGGGTCAGGGTAAACCTGGGAATAACAGCAATTAAGAGGTGGTTCCACACTCTTCCCAACCTCCCAATCAGAGAGGCCTTGCTGCCGGATGCAATTTACTGTCATACCCAGGACCTAAAGAATGAGTATGGTTAGAAGTAGGTACATCAATGACTCTACAGCCTGAATACACAGTTATTGCCCATTTGAAAACATCACTGCCACAAGTAAAGGGACCTACTGATCTATAACAACATTTTCATTTAAGACCAGAAATAAAACTCAAATGCAGAGTTAATCTTGTCTATGTGCATATTACATACTTCAATAATTTTATTCCTTTGCATGCATGGTATAAAAAACAAAATTTTTTAAAAAAAATTACATGCCAATCAGAGAACTTGAGAAAAGGAAAGAGAACCAACAGTAACAGATGTCATTGTTATAAGAACCAAATGCTTGATATGGCACTCATCAAGTTATATAGCACACATTATTGTGCTTCTCTCTATGAAGACAGACTTGGCATTCAGGTTATTTCTCTAGAAGAGATACTTAGGCAATATGAAAAATATATAATGTAACAAAGACAATGCAAACTAAGAAAATGGGAAAACTCAGGAGATATTGTCTGTCATATTCCATGGAACATTTATTGAAAAGAAATAAATAAGTTACTGCACATACACAAACGTGTGTGTATATATATATATAGACACACAACCCCATTTCTGTTTTTAATATGTGCATATATATATATACATACACACACACATATATATAGATAGATACAAAAAAATGAGGAACAAAGAAAATATTAACAACGTTCAAAATATTAATTTAAAACAGTGCTCAATATAGAAATAGAGCTTTATATATATATTTCAGAAATTATAACATGAATATGCTATAATATCACTACAGACAACAATTCTACTCCTGCAGTTTCTTCTCTCACACTTCCCGCCTGTGGAACTCGCTCCCGTATTCTTGCTTTCCTGATGGCTACAACCTCCAGAAATTTAAATGCAAAGTCAATACTCATCTACTAACCACTGGACTCTAGCTCTCTCCCCACCCCCGTATAACCTTCCCTTTCTCTCCACCTATGTATCTGTCATCGCAACTGCTTTCTCAGCTTTCTATTGTTCCTTTCTAACTAGTTTGTACTCCTCACTCTTTTCTAATTAATCTTTTTACATTTATGTAGCCCCCTGCACATCAGTGGTGTTTCTGCCTTGCTCGGGGTGAAATGATTAAAAAAAAAAACAAAAAAAAACAAAAAAACAAAACATTAAGTACTGATTTTGTTTCGACACTACTTGCGTCTTATATAAAATGTGCACCCACAAAGCACTTCACATCCAAGAAGAGACACCCAAATTTGATAAATTATTGGAAAGTGGACCATACCAAAAAATTTTTCAGCAACCACTGATAAAATCCAGTAACATGAAGTATCCAGTATTAAAATATAATGTAATTTAAAAAAAAAAAAAAAAAAAAAAAAAAAAAAAAAATCAAATTATTAACAATATCTTCATTTTGTGGTAACAATTTATGCATATTCACACTGAAATTATACCCCAAATTTACTTGTCTAGAAGATAAATATACATCTGACAAGAGCCACCATTTATTACATAGACATTATATATATATACATACATACATATACACACACACACACACACACACACACACACACACACACAATGATTGTAAAGTAACTCCTTATTTTATGCAGAAATAGCCTGAACGTGAAGTCTGTTATCATAGAGAGAAGCACAATAATGTGTACTACTTTTTGACATTTTTTTTCTTTGGTGTTAAGCTAAAGGAACAAGTCTTCTCTACCAAACCAAAACTTTGAAAGAAGTTATGTCTTCCATACCACAAGAGATCCTGATGAAATCAGTTGACATGATTCCTGGGTAGCTTGAAACACAGTGAAATGGTCATATTGAAGCTTATGACATGAATGCCAAGCAGTACAGCATGCCATTTACAAATTTATGGCAGAGTGAATTGTTCTTTTTCTCACAGACAGTGCCCAACTGACCCTACTATACTGTGCAGTTAACAAAAATCAAAAACAAAGTGAACGTATGAAATTATAAAATGGCAACAATTTACTCATCACACCCTGAATAAATTTGATAAAAATATATTTTTGAGTTATGCTATATTTATCGTAGTTTTTCTAGGAGTATTTTATGAAGGGTTTCGTCAGCTACTACTGTGCAAATTCATCATGCTAGGGAGTAGGGGATGGATTTTAGACAACTTTTAGGGTGGTGACTCTTGAAATGGAGGTATTGTTGGGTGTCTGTGGGTTTATGTTAAATGTCTGTGATGATGTAATTGTTTTTATAAGTATGTCTACGAATGGCAATTCATTATAGCTATATTCTAGCGTGAACAAATACCATTATGGACACTTAATACATCATGCAAAAACAAGTAATATTAATAATAACAACAACAATAAATTTACAATTTAAACAAAACATTCACAGCTTCTCTCACTTTTTTCTTTATATATACGAAATGAATTGTTTGAACATTATTTTTTTATCGATACTCGTATTTCAGTAGATATTCTGTTTTTTAATTAAACAGTATTATATATTTATATCTACCGGCCTGATTATTTACGATAAATTGTGATTACGAAAATGTGTGTCATTCGGCAGGATTTGAACTTAAATTAAAAAACAGAATATCTACTTAAATATGAGTATCGATAAGAAATAATGTTCAAACAATTCATTTCAAATTGTCGGTTGTTTATAACCAAGTTTCGTTAAAAATTTGTTAATTTCCTTGACATGTTTACATTTGTTGACATTACGATACATTTCAGAGCAAATATGGTTGTTTGCGATGAATCGAAAATTGTGTTATATAGGCTTGCTAAAAACCTCATTTAGACTGGAGGCTATTCGTGGTCGAGAGGTCTAAGACGTTGCCAGATCAAATAGTAGCTACCCTATGTAAATAGGGGTCACAGGTTTGAATCCTGCCGAATGGCACACATTTTCGTAATAATAATTTATCGTAAATAATCAGGCCGGTAGATATAAATATATAATACTGTTTAATTAAAAACAGAATATCTACTTAAATATGAGTATCGATAAAAAATAATGTTCAAACAATTCATTTCAAATTGTTGGTTGTTTATAACGAAGTTTCGTTAAAAATTCATTAAGTTCCATAATTACTTCTATGGTCCGGCTTGTCTTAGTTATGCCGTGTCTTATTCAGTCTATAGCTGGAAGGAGAAGAGATGATTTTTCCAACGATATTTGCACATAAGTGAATGCAATGAATTCAACTGGAATTCGAACTCGGATCTCAGATTTCTCATTCTGAGCCAATATCCATTACACAACAAGTACATATAAGAGACTGATAAGAGATCCTTCGTATGTTAGTTGGCAGGTGTTTAACTGTTTTGTTCTACTGATTTTAGGTTGAGACAGACAAAATTTAGCCTTAAATGAATTTATAAAAGTTTTTTTTTTCCGTTAAAATAAGCCAATAATTTCATGTTCAACTATTTCATAGATGCCTATGAATAGCTGTGTTCATGAAAGAAAAGAGAACTGAATGCCTGGATAGTGAAGCTCATTAACATGTACTCACCACTCCATTCTAGTCACAAGCAGTATTGTGAAACACACACACCCCACAAATTATTCATGCATTTCTCTTATGCCCTATTTGAACAATACTTGATTTTGGAAACATTTCAACGGGGCTAGCCTCCCCCAGTGTTGTCCCATTATTGGCTACATACAAACCGCATTGTGATTCATTAATTCAACAATAATATAAATCAAATCAGAAGCCCAGATAGAAAAACAGTGGATTATTTTGAAACTCTGTTGAGTTCATCAGTTCAAGAAAAGGCGGCAAGGCCAGAGTTTGTTCTTTCACAATAAATAAGCCAGAGCGATAGATACAACATTTATTTAAGCCTAATAAATAACAGGATGGAGAGAAATAGATGCACGCTTATGCCACATTGCAAACGATAGCATAATAAAGCAATCCATCTACTGACAATGGGATAGCAAGCCGCCTTCAAGAAGCAAAAAGTAAATGAGTAGGTATACAGGCAAATAGAATAGAAGAAAAAGAAAAAAAACATGGAGGCAGAGGAAATCTAGCACTATTTGCAAAAATCAGTTTGTAAATATGGACACTTATGTTGAGCAAGAAATGACTGTTCTTCCAACAGTAGAATTATTAGAGAGAAAGAGTGGGAGGAGAAATGGATGAAGCAGGGGATTAGCAAGACGAGAGGGAGAGAAAGGAGAGACGAGAGGGAGAAATGGATGAGGAAAGGAGAAAGTGTAGAGACTACATGGGGAGAAATGAATAAGATTAGGGAAAAGTATTGAGACAAGAGTACAATTAAAAAGGAAAAAGTAATGGCAGTCAAAGATCAAGAGATGAACAAAAAAAAATGAATGTAGAACTGTCAAAAGAGGGAGAAAAATTGAGAGAGAAAGAGAGATGTGAGGTGGGATTATCATCAGAAATAGAGACAGGTTGAGAGAGGCATTGCCAGAGGGAAAGATGAATGGTTAGGTAGGATGGAGCTACTACTAAGAAACAAATGTGACACTACCACCAGAGAAAGACAGGTGGGATGTGACTATCATGAGAGAAGCAGCAGATGGGAGGGGACTATCACCGGAGAAAAAGAGAAAGTTTAGAAGATGGGAGGGGGACTAACACCAAAGGAAAGAGAAGAATTGAGAGATGGAAGGGGAAACAATAGAGAAGCTGAGAGAAGACAGGAGACTATCAGCAGAAAGAGAGAGTCAACTAACAGCAAAGAGAGAAAGGGTAAGGAGATGAGAGGGGACTATCAGCAGAGAAAGAGAGAGAGGCTATGAGATAAGATTGAGTCTATCATTAGAGGAAGGAAGACAAATGAAGGGGGATTAGAGACACAGAGAGAGAGAGAGAAAGAAATGAGAGGGGATTGCTCCCAAATGAGAGAAAAAGGTAGACAAATGAAAGGTAGATTTGGCCCTAAGAGAAAGAGAATTACATCCCTAAGAGTGAGAGACAAATGAGAGGGGGTTAGCACCAGAGAGAGAAAGAGATGAGACAGGGGATCAGCTAGAGAAAGAGTGAGACAAATGAGACGGGCGATCAGATCCTGAGCGAGAGACAATTGAGAGGGGATTTGCTCCAAAGTGAGAGAGAGACAATTGAGAGGGGATTTGCTCTCAAGAGAGAGTGAGAGAGACGATTGAGAGGGGATTTGCTCCAAAGAGAGAGAGAGAGACGATTGAGAGGGGATTTGCTCCAAAGAGAGAGAGAGAGACGATTGAGAGGGGATTTGCTCCAAAGAAAGAGAGAGAGACAATTGAGAGGGGATTTGCTCCCAAGAGAGAGAGAGACAATAGAGAGGGGATTTGCTCCAAAGAGAGAGAGACAATTGAGAGGGGATTTGCTCCCAAGAGAGAGAGACAATAGAGAGGGGATTTGCTCCCAAGAGAGAGTGAGAGAGACGATTGAGAGGGGATTTGCTCCAAAGAGAAAGAGAGAGACAATAGAGAGGGGATTTGCTCCCAAGAGAGAGAGTGAGAGAGACGATTGAGAGGGGATTTGCTCCAAAGAGAGAGAGACAATAGAGAGGGGATTTGCTCCCAAGAGAGAGAGTGAGAGAGACGATTGAGAGGGGATTTGCTCCAAAGAGAGAGAGAGAGACGATTGAGAGGGGATTTGCTCCAAAGAGAGAGAGAGACAATTGAGAGGGGATTTGCTCCAAAGAGAGAGAGAGACAATTGAGAGGGGATTTGCTCCAAAGAGAGACAGAGAGAGACAATTGAGAGGGGATTTGCTCCAAAGAGAGACAGAGAGAGACAATTGAGAGGGGAGTTGCTCCAAAGAGAGACAGAGAGAGACAATTGAGAGGGGAGTTGCTCCAAAGAGAGAGAGAGACAATTGAGAGGGGATTTGCTCCAGAGAGAGAGAGACAATTGAGAGGGGATTTGCTCCAAAGAGAGAGAGAGACAATTGAGAGGGGATTTGCTCCAAAGAGAGAGAGAGACAATTGAGAGGGGATTTGCTCCAAAGAGAGAGAGAGAGACAATTGAGAGGGGATTTGCTCCAAAGAGAGAGAGAGAGAGACAATTGAGAGGGGATTTGCTCCAAAGAGAGAGAGAGAGACAATTGAGAGGGGATTTGCTCCAAAGAGAGAGAGAGAGACAATTGAGAGGGGATTTGCTCCAAAGAGAGAGAGAGAGACAATTGAGAGGGGATTTGCTCCAGAGAGAGAGAGACAACTGAGAGGGGATTTGCTCCAAAGAGAGAGAGAGAGAGACAATTGAGAGGGGATTTGCTCCAGAGAGAGAGAGAGAGAGAGAGAGAGAGAGAGACAATTGATATGGGATTTGCTCCCAAGAGAGAGAGTTTTTAAAGACAGGAACTAAAGAATAGATCTTCAACAAGCTGAAAAGCAGGAAGCTGCAAAGCATTTGTTGTAGAGTATGAAGAGAACAGGTACAAGTTCAGAAGTTATCCCCAAAAATGTCCGATGGAAATGTGTTCCTGAACTGGTTCCTGTTCTTTTGAAACTCAGAGATTTTTTTGTGAGGATCCAGTTTAGAGATGGAGTTTTCATATATTACAATTCTGCTAAAAATTAAAACATCCTGCTCTCTAACAAAAAAAATTTAAATGAAGAGGAAGGAATAAAATATAAAAACTGGTCAGAACATTCGGCTTGAAATTTAAGATCATCTCAAGGCCATTCATAGCTACAGATCTGAAAGTTATACTGAAGAGTTTTAAAATAGTATAGTTAATTCAATTTAAATGGTAAGAAATTATTTTAAATCTATTATAAAAGACATTGAAGCAAATGTAATATATTAATTCACTAGCAAAAATATATTCTGGCCGTGGATGTTAGCAGTAGAGTGTAACAACAAAGGCTTAAAAGGCGATAACCAAAGAAGATATGATTGACATCAAAGACAGAAAACACAGGTGACAGTTGATTTGAAAGGCAATAGTTGATGAAGATGATTGACAGATATATCTGGCCATAGATGACAACTAAGTGACAACCCAAAAAAGTGTAAATGCATAGGAATTTTCGGATTATATAAATTCTGGGGTTTCTGAGAAGAGAACAGAGAGAGAGAAAGAACGGAGAACTCCCACCTAGCTAACAACTCCATGGGTGTGCGTGATTCTCTGGCTACTCTCCTACTCCACACCAGTGTCATAGTTATTCATCAAAATCCAGAACCAGGCAGTATATAACACAAATATAATGGCCTTAGTTCATATATTTTCAAAATTTTACAGAAAGATCACTCCTGTGGGACAGAGGGAAACAGCAAGTGACCTATATAAAAAGCTTATGTAAATAGATGGCAGAAAAAAGGAAAAAAAAAAAACATTGTTCACTACTATTAAAGATGGGCAGTTGTGGAGAGCCATGATCATCCTCGTTCTGAAGGTACATGGCACATAGAATTTTACAATGGGCAATATGAATCTTGAGGTTACATGTTGAATTCTTTAACCAGTAAGCTATCAATATAGAACCTAAGTTAGCAAAAAAAGTCAAGGGTTCAAGTAGAATTCATTTCCCTGATAAAAATTGCACACCTTGATATGGCATACTGGTTAGCAAGCTTGTTTTGCTAAATCCATTACGATTGAGTAGTGAGTTTGGTCCTCACTGGGTGCTCTATACTTTGGCCTTGTGCCACATCTTAGTTGCACTTATATGAAAAATGAACCGCCACCATTTTTTTTTTTCGTCATTCAAGCTATTTCAATTTTTTCTAATTTTTAACAAAGTATTCTTACACCATAACGTAATTTTATGTAATTTTCAAGAACTTGGCAATCCCATTTTCAAGAGCTCATCTGGGCCAGACAACAATAACTTAATTGAAATCAATAAAATGCTACAAGTTTATAGAAAAAGAAACCTTGCATAAGTTTTCATCTTTTTCTTTTCTTTACACTTTTTGAGTGATGTGAAATAAACTTAAAAGAAAAAATAAAAGGGATACAAAGTCAAATCCCCACCAACAATATTATGAGTTTTTTTTTTTTTGTTATTATCCTGCAATTGAAAGCCAGAGAAATTTAGTCAAAGAAGCACTCTAAAATTTAATATGGTAGTTTAAGTGGAATTGATCTATACTTACTTACCTACAATGAAGGTATAGAAATGCAATTAATATTTTTATAATAAAAATTAAAATGGAAGGAAAAAGAATTGACAGCTAATTTAATTTTTTTTCTATCAAACTATATATAGAAAAAAATTTTTTTAAATAAAATCAAAAATAAAAGGAAAGAAGGGTGTGCAAAGCATGAAAGAAATACATATATTTTTCGAAAATTTGATAATTGCTGCTTACAGAGTGCAGAAAGCAGCAACCAATTCTATCTGTCTGTCTGTGTCTCCTCTCACTCCATTCCTTCTCATGCACTTATTTCATTCTGATAACATGAGGTAATCAAAACACTTATAATGTAATGGTTCTAACCCTAAAGTATAAAGCAATTGAAGTGAACAACAAATGAAAAATTTAATCTCCAAATGCACATTATACTTACCAAAATAGAAGACAATATTTTAAAAAAATAAAGAAAAAAAGAAAAAAATAATGAAAAAAAAAAACAAAAAAAAAAAACAGAATTTAGGGGTGGTGTCAGTTGTTTAAATTTTCCAAGATCACATACTTCAAGGTTAGATTATAGGTTTACCCCCACTTGGTCAGCCAAGATGATGCTAGATGGCATGGTTTAAAAGGACAAGCATAGGTTTCTCTTTCTTCCTTTCCAATCTAGTATATGGTAAATAGCAATGTGAACACAAGATTTGTCCCTGCTGGGGACAATATCTTCCTAGAAACTTAGCATTTTCCTAACTCACACACAGTTAACTTTAATGTCTTTTGTTCCATTTCAGCTGTGTGCACACTAATATATTTTCTCCTTTTGTTAATTGTTTATTAGTTTGCATAAAAATACAGGGTGTGGCAGAAATGCCTCCTACATTTTAAACAGCCACCTGTGTAGTGCTAGTGGACTTAGGCAAGTGGAAATGGTGTCTTCACCTAGCTAATGTCTTACCATTATGTGAGAGGTATTTTTGCCGTACCCCATATAAAAAAAATATCTGTGTTGGAATTAATTCCTTCCACACATGCTATTCTTATCTCTGCAAATAATGACAACCTGTTTAACACATGAGAAATTTTTTTGACACTGCTTTTAGTTAAGCTAGAAATAACATCCACCACAAAGCTTAATGATTATACAAGACAATACAAAGCAATAAGTAATCGCATCAAACGTTAATTTCCAAGTTTGATAAGACTTACATACACTTAGTTTTCAAGCCTAAAAATGTGTACTTGCAAAATTTACTATAGCTATGAAGTACTAATTGCATATGTTGACAATAATTCAGAGTTCTATCCCAAAGCCAGATTGTACAGATAAATTCAGTGGAAACAGGAGGAGCAATAACTGAGCACTACAAAGAGAAATTGTGAGTTCAATCCCTGCCCACAGACATAATCAGCAAAATGAAGTTCCATAGACTATTTAAAGGTTTTAGTTTCAAATTCCCTAAATATTACCCAGATTGACAAACACCTGAAAGACGCAAAGTACAATAACTGAAAGGCTGTTTATTTGATTTTTTTTTAATTGAACAATTCATTTATACAGCTCATCAACCCGTTACATGATATTTAAAGCCTGATTGCAAGATTTTTTTTTTTTCATAATAAAAATAAAATTAGTGATAAAAATCTAATTAACACATAGCTGGGAGAGAAGTGGATTTATAACTTTCCCAAAAGTATTTGCACGTAAGTGGAAACTGGAATTAGAACTCTACTTTCCAATTAACAATTCCTAGTTATTGTCCATTACACCACCAGCAATTATAAGCTTACAGCACCTGGTATTCCCAAGCAGTCACCCACCTTGGTACTGACCAGATTTGATATCACTTAATTTGGGTGATCTAATGGGAACCAATGTTTCAACATGATATGGCTGTAAGACTGAAATGTGATCAGTCAGTCAGTTAAGTGCCATATGTGAAACACGCTTGGGCGATCATGACTTGAAAGAGACATGACTGACTGGGCAGAAGATTATCCCGTACTAGGTTGCCATTGCTTTCTGTGGTAGACTGGTTGCCAGCCAAGGCTATAGAACCCAATCTGTCCTGTTATTTAAGCCATAACTGAAGGGAAGAGACTGATGAATATCTTTCCCAAGGGTATTTGCGCATAAGTGAATGCAATGAATTCAACTGGAATTTGAACTCAGCTCTCCGATTTCTCGTTCCAAGCTGATATCCACTGTACCATGGATCATAACCAAAAAATAAGAACATGTTCCACTGTAAGTAATAGAAATAATAATTTCTCATCCAAGAAATTTGGGCAGAAATAACAATTTGATAGTTGATCAATTTAAAAAGAGCTCTTTCCCCCAACATGGTAAAATATTTATGCTTAGCTGATAGTGAGCTATTGGTTGAGCCGAGATTATTAGTGCAGAAGTGGAATCAGTGTCAGTCAGTTAAGTGCCATACATGATACATGTTTAGGTGATCATGTCTCTTTTGATCTATGACTGAGTAAACAGAAGATTTTCTCCACAGTAGGTAGCCATTACTTTTTGTGGTGGATTGGTTGCCAACAAAGGCTACAGAAACTAATCTGTCCTGCTATCCAACCCATAGCTGGAGGAAGAAGAGATGGATTAATACCTTTCTCAAGGATATTTGTGCATAAGTGAATGCAACGAATTCAACGGATTTGAACTCAGCTCTCCAATTTTTCATTCTGAGCCAATATCCATTGCACCACAATGCATATATGCTGTGTGCCAAGTTCCAATTCTGAATGAATTCATTGCATTCACTTTTGCCCAAATACTTCTGGAGAAGGCATAAATCCATCTCTTTTTCCCCTCCTAGCTCTGGGTTAAATAGCACAACAGATTGAATTTTCTAGCCTTGATTGGCATCTAGTCTAAGAGGAACGTCAGTTGATCATCACAATTTTCTTTTGCTCATACAAAAACTATCAATATGCTAATAAGAAAAATGTGTTGAAAAGTCCTTGGCCCAGCCAACCTCCCAAAAATCTGTATTTCAATGATCAAGCATGAGAAAACTGATTTTGAAAGATGTCATCCAAGAACTTTTCAAAACCATATCATATAAAAATGTTAATATTTGCTTTCACAAAGTGTTTTGTCTAAACAAAGTGCTACATTCGACAGACAGCACTAACACGAAAGAGCTGAGTAAACTTACACGACATTTCTAAGATTTCTCTAAAATTGTACAAAAAAATTGTCACTGGGAACTCCCCCCCATCCTTACACCCAAATGTAAAGTATACAATAATGTACACATTAAAACAAGAAGCTACAAACTTTAATATTGCAAGAAGACAATAATATTCAACAAATATGACTATAAGAAATTATATAAGAATCAAAGAAGTTACTTGATTAAAGGAAAAAAAGATATTTAAATACAGATCATAAAAAGAATTACAGAAAAAGAAGTGTTAAATGAGAAAGAACAGAAAAAGTTAATTTTTAGAAAATTTAAAGCAAGTAGCCAGGTCTTTAGCAATCGTTGCTCATTAGTTCTTAATTGCAGGGATAAATTTTAATTATTTTATCTTTCTTCATTAAAATCAAGCCTAATTCAATAAATAAATTCATCTCTAATTATTTGAAGCATCTAAAATATGCATCATTTTTTTCTCCCACTTCATTAGGTAAAGAAAGAATAAATAAAAATAAATCCACAAGCATACACAGACAGCACTCAAGCATAGAAAATGTTCCAAGTTTGTGCGTGTTTTTATAGTATGGTTCACCTATACAAGGCCACTCAAGGTAGAAGCAGTTTATATGGATAGGAGGGGAAGATAACGATTGTTTTTTTTTGTTTTTTTTAATCGTTTCACCCCAAGCAAGGCGGTAATGCCACTGATGTGCAGGGGGCTACATAAGAGTAAAAAGATTAGATAGGAGGAGATTAAAGAGAAATATGAACCAGTTAGGAAGGAGCAAGAGAAGGATGGGAATTGTTGTGATGACAGTTGCAAAGGTAGAGAGAAAGGAAAAGATATACAGGTTGATGTAGAAAGAACTAGAGTCAAGTGGTTAAGAGATGGGTATTGAAATTTCATTTACATTCCTGGAGGCTGTAGTTGTCAGGAAAGCAAGAATATGGAAGAGTGTTCCACAAGTGGGAAGTACGAGAAAAGAAGCTGCTGGAGTAGAATTGTCACCTGCATTTGGTTGATCTGTGAATGGGTGGGACCCAGTTGCCAGTCTGGTTGCACAAGTAAACACTTGTGGCAGGGGCACCAGTGACTTAAGTTTGTCGGAGCAGAAGCCATGAAAATATTTATAGAACAGACAAAGAGAAACCACATCCTGTCGGGGAGAAAGTGGCTGGATTTGAGCCGCCAAGTCAGTACCTATCACATTAGAGATTCTTCTTTTGGAGCTTGTCAAGAACACAAAGATGAACAGTGGGTGTGCCTAACCATATATGACAGCAGTATTCCATGCACGGACGGATGGTTGATGTGTATATATGCAAGATGGATTCAGGAGGAAAGAACATCCTGTCCCGACACAGTGACCCAACCTTTCTAACAGTGTATTTAGCTATTGACTCAATGTAATGGTTTCACTTGAGATCAGAAGAGAGGGTAAGGCCGAGGAGGCACAGTGTATTGCTCTTGGGGAGACTCGCTTGGTGATTGAATCTAGACTTGAATAGGTTAAGATTGTAGAGATCAGGGAAACATCCTCTTGGAAGTCCATAGACCAATGGTTCACAGGAAAAAGCTGTTTGAGTGGAACTTCTTGCGAATGAACCAGCCATGCCACTTACTATGCAAGGCCCTAATCGTGAATGTTAGACCTGATGGAATCAGGTGATGCAGTTCGTCAGAGCACTCACCAAGTCATAAGCATCAGAGCAGTGAGAGACTTGCCACATTTTGCCTGTGAGAGTGGGCTCAGAGTGTGGAAAATAATTAATCCCCAACAAGAAGTCCAAGACACTTTTGAACTCTTATCAAGACTGGGAAGTGAAGTCCTGACTACTCCTGCCCAGATATGGCAACAGTACTCCATTTTTGGCCTGATCTGGCTCTTATAAAGATACTGGAGCGGTACAGGAAACCAATCAGTTTACCTGCATCTTTCATGATGGATCGTATATAGGAATTCTACTTGAGGTCAAGTATGAGTCTGAGGACCAGTATTCTCTCAGAGAGACTTGAGGGGAGATCCAGTCATCATGATTAGTGTTTGTTTTGGGTCTGATCAGCAGTGATGGGATGTAACCAGTTTGATTGTGGAGCCATTGAATGTAACGGGCCAGTTTTTCCTCAACTGGAAAGTTAGTGAAGATCAGAAGAGAGGTCAACTGTCAATTTCTGACAAACTTTTGGAGGTGTGCTCATGTATCACCATATCTTCAGCATAAATGATTTACCAAAGAGTAATAAACATCTATGTAAATCAGAAAGAGAGTTGGTCCTAGAAATGAACCCTGGGAGATGCCTGCATTGACTACCTCTGAAGATTAGCTGTTGATAACTACCTTCAGGGTAGGAAGGATTTTATAATACAGAAAACTCTTATAGTGATTCCGTAGCTGGAGAGCTGTTGTAGCAATCTTTTATGCTACATCTTGTCTAAGGTTTTCAAGATATCTAATGCTATGGTCCTTGTATGCAATGGTCTTTAGGACATCAGAAGTGTATCAGGTTGATCAAAATCTGTAAGGTTCATCATATAAGAGATTGTTCTTATCCAGGTGCTCAACATTCTTACTGTTGATAATGGCCTCATAAAGTTTGCTGATGACACTAAGGACAGTAATGGGTCTGTACTGGGAGGGGAAGGATTAGTTACCCACATTCTTGAAGACGGAACATAAGCATACCTCCTTCCACATGCTTGAAAAAGATTTCTCCATCAAGCAGTGGTTAAATGATTTTGCTAGAATCAGGAATAATTCTGGAATTATATAATTCAAGTCTACTGGAATTTATCTGGACCAGTGGCTTTTTGGTGGGGCTAAGGCTTTTGATAAGTCTGGAGACTTATTTCACTGAAATGAGTATATTATCAGATTGTGCTCGGTGTGAGATGAGAAGTTGAGAAGAAGATAACCTTTACCATCTAATGTTGAGTTTGAGGCAAAGAGCTTTGCCTTGTCTGTCAAGGAGATTAGGACCTCAGGGCCCTCTATAATAGTGGGTACAGCCACTTTACCTCTGGTCATAATTTGGTTAGTGATCTTTCAGAACTTGAGATCCAATTTTTCTTTTCAAACTTGGCCAAGACAGCTCACATGTAGGTGCACTTTGCACTTTCCGGAACTCTGATTGTGGACAGTTCTGAAAGAAGCAAGGACCAGACTACCCTATTCCTTGCAATAGAAGTTGAAGTAGTGATGCTGGTGAGCTATAACTGCAGAACATTCAGGGGTGAATCAAAACTGATTGTCTGTTTTTTGCTGAAATGTTTTGGAGGTATAAAACACTACAACCCAGCAAAAATTTATTCAGTGGGGCAGCAGTTTTGGAGCCAGCATGTCTGAAGAAAGTTTAGAGAGAAGTTTCTGTCATATAGGACCAAAAGCTGTCACAGTTTGCCTTCAAATACATAAAAAAAAAAAAAAAAAAAAAAAATCCAATGGAATTGTAAATCACAGGTTGTCATTAGTTTGGAGTCAATCTGGACACTGATTAGGGAATGATCAGATGTGCTAGTGGTGGTGGGTAAATTTTTGCTATACATTTGTATGGGCAGGATGTTAGAAATAGGTCAAGGGGGTTCACCTGATGTCCTATCACATCAGACTTGGAGTTTTTCAGTGATCTGGGTCAGCTCATAAAAGATGAAGAAATCTTCGCAATACCTGCCTCCCTCAGGTTTTGTTAGAGTAGACTAACCACTCTTTGTGGCAATTATTGAGGGAATCACATATGTGAAAGTTGGCTGAGAGAAATTTGGTGAAAATATTGTCAATCCTCTCTGATATCAAAGATTATTGACACATTGTGAGGACGATATAGAACAAAGACGAATATGATACTATGGATAAATGGCACACAGAAAAATATATGGGAGATAAGGGTCCTTGGTTTTGTGTCGTTACCACAGAGAAACCCTTCTTTGATATAAGCACCGAGCCTGTTACCATAGCAATTTAGGCAGCCATGTTTTGTTATAAGTGTATCGCACAGGATTGTAAGCTCCTAAAATGGGATTGAGACAGTGACAACTGTTTCAGACAAAAACAGGTCAGGTTGAGACTAAAGATGGAGCTGCATTTATATATATTTTTCATTTTTATACAACACAGGTTTCTACCATCTGGTGTCTTCAGGCGATTTATAATATTCAAAAGTTTTACAATTGTATTGAACACTTTAATACAACTGTGTACTGGTGTAATTTAATTATGACTAAAAACTAAATAATTATAAAAAGGGTGATAACTTTTCTAAAAATAATTTATTTCCTGTATCACAATTTGATGAACTTTTATTCAAAATAAAGGATTTAATTCAGCCTATTTAAAAAAAAAAAAAAAAGAAAGAAAAAGTCATCCCTAATATGAAATTTCTAAAATCATAAGTATAGCAGTACTGTGACTTTCTGGGCTCTTCTAGAAATTGATTTTGTTTATTTGTATGTTCATATGTTATCCTAGAAGTATAAACTGTTAAATGCATTAAAAAATGTGCAAGTATTATGCAATTACATCAGTAGTATATTGAAAATAAAATTTTCAGTTTGGGGCTGACCTTTTTCAAGAACTAAAACAATGCCTTTTTTGTTACTTTTGAAGTTCATTGATTTATGACAATAACATAAGGTTAAATAAATCCATCCCTCCACACACATACATATAAAAAAAAAAAAAAAAAAAAAAAGTATGTACCTTCAAGTCTCTCCACAATTACTCCATGCCCCCAATCCCACTCTGACAAACTTGCTTTCAACATCTTATGTCAAATTCTGCAAGCCCCCTTTTCACATTATGTGTCTCCAAAATTTCCATTATCTCTTTCTGATTGTAAGTGTAAGGGTCCTTTTTGGTTTCATTTTCCTTTAAACTTTTTTATTGATCCCATGTTCCATCCATGCCATTCTTAGCATTGATTGGTTGACAATTATCTGTTGCCTCAAGCCTGTGAGGAAATTCACTACTATATAGAAGGATTGGTATAACATAGCAGTTCAGCACTATGGCTAACAAAATTTTCCAGTTTCTTAAAACATTTAGCTTCTTGAAGGCATTTTTCACTATTCCAATGCATCTTAATCGGATCCAATTTTTTTTTAATCATTATTATCTCTACCTGAAAACAAAGATATCGTATTCAGTCGCATTTGTCTGTTTGCCTCTGGATGGATTTGGATGAAACTTTCAGGAATGGTTGGCCTCATGACTGGCACAAACTGATTAGATTTTGAGTTTGATCTGGTAGGGGATAAATTTTCTGAGCTATTTTCTGTATATATATATATCGCTCATTCAGTAATGAATTAGAGCACTGGTTACTGGCATATGAGACATCTTACGCTAAAAGTCTGCCTCCTTCTGTCAAGCGCCCATAGCTCAGAGGTAGAATTGCCAACTGACGCCAATTTGGCCAGGTTTCAATCCTGGGTTAAAAAGCAATTGGATGTCTAACCATACTGATGCGCTGTGATACAGCGAAACAGATCCGTCTGCTGATGACTATGTGTGTGTGTGTGTATATATATATATATATATATATATATACACACATACATACATACATACATACATTTCACATGCCAAACATTGAATTACCTCCCTTAGATTGCTTTTGCAATTGTTCCTATTTGAATAATCATCTCTTGCTAATAGCTATGATGTTGGTATTGCCTTGGTGGCGGTTTGCAGTCTTTGCCGTTATTAATTTTAAACTAGCATTTGCTTTTATCTTCATCTTTCAGCTGCTTTTTATCCCAACTTTGCCCAGGATATCAATCTATGTCAGTAAGTAAAGAAAGATTGGAAATAAAGAATGAGTGCAAGATTTGAGGTCATGTAAGATTATAATTTATTTTGGATCATGTGCTGTTGACGCACATCTGTAAACCGACAACCAAAGTTGTGATAAAAGGAAACTAAAATGGAAACAAAAATAACGTCAAAGTTTTCAATCTGAGTATTATTCCATGATTTATTTAGATTTATCATTTTTATAGTTAACAGTTACTATCTCTTGGCCAGTACATTTTCTGGCCATCCTCAGGTGCTTCCTCTGTACTCAGCATTCTTTAAACAGAATCGTTTCTTTCTTTCACTATTTCAATCAGAACCATTCAGAAATTCAAGAGAAATTGCATCTTACCTTGTCAATAAATTCATTCAGTAGTTTGGTAGCAGAAGCAACTTGAGAAGACTGACTTCCATGTTGTTGGGCCACATCTTTAAGGCCACTTATAGTAAAAGAATAGAAGTCTGGTGTCTTTGTCTTGATATAACCAGGATTGGATTTCAGCTGTAAGAAAATTTTTAAAAGAAAATAAAGAATTGTGAACTAATGAGAAATAAGAATACAAGTCATTGTCAGCTGTTTTAACAAGACAATCAAAGAACCAAATTAATAGAGAAACAAACAGAATATTTTTCTGAATTTCTGAGATGAAGAGTTTTTATTTACACTATTCAATCTATTGTCATCATCTTTGTTGTTTTTATCACAATGTTTTGGCCATTATTCCCTCTGGCCTTCCTTAGGTGTATATCAATCTGGGTAACCCTTAATTTAATCTATGGGGATAGACTGTTCTTGTTCCACTGCTCTTCAAGGGATATTATCTGGTTCTATTTTATTTAGTACCATTTTCACTGAGTGCAAGTAAACACTGGTCCCACCCAGGGATTGATTTATGTCACCATATTCACAAACCAATGCTTTTATTCATCAGGACATTGTTGTACTAAACTTAGAGCTTTAAACTTAACCTAGCTGCTGTTTAGGCTGCAACTGCTGTTGCTGCCTATGTCTTGATTGCTGCAAATAAAGACTTGCTGTCATTTGTCTTTATTAGCAATTCTCATATTCTATTTATTTTTATGTTTGACCTACTAAGAAGGTCCACATATGTGCGGATTTTTTTCAAATAACTCCATAATGTTCTTCCTTGTCTAGTATTTTCATTCAATACATGATCAGCCATAGCTGATTTCATTGTTTTGCCTCTCTTTACAGCTTTTCAATGTTGCTCTAGTCTTACTTTTAGGGTGTGGTTTGTTTCACCATTATATTCTCTGCCACAATTGCAAGGAATAAAGTATATATTCTCCCTAATGTCAAGCTTTACTTGGCAGAGATTTCTCCTTCAATTGGAACTGCTTCTGAATATTGTCCTGATGTTGCATGGGCTGCAGATTTTCTGCAGATCTAAACTTATTTATAAATGGAACTGTGTGTGTGTGTCCGTTACCTATAGACTCGGAAACGGCTGAACGGATTTTCTTGAAAATTTACACAGTTGTACTATAAGCATCTGCGAGTGTTCTTAGCTAGGTTTTGTGTCGAGGTACCCCCGATAAATATTGAAAATTGAAAAAAAAAAAAAAAAAAAAAAAAAAAAAAAAAAAAAAAAAAAAAAAATCGGGTTATAGAAGGAGTGGTCTGATTTTAATCAAATTTGATACACTCATAGACAAAGACATAAACGATATTCAGAAGTTTCAAGGTTGCAGTTCTTACAATAGTGCAGAAAATCGATAATATATATTTTTATATATAAGTTTTCCGATAAGCCCCTGACATAAGGTAGACAGACTGGGGTAATTTTCTGGTCATCTTACTTGTCTCTTCTGTTCCCACCTGTAGACACTGATGTCATGTTTGCCAGGTAGTTGTTATTCTAAACGGTATGTTTGATTTTGATCATTTCTTGTTGGCATTTGTCTGGATTGCCACTTATGATTTTTGTCTGGTGTTATAGGCATTGAATGATCCCTTTCTTCATGCTGTATGCATGGTGAGAACGGAAGTTTGTCTGGTGAACATTCTCCCTGAAAGTTATTAGTACATCCTGGAAGGTTAGCTGATCATTATTTCCTTCTTCCATTGTGAATTGGATCAATTGAGTTCATGTGGCAATACTTGTGATGCTTCTTGATGAGACCAAAGTATGAAGGTGGCATCCCCTTATCTCAACCATACTGTTGGCTTTAGTGATGCCATTTCTAAAGCCTTGAAATATTATATATGTTTGCATTGTTGTGCAGTAAATATCGGCTCAGAATGAGAAATTGGAGAGCAGAGTTCAAATTCCAGTTAAATTTGTTGCATTCACTAACATGCGAATAAATACCCCTGGGAAAGGTATTAATCTGTCTCTTCTCCCTCCACTTATGGGCTGAATAGCAGGACAGACTAAATTCTATAGCCTTGGTTGGCAGCCAGTCTACTGCAGAAAGTAATGGCAAGCTTCTGCCCAAGTATGTATTACATGTGGCACTTAACTGATGTGTTTGCCATCACTGGTGATAACAGTAAACCCATAGCCAAACCTTCCTCCTGTTGGTATATGTCAGACTAGTTAGAAGAATGTAGTCAGTATACAGAAAAATCAACATATCCATCAGATTATGTTGGAATGTGAGGGAGGCGTCTGATTTGAATTGGTTTCAAGCTGCTGTCAAGACCTCAGGAACAAGCTCACCACATCCAAGCTCACCATCCAATTGTTATGGATGGGAGCCCCTTGGATAAGTTGTATTAAGTGTTCCAACTTTTTTAACATAGGATGAGGATTTCCAGGTTAGTGAGTTGACTAAACAGACTAGGAATCTGCTCAGTGACCATCTATTTCAATGGAATATCAATTTTGGGGAGACCGTACATGTGTGAAAGTTTGGTGTAATGTTGAGTCAGCTGTCTATACTTATTTAATGCAAAGTAGTCCTTGTCCTTACTTAGAATCTGTGACAGCTTCAAACAAGGGAACCTACTAAATTACATGTTTTTAGTAGCAAATAATAGTGCCCTTGAAAAGAAAATTAAAAAATCTGCCCGAATATTTAAAAAGCATGTGTATGTGTATGTTTTGAGTAGTATTAAAAAGTTCTTGCTCCAATCCATCTTCTCAAAAGATATTCAAATGACCAAACATCTGAATGTAGATCTATCACCCAGTTCACACTCCACCCACGTCTATTGAACAGGTTAAGAGGCTCATCCTTTGTTCCCTGTTTAGGATGTGGTTTCCGGCTTTCTCTTTTCCAATCTTTACACTATTACGTAGCCCCCTGCACATCAGTGGCGTTACCGCCTTGCTCGGGGTGATACGATTAAAAAAAAAAAAATATCAAGATCACTTCTAGATCTGACTTAAAATTTTACACCACCTATCTCACATATATATATATATATATATATATATATATATATATATGTTAGAGATAGACAAAAATAAAGGTTTATCAAATATTTTTGTTAATTTTGACAGAAAAGTAAATTTTACTTCTGTATATCCATGAGAGTCTTAAATTTTTTCATTAAGAAAATTTTAAAAGCATTTATGAAAATGTTATCTTAGAATTTAGATATTTTAAGTCTTTCTTGTAAATCAAAATGAGATAAAAAAAAAAAATCTTATCTACTACTGAAGTAATTTCTTAAAGTTCTATAAATCCATTTTGTTTGAAATGTTTCCAAAAACTTTTACACTTGGAGTAAAAAAAAAAAAAAAAAAAAACACACACCCTGAAAATTAATGATAGCTTTACATTTAAAAGATTCTTTCAAACAAATTTATGGGGCATTGTTAAAAGTGTCAAGCTGATTGTTTTTCTTTTAATGCTATTGTACAGATCTGTCTTTTTTATCATCTGTGAATTGTGATTCCTTCCTGGGAAAGATAGTGAAATAATTTTCATTTGCCTTCTCCATAGGTTAGAATTCAGAGTTTACCGTCACTTAAACTGGTTACTATTGAAGTCTACAAAGCCGAGTCTACTATACTTAACCCATAGCTGGAGGGGGTTTAAAAAAAAAAAAAGAAAAAAGAGAAATTATTCATACCTTTTTTCAAAGTGACTAACCAAGAATTTAGATTTGACTCAACATTTTTCCCAACAGCCTAATTTACTCTACCGAACAATCTTTTGGACTATTATCAGAAAGCATAAAAATAGTGTTTTTTAAAAGAAGTAGGTTTTCACTATCTAGTATCAGGTACAAATTTTATACTTTTAAGCTTAAAAAAAATTCATACATTCTTTTAAATATTTTTGTATTTTAAGTTTTAATGTTAAACAGTTCACTTTTCTTTCTGAAGATTTGTTTGACTGATTATGAATAAATTAC
The DNA here is from genome assembly GCA_037127315.1 of Ascarosepion bandense. Taxonomy (NCBI): domain Eukaryota; kingdom Metazoa; phylum Mollusca; class Cephalopoda; order Sepiida; family Sepiidae; genus Ascarosepion; species Ascarosepion bandense. The sequence continues at coordinate 8,841,568 of JBBBDQ010001908.1, forward strand.
AAATTTCAAATTTCAAATTCACATCCAAATTTTTTCTAGTTTTTGACAATGTCTTGTTATTGCAGTAATGATAAATTTCTAAGATAGGAATTTGAGAAATTTGGTTATCCATGTCAAGAGGATTTTAGGTTTCAATCAAGATGTCAATATACTGTTTATTATATGTGAATTTTTTCTCACAAAATTCATCACATAATAAAAACTATAAAACTAATGATATTTGCTAAAAAAAAAAAAAAAAAAAAAAAAAAAAAAACCAGCATTTAAGAAAAAAAAGTTAAATAAAAAATAATTAATCTTATTTTTTTTATTTTAGGTGTAACACTAAAACATGGAAGCCTAGAAAAGATGAAATTGCATTTTCTTTTTCATTATTACTAAAAATTCAATTTGGTATTTGTTTGGGGTCAAGTTTTAGCACCAGTTTATCAACCTTTTTCCTAAACGGTCAAAATTGGGTTAAATTGTCAGAATTTTGCACTTTGGAGCAGGGGAGACTCATATCAAAAGGTTGAAATAAGTAAGTTGGTTCACTGTGTCATGCGAGACAATTTTTCTTGAAAGAATCTGACATTTTTAAGTTTACCATTCATTCTTGCTTTGAATGTTTCTGCTTGTCAGGTGCTCTTGCTATATATTTAGAGATTCTTGATAAAATCCAAATAAGAATCTACAATGTTATTAGTTTTAACCTGATATCTTAGCTTCAGTCACTTTCCCACCAACATAATGTAACATCCATGTGATTTTTCTATAAATACTTTCATGATAATTGTGCTGATGAACTATTTTCTATGGTATCTAGACTTTACACATTTCAGTGTATTTACAGTTGATACTGCTAGATGTAACTGTAGGTTCTATGCTAACAGTTTCTTCTATCACACGTTTCACTTGTGAAAATCTTCCAGCTTCTTGCTTTCCAGTTAACTTTGATCTTCAAAAATTTAAATGTAATCGTTATTTTAGTCTTAATACTTTTTTTTTTGTTCTCTCAATGTTTTTTTTCTTTTCTCTTCTTCCTTTGAACTCCTTGCACCTTAATGGTTTTATTGCTTTGCTTGGGATGAAATCACATACACACACACACACACACACGTGTAGCATTTTAAAGTTTTATTATTATTATTCCATAATTTAAAATCATGCACATTAGCTTTGGTGCACAACAACAAAACAAGGACAATGACAAAATTATGTAAAAATATGCAAATTATACAAAACTACTTATAGAATTAAAACTTCAAGTTGGATATTCTTTTAATTCTTATCTAAAAGACACGTGTACACATTTTGGGACAAATTTCTATCAGTTTTTTCACCAATCTCGTAATTGTTTTTTGTTTTGTTTTCTTTCTATTATTTTGAAAAAATAAATAAAACAGAAGAGGACTTGAAATTTTCAATTGTAAGAGCAGTCTGGATATTACAAGGGGAAGAAACTCTGATTTATAAATTGAAGAGTTGCCTCCCGTCTTAATTTTTTTTTTTTTCCCAGATTGTCAAAATTTTTTTTCTTTCTGTTCTAATTTGCAATTTCAATGGAACGACTACCGCTTGTCCCAATTCCAATTAACAACTCAACAAAGACATTCCCTCATTTACAGCAGTCTCTGTTTATCTTCTATCTCTAAATGATCAGTTAACGATACATCCGCAAGCAACACTAATGTAATTAGATAACGACAATTTTTTAAAGCAAAAGAAAAGAAAAAAGAATTGAAATAAAAAAATGGAAAAAGTTGGTGGTGGGTGGTGCATAATGATAAAATAATGATTAAGTTAGTTATACAACTTTACTAGTCTGTAGCCAATGGACATCATTTGGCTTTTCCTTAATGATGTGTCGTAGTCAAAGACAAAGAGAAACTAAGAGAACAACAAATGAACACTGTCATTTTAAATATCTGCTTTTTTAGGAGTTATGGCTAAAAGCTAAATTTTCTAGAACATGATGAAAATAGCAGAAATTAATAAATATGAATAAATTCTATTATAGAGGCTTTTTTTTTTCCTTTCTTTTTAAAACTTTTACTTCTTGTGTATATAATAACTCACCCTCCTCCTCTCACTATCTAAAATGCGTAAATAAATCTTGATATGCAACATTTTTTTTAAAATGAAGAGAATAGAGAATGGATGCCATAAAGTTTATGGTTCAATTTCTGCTTTAACAAAAAAAAAAAAAAAAAAAAAAAAAAAAAAAAAACACAAACCTAAAAATTTCATACTAAAACACAAAATTAAATATACAAAATTAAATTCTTTTCAATGTCCACTTACCTTATCCATAATGTTTCGGATCATCTGCAATTCTTCCAAGAGAGCAACATCGGCAGAGTGGCTGACATTCATGGTGCCAATGTCGAAATGCTTAAGTACTGAGTTGTCTTTAAGTAGAAGTTCATTTAGTTTTTGTCTTGTAGATGGAAGCTTCTTAAAAATTTCATGCTCTGACCTGACATCAATATTCTGAAATGAAAGAAATTAAACGTAGTCATATTCAAATTTTAAACACAACAAAAGAAATGAGTTGCCAATCGTTAACTAATATTCAGTATTTGTCTATACTTCTGAGATGAGGTAGTTTTTACACTGTTGTCCTCATTTTTTATTACCATGTTTACGATGTTTCAGCTGTTGTATGCTCCAGCCTTGTCCAGGTGCTACAAATTTTGAAACACCATTTATTTCAGTCACTGGGGCATATCATTCTCATTCCATCTGCAATGTCACTTCCAGATGCCATGTAGTCATCTCCATTTAATTCAACTTTGTTATTTGTTCACCGCTGCTGTAGCCAGGTATTGAACTCGCAATTCTTTGGGTCAAATCACATAAACTAACTAATGCCTATATCTACTTGGACCATGTGGACTACATGACATCTAGAAATAGCATTACACATGGAATGATATAGCTCTGTGATCGAAATAAAGGGTTTGGTTTTAAAGACTATTCTTCTTTACCACCATCAATAAGAATAGATAGACAAACTTATCATCTGCTTCACACTCCTCCATAGTTTTTGAACAGGAGTGGAGGTTCATCCTTTGTTTCTGGTTTAGGAATGGTCTCTAAAATCTTTGCACTCTTTCATTTCACTCCCAGTAGCCCCATGCATGACATAACCTTGCTTGAGGTAAATTGATTAAAAAGTTTCCAAGAAACCAAGAAATGACTACAAATAAAGTGTCAAACTATTGAGAATCATCAATGTGGTCATAAGACATTATGGTGTGTGTGTGTGTGTGTGTGTGTGTGTAACTAAAACCCATAGTATTTGTCATGGCTTTGTTAATGTAATAATTTGGTCAACTATAGCAACCAGGGCTCACAATTAACAATGTACTGTCAACAATAGAACATTAATGTAGGATGACTAGTTAGATTTTGGGGAACAATGCTGAGATTATGCAAAATTTTAAATTAAAACTTATATTAGCAATTAATTTCTTATATAAAAAGGTGGGGGAGAAAAAAAAAAACAAAAAAACTTCTTACCAATATGAGTGAGTTTTTTAATAAATAGAGCACACACCTACACAAGAATATAAACAAAATTTAAGGCTTTTTTCTTTTAAGGAATGAATTAAACCCAAATGAAAAATGTATTAATTTAAATATTTGAATTAATTATCTATAATATGAAAAAACAAAGGACCACAGTGTAAGAGCTAATTTTGCTTTAAGAAACAAAAGAAAGTTATATTTTTTTCTGCCAATTTTGTTGATTGATTCATTTTATACAGCTTAACCCTATGCAAGTCATTTAAAACTAGGAAATAGATTGTAAGTATTTATTTATGTTTTTTTGAGATAATAATTTAGTGATACAAGTCTTACTAATTATCCCACAGCTAAGAGAGAAGAGGTGGATTCATACCATTTCCTAAGTGAATATAGCAAACAACTGGAATTGAAACTCTCCAATTAAAAATTCAGAGTCGTTATCCATTACACCACCTACACATCAAAGCTTATCTGGTACCCCACAAGCAGTCACCCAGTTAGTTACTGACCAAGTTCAAAGTTGCTTAACTTAGGTGATCATACAGGACTTGGCAAAGAAATTTCATCTGACACTAGTTTACTTACAAGAGTGTGTTTGAATTTTCAGTTGTGTTAACATATCCCACTATGATAACGCAACCTTGATTGAACAAGACAGTGGATTTATTGCGATTAAGGGTCCTTAAAAAAAAAAAAAAAAAAAAGAATACAGTGGACATAATACAGATAAATAATGCAGAATGCAAAAATTTAAAGTTCTTATAAATTGGATTCACTAATTAAACTCTTTGTTTGTACAAGGGTCTAAAAAAAATAAATAAAATTATAACTTACTGTGTTATCAGCAAGAAGCTCTACCATAAGAGGAGTAGAACCAAAAAGGGTCCGCTGAAAATTATTGGTCACTTGTTCGATATCAACATATGGAACATCCTAAAATGAAGCAAGGTCAGTAAATCAAACAAAATTCAGGGTTGTAAGTTAAAGAGTTACAACACCACCTAATTTCCACATCCAATGTTGAAAGGAAAAAAAGGGGAGAGAGTGAGAGAACAAAAAAAAAATGGAAGAGGAAGGAGGAGAGAGAACAAAAAAAAAAGAAAAAACAGAGAGAAGAGAAAAAAAAAACACAAAGAGAAAAAAAAAACACAAAGAGAAAAAAAAACACAAAGAGAAAAAAAAACACAAAGAGAAAAAAAAACAAAAAAAAAACAAAGAGAAAAGAAAAGAAAACGAAGAAAAGAAAAGAAAACGAAGAAAAGAAAAGAAAACGAAGAGAAAAGAAAAGAAAACGAAGAGAAGAGAAAAGAAAAGAAAACGAGAAGAGAAAAGAAAAGAAAACGAAGAGAAGAGAAAAGAAAAGAAAACGAAGAGAAGAGAAAAGAAAAGAAAACGAAGAAGAGAAAAGAAAAGAAAACGAAGAGAAGAGAAAAGAAAAGAAAACGAAGAGAAGAGAGAAAAAAAAATGAAGAGAAGAGAGAAAAAACACGAAAAGAGAAAAAAAAGACCCTGAAATTATGATTATTTATAAATTGTAATAAAAAATTACTGGACAATTTTTAATGAGCAGATACACAACAACAATATAAATGGAATACTTATCTTTCACAATACAAATGTTCATTTCAATTTCATTAAAATTATGTACATTTCCTTTATACATGTAATTTTTAATTCAATCACTCACCTAAAAATTAGTTTTATAATTATCTAATTTTTATGGTTGAATAAAAAAACAAATTTCCCTTCAACTTAATGATTTTATTCCTCAATGAATGCTCACCATTCTCAAAAACAATGCCACCTGTACAAGGAAGATAAGGTTAAAGAATGTGAATTCCCCCCCACCCGGAAAACTGCCGATTTTGGGTGACCTGAGTGTTCAGCATCATTTGTGTCTGTACAACCGCATTTAGAGTTAACATAACACCTCTTAACCATTGTTTTTGATGGAGCAGAGTCCAAATAACACTTATCAAGCCATTGCTTTGCTTGAACAACATTTTTTTCACTCCATCAGAAAGCAATGCTTTATCAACACACAAAATTCAGATTTTTTCATTGTCTTGAAAATTTGCAACTGTACTTTCATTTAAATAACTGTAATTTGTAAACTAATAATCTGATTGGGCCCAAATTTTGTCACGTGCTATTTAAAGGTTAATACTTCAGAAAAATCATATAGATTTTTTATTAGTGGTGCCATCTATATGTCAGGCCCAGGACTTATTGAGTGATGTGTTATAGATTCAGTTATGCATAAAAGTAAAATAAAATTCATCCATGATAATAGCTAAAAATATAGTTAGAAAATCCTTAGATTAAAAAAAAAAAAAAACACATTCGGACAATTCTTATATAATTTATGTTCTGAAAAGAGAAAAAATTATAAGATCACATGAAAAATTACATATAAAACTTAACCATAGCACCTTGTCTGTCATTTTTAATGAAACTTGCATGGAAGAGGGAATGAATTCAGAAACAGGAGCACATGATTGGAAGAGAGGGTGGAAGGAGAAAAGAAGAAAGGGAAAATGTTATTTTGAACTGAATCCAAAATAATGTTTTCCCCTTCCCCCTTTTTATTTCATGCTTCTCTTCTTTCCTTTCTCATTTAGCTATGTAAAAATATACATATTGGCTCTAAATAAATCTTATTTACATAGAGCTCTCTGGCTGGATCAGTTATAATATTTAATTTTTCAAAAATTAATATTAATAGGATCTCCTTTGGGATTTTAGCAATAAGCCTCTTCCTTGTGTGTGTGTGTGTGTATATATATATATATATATATATATATTTAGTGTATCAAGGCAGTAGATAATTTTCCAAACATATACTGTTAAAAATAAGAGACAATGAATGTCTTATGTTTAATCATGAGCCGTTCTAAACATTGTAATTTGGTTTTAATTTCAGGTGAAAATAAAGACAAACATTCTCCAACATTTGGATAATTTTTTTAAGTTGGTTCTAAGCTTTCAGCTCACATGAGCCATCTTCAGAGAGGTTACAAGGATGTTAACATAAAAACATCCACCATCAGCGACAATTTTATCTTATGTTGACATAAAATTTTGCTAAGCAACAATGACAGTTACCAAAAATAGCAAATGCAGTTCGTAAATTTGTAATGCAGTTCTATGATGTCACACCACGTGAGAGCTTCAAATGATAACAGAACCATATATTTAAATGCAATGTAATGTGTTATGACCAGATTTAAACGTGATTTTATAAAGTGTGGGTTGCTTGGATTTAATGTAGATGTCCTCAATTTTTGAAGGTTCTTTTTACTGTGTGTATGATAGTGGATGTTTTGATGTTAACAAAATATGTTGAGAATGGCTCATGATTAAACATAATAGACATTCATTGTCTCTCATATTTAACAAGATATATAACGAACAGAATAAAAAGTGTTTACAGATTTTTGTTAACATTCCAAAGACACATACACAGGGTAAGAAATATTCTATTTTTTGCATACCTATCTTGTTTTATATGAAGCAGTTACAGAATACTTACATTATGAACAGGATATTTGGCAATAGATTTTGGTTTCAAAGGGGTTTCATCCATTTCATCATGACCAACTACAGTCACAATCACGTTGGCCTTGGGCCTCTTAAATAAGGAGCCTTGCAACATGCCATTCCAATTCATCTCCTGAAAATAAACACAGCAGAAAATTCAGTAACAGAAATCTAAAAATAAATCACAAATATATACAAGGAGATGCTGAAAAATTCTCATCCTGACCCACTTCCTAACCAAATGACCAATCATCAGAATGTATTTTTGAATCCCAATTTGATCTGATCAGGATCATATACAACGTAAGTGTTTTTAATATCAGAGTATTTGTTTTTATAGCCAGAGAGGATATAAAAACAAATGCAAGTTAAATTCTAAGCCAAACACTTAAACCCAATAGCTTAGGATTTTATTACTTAAGTCTACCATTTGTCCATACATTGAATACTGTTGCCATATCTTGTCAGGTTCTCCTGCTATTCATCACAAGGTTCTTGACAAAATCGAAAGTAGGATCTACAATGTAATCAATCCAGATTTGGCATTTCGACTTCAGTCAGTTTCTCACCAACATGACATGGCTTCCCGCCATCTTTTCTACAAATATCTTCATGGCAATTGCTCTGATGGGCTTTTTTCCCTTGGTGCCCTGACAGGTAGGTATCTAGGTCTCACCCTTTTAGCATTGAAATAGTTAAATGTAACCACCACTTCTACCCCAACAGTTTCTTTTCTCACACTTGTTGCCTGTGGAACTCCCTTCCATTTACTTGCTTCCCTGTTAGCTACAATCTGAAAAGGTTTAAATGCAACATCAATTGCCATCTTCTATCTTCCTGAATCCCATTCATCTTTTATTCTTTCTCAATACCACCTATACCCAAACTTTTTTTTCTTACTAAGACTCCCTGCATACTAGTGGACTACTTGCACGCTAGAGAATTCCAATTGTGTGTCCGTAAAAAAAAAAAAAAAAAAAATCCCTGTTCAAGCATTTGAAAAAAATGGTAAAATCAATTATTGTAAACCACCTGAAGATGCCAAAAGGTTGAAACCTAGGTTGCGGATATAACTCCAAATGAAAAATATTCAAAAGATCTACAATATAAGTGTATTGAACACTTAATACAATTGTGTTAGTCAGTTAAGTGCTATACGTGATACATGCTTGGGCAATTATGTCTCAAAATTACTGACTGGGTAAAACGTTTTCCCGCAGTAGGTTGCCATTACTTTCTGCGGTAGACTGGTTGCCAACCAAGGTTATTCATAACTGGAAGAAAGAGGCGGATTAATACATTTCCCAAGAGATTTGTGCATAATTGAATGCAATGAATTCAACTGGAATTTGAACTCGGCTCCCCGATTTCTCGTTCTAGATCGATATCCACTGGTTAATAGTTAACAAGGTCAAATGTCTAATGGATGTTAGAATAGTCAATTCTTTTGTTTTGTTCTGCTTGCTGATAATTTAGAATTAAAAAAACAAAACACTGCACTGAAAGTAGGATAACTGTTTTTTTTTTTATTTTATGAATTTTTGTACAATACATTTTGAAAGAAGTAATGGATTTTTTTAAAAATCTTTAATCCAACAGATTTTATTACCTAAACGTTATTTTTAGTGGATGCACATATTTGTACAGGTTTAAATCCTGCTAGAGAGTGCATATTTTTTCCTTTAATAAATTCACTTGAATATTCAGACCAGGAGATTAAAATAAATATACTGTTTGATAAATAAACAAAGCATTTACTCATATATGACTATCCACTAAAAATAACAAAGCAGTTTTTCCCAATCTTTTTTTTGCCATACCCCACCTCATCAACCAAGTTTATAGAACAATCTGTCATACAACTCTAGCGGGAAGGAGAAAAGATGGATTAACATCTTTCCCAAGTGTGTTTGGGTGTAAGTGAAAGCAATGGATTCAACTGGAATTTGAACTCAGCTCTCCGATTTCTCATTTCAAGTTGATATCCTTTACATAGGTACCTCCAATAATTTGCTTTAAAAAAAATAACAAAAAAGAAGACTCCAAACTTAAAGTTTTTCTGTCAAAATGTTTATCAACAGGAAAGATCGAAGTAATCTTTCATTATTTTATTTTCATATTTTTAGTAATTTCTAACACATTTAAAATTTTAGTACAAAATCTTTTTCATCAGCAGATGGATAATGTAATATTATGCAACTCATTTTTTTCTGGTTAAAAACACCAGAATTTGGAAATTCTTGCAAAAAATCAAATAACTGTCGGATTTTAATGAAACTTTCAGGACTTATATACAAAAGAATTATTTTTGAAATCATTATTTTTTTAACATGTTATCCCCTACTCCCTCCACATAAATTCACAAAATTTCAAAAAAATTAAATTTTGTATTGAAAATTGGTTTTATTCATTAAATTCAGGACATCTATTTTTTCCCCACCACCCCCACAAAAAAAAAATCTGCTCCAAACAGTAAAATAAAAAATGCAATAAAACTATGACATTAATTAGATAAGCTTTTAATTACTTTTTAAAAATATTCATATATTAAGACATTATAATCTGAAGAAAACAAATTTCACCATGAATAATGAATTTTTACAAGAATTGTTTTTATTTTTTATTTATAAGTAATAAAATTTCAAAAATATTTTTAAAATTCTTCAAAGCCTTATCACAGTTAGGTTATTAAATGATGACTATATTTACTAATCAAAAATTGAAAAGTTTAATACAAATCTTTAAACCAAAAGATGTTTTAAATAATTGATTTCTTTTTTTTTTGTGTGTGTGTGTGTGTGTGTGTGTGTGTGTGTGTGTGTGTGTGTGTGTATATACAGGAAGTTTTTTTTTTTTTTTTTTTTTTTTTAAGTATGAGATTTTCTGTGTTACAGTAAAAAGTCACAGGTTTCACAGTTTCTTCACCTTACAGGAAAAGGATTTGGATAATTATGCCAATCCTGGTCAACTATACTTAGCTTATCCCATCTGCCATCAATCACTTCATACCTCACTGATTAAGAAATACTTTTATACTAAACTTCATGCTATAAACAATACTTGTGTAAATCAGATTAAGTTAACTTTAAATCTGCTAATTTTTCAAAAATAACATATCACAAATATATTTCATTTTTGCAAGATTTTTAAAAACCAAGAATTAACTTTTGTTCATGAACTTGTCCAACTGTAAAAAAACATTTTGACAACTTGTAAAAAGTTGAGATTCTGATGGATATAATTTCTATTTGAAATACATAAGAGTATTTTGCTTACTGAAAATAGTAAATTTAATCATTTAGCTTTCAACTAAAGCTAAAATGAAAGCTTCAAGAAAGCTGTTTTATTTTTAAAAATTCAACTTAAAACTTAGGTATCAAAGATTGAGTGGAGGTATCTACCATTACACCACACATACAATGCACATATACCCAGACACACATAATTTCAATTTAAAAATTTCATAATCCCAACATCATTTCCAATCTATGCATAATTATAATCAATGTTTCTGTTTTTATATTCCCCCTCCCCTTCATACACATATATAATTATGTCAACAAAACATCTAATCCAATGAAGTTCAAAAGGATGAAATATCTTTTTCTACTTTGTCATTATTTTTCCTAATACACACACACACACACACACAATGTGTGTTTACAGGATTAAGAGGGCTTATTATATTGGCAATGCCAAACAGTAAACCTTGTGACTGCAATTAGAGTAGAAGATATTTTTCATCACCCCTAATATTCTCTCTCATTACAATTCTACATTCATAAATATTCATGTTCAATTAATATAATTAATCATCAGACATCAGCCAACTGTTTTGTTATCAGTCCCAGCTGGTATACTTCTGACTACTAAATAAACTAGTAAATATAGTCAAATGTCACCTGGCGCATGACATGGATTACAAAAAGATCATTTAGTATAAGGCAGTTTGGGAATTTTCCATGTTTCAGTAACAAATTGAGATTAGAAAAAAAAAATTATTTCACCAAAATTTGTATAAGCCACCTGAATCATGTCAAAAGACAATCTTCTAAATCATTTTATATATTTACAATTCATGCACACACACAATGAAACAAGCTGAAATTAAAAAAACAAAAAAAAAAAAAAAAAAAAAAAAAAACACACCCATCCATAGTTCTTACCTCTCTAAAATTTCTGAAGAAACATTTTCAGCAAGACACTTGTTTGCTGAAGTTCTTTGTCATTATGCTAAGTTCTCTTGAATTCATTACTTGAGACACAGCTATATACAGCTGACTATAGTATAAGAGAAACATTTGAATAATTTTCTAATTTTTGTATTAATAATAATAATAAATCTATTCATTAAATTTATTATTTTTCCACTGGTTTAAGTAAGTTGGTCCATTCTTAATAAAATCTTAATTAAATAGATTAGCTTATCACCAGTTAACTCTTTGTTGGATATTGGTTACAATTGTAACCAATATGCAACAAAGGGTTAATGGCCATTTTCATGATAGCTCTTTTTCAGGTCGTCCAATTTTGTATAAGGCCTGGCAGTAATGAATTGTCTTTGATAAGCTGGGTTCATGTTTCACATGGTCTACCTATCATACGTAATTGAACCATAATGAAATATTGGAGCAAGTTTTACAGCTGTATGCCCTTACTAACACCAACCAGTTTAGAAAACTAGAAACTCAGTGTTTTTATTGAGACACCATCTCTAGGAAGATTACCTACTAAAGTTAGAGAGTTCAGCCTACCCTATTCTACACAGAGTAGGTTTAGAAGATTTTATATCAGGTTTCCTTCTCTTAAAGAAGTTGTTATCCAAAACCAAAAACTCTTACCCAACCTAAGCCATTTAACATCATATTTAGGACACAATTAGATAATTCCATAAATTTGTAGTAATGTGAAATGGCAAATGATAACAATGGTTACTGCAAACAGTGCAGAAAATAATATTGTGGAGCCTAGAATTATAGAATTCTATAACAATTTTGGCAATGTTTAACCTCAACTAAGAAACACATTTTCCCAAATTCCACTAGATACCACAGGGCACCATTAGCCATGGTGATTATTTTAAGCTAAGAATATAAAATTAAAAGATTTACAGATGTAAGACGACTATTTAGTTTATGCCATTTAAGTGAAAGTTTGCTCAAATTTTAATATTCTTTTTTCTTTTTCAGATGTATCAAGAGCATTAACATATCTCTTAATCTGGCATAAAATGAAAAGGCGCACTATGATTATAATACATTGCCAACCATATCAAGAGATAGCCAGTTTTTTAAAAGTGGTCAATGGAACAGGTGGGGGCAATAAATGCTTGTGCATAGATCCCAGAGGTACTCATGGCGATAGGCACAAAGTTCATCTTGTCTGTGATGGTCCTTAAGCAAAAAGGAAAAGAGACTATGCAATACCACCACACTTCTTCCTATAGAGCTTTAGCATCAATACTACTGGCTATATATGGCATTCTAGAGAGTGGTCAAGTTATAGATCAAGACAGTGATCATGTGTGTTCCAATGGGATTCTATTCCCTTTCACATAGCCTACATGACACTAAAGAAAGTGACCAAGAATTTTAACAATTTTCACAACACCCACCCCAATATTTGTCCTTCATGCTCTTATGTTGTGCATTGTGGTGCAGTGGATATCAACCTAGAATGATAAATCGGGGAGCTGAGTTCGAATTCCAGTTAAATTCCTTGTGTTCACTTATGCACAAATACCCTTGGGAAAGGTATTAATCTGTCTCTTCCCACCAGTCATGGGTTAAATAATAGGATAGATTGGGTTCTATAGGCTTGGTTGGCAACCAGTCTACTGCAGAAAGCAATGGCAACCTACTGCAGGATAATCTTCTGCCCAGTCAGTCATGTCTCTTTCGAGACATGATCGCCCAAAGCGTGTATCATGTATGGCACTTAACGGACTGATGCTCTTATGTTCTGAACCTCCTACATCTTTTATAAAAGGGAGACCAACCAATGGGTTCTGATTATACCATGGACAAGTTAAAAGCTACCATTATGATTGTGAAGGTCAATATGAAAGTGAACCTCCTGATCCGAGTGAACAGTTGCTGTCCTGAATGAAAATGTTTGGGTTTTTTTTATTAAAAAAAAAAAAAAAAAAAAAAAAAAAAAAAAGTTTTGGTTTCTCTACAAAATCTTTTTGAAAAAATGTTTATCACTTGAATATTTGTTTACCTTTATAATTTGTTTTCACGCTTTCTATGGTGGCCATCTACTCAATTTCAAACATGAACACTTAATTAAATTAAGCATTGTTTGGCACTCATGTAAAAAGATACTCGTAACTCAGAGATTATAGTGATGAACAATTACATAATATGAATAATGGCTGGTTAATCTCACTTTCCAAGATTTGTTTGATGGGGCAAGTAACCAATTCTTGTCAAAGACACCTGCATGTTTGTGTTCATTGAGTTCACATGTGGTTTATACTGCGACTAAGTTGAGCAGACCTTAATTACAATTCCTGGGAAAGAGTGCATAATCTGTCATGATCAGTCATTTAACCACACTAGTATGCTCAAACATTCGGTCACAATGAATTGGGACTTTGTGCTAACACAACCGTTGGCAGCTTCCAAAGTCAGTCAGTTAAGTTCCATACGTGATACACACTTTGGGTGATCATGTCTCGAAAGAGACATGACTGACTAGGTAGAAGATTATCCCGCAGTAGGTTGTCATTACTTTCTGTGGTAGACTGGTTGCCAGCCAAGGCTATAAAACCAATAGGTCCTATTATTTAACCCATATATATCGATATCCACTGTACCACAACACACATCCAAAGTAGTCTACCCAATTCCACTCATAACTTGAATTTTAGTCAATTAGCTTTATGTAATTGCCATTTTGGATTTCTTTATTCTGGCTAACCATCCTAAGGTTATATTTAGGAAAACACGTGAATAGTCATGACCACATTGGTCATCAGGAACTTTCCATTGAAAGTTCATAAATATTGATGGGGAGTATATGGTTCAGTCAATAGCTGATGTTGAACCAGTACCTGGGTGTAGATATGTGCACATTTGGTTATTCAGGATACATAGATCAGATGTTTCTAGAAGAGATTCTAATTTTACTAGTTTGATTGGGGTTTCTACAGACCCACATTTTGCTGTGTGCAATAAAATTTCATTAGTAGAAAGAGAGTGGGAAGTTGGCCAATGAACTAGTCTTATTCAGTCTGTGTTTTGTCGGAATATAAATTGAACGTATGATTATTGTTCAATCAGTTGAAGCTTTTACTGCCATGGTCTGAAGAGTTGTGTTTAATTGTAATTTTTTATAGGGTATTGAATTTTTAACCAATATTGAAGTACCCCACCACCATTTGCCAATTCTCTATTGTTGGTATTTTGTGATAAGTTTCATATATTTTAATGGAGATATCAGTTTCTTAGAGAAGACCATATTTGGATTGTAATCTGTAAGGAGTTGTTTGATTTCCTAATAATTTGATTTAACACCTCTACAATTCCATTGTATAACGCTTGTGTGCCATTTGTCCATTTCAGTGGTAACTATTTTATTTTAATGAGTGGATCTTAAGAATGACTTTTTTTAGTTTTTGGTTATCCATTTCCATATATTCTATACCGTTTGTTTCCCTTGTTTGTGAACTTCTTCGATTAATTGGGTTCTTTTCATTTTTTTTTTTATTTATTATCTTTATGTGGGTTGTCATTCCTGTTTATTTTCTTTTAATTCTGTTTTTTGGATTTCAATATTTTTTTTTAATATTGAGATTTGATTGGTTTTTGTTCTGTTATTGGAAGGTTGTCAGTGATTTTTGTGTTGGTTTCATATATTCTATACAGTCAGGTTTCTGTTTGGTATGGGTTGCTTCCAAGTTTACAATTGATTTTAATGTTCTCAATATGCTTTTTAATGCTGGAATTAAAAATGATAGTTCTTGTGTCTCATGTAATTTGTTTGATATAAGATTTTCATAGGTATAGCTTGGGTAATTTTTGCAAATGATGGTGTATTGGAATTGGTTTTGATGCTTTTCCTTGCTTCTGAGTAGAGAATTTTTTTGGTGTGTTTAATTTTTTTTATGCCTTTTTCTAGGTTTTTCAGTCCCTGGAAGTTGTCCAATGATATTTTAAAGAATTAGGTTTCAATTGGGCATGTGATCTCTATGTGAATAGGATTATTCTCCTCACATTTTCCACATACCAACTTCCATGTACATTCATCCTTACAGCGTCCATATATTTAGCAGTTGAAGCATCTTAATCTTAAGGAAATATATGTTTTGATTTTTGGAAACTATTTTTTTAATTCCTGTGGTGTTTTTGGCACATCAAAAGTAATGATATAAATGTTCATCTATAATTGTATCATTTTTTTTTAATAGATATTCTTTTTTGTCTATTGTTTCCTATTTTGATGAATTATTATTCTTAATTTCTTCCAGTGTACACAGTAAGAGTTCAGTGCTCCTCACCAGACATTTGGGGGAATTTAAAAATTGGTGCAAGTAGACCTCTACCTTTATATCATGAAATTTGGTTATCCTTCGCAAAGTTTTAGCAGCATGTTTTTCTTTGACTTCTATTAGTAACATTATTTCAGTTTTTTTTAACTGTTTTTGGAGTTATCTGAAATACTAACATTTTTTTCATCTATTGCAAAAAAAGGTGGCAACTTCATAATTAGTTTGTCTTCTATTGGCTCTATTACTATGAATTTCAAAGATTTTGCCTTCAATTGATTTTCAATGTCACTCTCTGTGTCTATATCAGTGTGTAGTCTCTTAGGTTTGTTTTATGCTCATATTTTGTTATCATTCATTGGTCATGCTCCCGACCCACGTTGGAGCCCAATATGGCGGATATAACGAGGTGGAAAAATCTCATTTGCCTCATTCCTCCAGGGCTACCTGACTTGTCTACTCAAACATGGCAAGAGTTCCAACCACCTGTTATATCTAGCATTGTCTACCAATTCCTTTTTCCTCACAGTTTGAAACAGCCATGTCAGAGTTTTCCCCCCGCCAAGTCTGATTGACCTTACAGCCACCAGTTACTAAGTCAATTTAATGTTTGATATGGTAAATTTGTTTGTTTGTTTCGAGGTTTAACGACCTATCAATCCTTATGGGATCATTTAAGGTCATAACAAATTTTTTGGGGGTAAGGTTATATTATTTTTACAGACTTTTGGAAGATGTCTTGCTTTTTAAACTTTTCTATTGCTTACAAGTTGTATTACTTTTTAAATTTTCCCCCTGGTGAAGGTCAGATCTATTTTTGATCTTCGGATCTTTACTTAGATTATATTTTGTTGGATAGTTTGATCTTTTTGAAGAAGGTTAAAATAGTATTAGAGTTTATTTTTTCGAAAAGATCTTTCAGGTTGTTAACATTATAGAGGGATTGCCGAATATATCACTGCAGTCAAGTAGAACATGTTTTACTGTATAGGGTTCTTGAGATGCAATGCATTCAGGAGGTTCTTCATTTTTTAGGAGATAAGAATGGGTTAGGTGTGTCTGTCCTATTCGAATACGGGATATAATCACTTCTTCCTTGCGTGATTTACTGGGTTCTGATAGTTGTTTCTTTAGGATGGGTTTGATTTTAAATAATTTGTTGTTTTGACAGTTGTTCCAGGTTTCTTGCCATTTCTTTAAAATATAATTCTTGATTAGGGGTTTATAGTCCATGTATGGAACCTTTATGTTACTTATGTCACATTTTAGGGAGTTTTTTTTGCAGCCACATTAGCTTTATCATTTCCATGAATTCCAGAGTGACTGGGAATCCAACAGAAAATGATAGTTTTATTTTGTGAAATCACCTGTAGTCTATTTAAAAGTTTGATGATCAAAGGATTGTTTAATTTTTGCTTCTTTATTGCTTCAAGCACTGCTAAAGAATCCGAGAATATAATAACTGTTTGAGGTAAGTTTAGGGATGAGATCCAGGGCTAAGTCAATGGTAATAACTTCTGCACTAAATATTGATGAATTGTCAGGTAATCTTTTTTGTAGAACAGTACTTTTACAGATAGCAGCACATCCTACTTTGTTATTGACTTTAGAGCCATCAGTATATATGTGGGTCCAATTTGGATATTGATTCAATATATAATTTAGTTTTTCTATATAATGAAAGGGATGTGTGCCAGCGTTTATGTGATCAGCCAGTTCTAAAATGACTTTGGATTGTTTCAAAAGCCAGGGTGGATGTTCGAGGACATTAAATTCATGTATACTAGTTTCATCTATCGAACTGTCATTTATTGGTTTTATTTTTTTCATGTGAAGGCCAAAAGGTTTAATAACGTTTTCTTTTTTGTCAAACAGGTGTTTATAGTTTGAGTTAAATGTGCATTGATAGGCAGGATTTGATGGATTAGCTTTAAGTTTGAGATAATATTCCAGCGCTAATTTTTCACGTCTCAATTTTAGCGGAGCCTCATGCGCTTCTACATATAGGCTTTCTATGGGAGATGTTCTAATTGCACCAAGGGCAAGTCTTAGACCTGCATGGTGAATGGGATCAAGAATTTTTAGGTAGGATTTCCTAGCCATATCATATATAAAACAACCATAATCCAGTTTGGATCTTATTAGAGATCTATATATTTTTAAGAGTTATATGCAATCTGCACCCCATTCTGTATTAGCTATAACCCGCATAAGTTGTAGTGTTTTGAAACATTTTTGTTTTAAGTATTTCAAATGGCGGATGAATGTGAGTTTTTTTTATCAAAAATTATTCCCAGAAATTTGTGTTGGTCTGTTATTTCAATATCTGTTCCTTCTAATTTGAGTGTTGGGTCATTGTGCATTTTTCTTTGGTTACAAAAATACACACCCTTCGTTTTGGTTGATGAGAATTTAAAACCATTTTCGATGGTCCATTGGTTTAATTTATTCATGCATATCTGCAGTTGACGTTTTGAGGTATGCATATTTTCAGATCTATGGCAAATCAGGAGATCATCCACATATAAGGAGCCATTAACTTCATTGTTCAGGCAGTTTACAATGATGTTGGTTTTTATACTAAAAAGAGTAACCGACAAGATGCATCCTTGTGGAACTCCTTGTATTTTTGAATCAGAGAGAGTAGATCCAATTCTTACTTTAAAGCTTCTGTTGGATAAAAAATCTTTTATCAACAAGGGTAGTCTACCTTTTAGACCCAGATTGAATAAGTCTTTCATAATTCCATGCCTCCATGTGGTCGCATAAGCCTTTTCTAAGTCAAAGAAAATGGCTATTGCATGTTCTTTTTTGATGAAAGCCTCTCTGATAAATGTTTCTAATTGGATTACATTATCGATTGTCCCTCTTTTACTTCGGAAGCCACTCTGTAAATTGAAAATTAAGTTATTGGTTTCCAGGTACCACTTTAGTCTTTTATTTATTATTCTTTCGAACGTTTTGCATAAGCAACTTATTAGCATTATGGGTCGAAAGTTTGAGTCTGATTTGTCTTTCTGGTTTTGCTATGGGAATCACAATGGCCTGTTTCCATCTCTTTGGCAGTTTTCCCTTTAGCCATATTTTGTTAAAGATATCTAACAAATATTTTATACAATGGTGGGGGAGTTGTTTTAAGAATTCATAATGAATTTCATCAGGACCAGTAGCAGTATTGTGTGATTCATTTATGGCATTTCTAAGTTCATTCATCGTAAGAGGCTGATTGTAATCTTCTTTGTTATTAGAATTAAAATTTAGTTTATTTTTCATTTTTTCTATGTCCTGCTTAATTTTTTGGAAAGGTTGTCTATAGTTTTTGTTAGAGGAATTGTTTTTAAAGGTTTCCGCTAGTACATTTGTTATATCTTTTGTTTGTTATTTTTTTATTATTTAGAGTGAGGTGATTTAGAGGAGAAGATACATTCTTTCCAGCGATTTTCCTTATGTTCCAAACTTTTTTTGGTTTTGTGTTACAATTTAGATTCCCTTTTGGCTTCCTTGATCACTCTACATGCTACTGCTCTTTTCTGCTTGAAAAGATCTAAATTATGAGTTGTGGGTTGAGCATTGAATTTCCGTAATGTACTTTTCTTAATCTGATAGCTTTTTTGCATTTGTCATTGAACCATGGACTTTGTTTGGTCCATTGCTTTTTGGTATGCATACCTTCGCAATGGCTATTAAGGTTTCTGTGAAGTATTCGATGGATTTACTGTCTTCTTTGACTGAAAGCTTTTGGTAGCATTTTTTTTATATTCCCTCCAATTTGCTTTATTTAGCTTCCATCGAGCCGGGTGATTTTCAATTTCTTTTGAGGAAATGGTCACTACCCCATCAGTCATCTAGAACTTTCCGATCATAGTCCATAAGTGTAGATGGATCACAAAGGGATAGGTCCAGGACTGAGTAAGTGCCTGATGCTGGATGTAAATAGGTGTTGGACTTGTTATTTAGTAGGCATAAGTCATTGAGATTAATGATTTTCTCTAGATTTTTGTCTTTTTTATCTGAGTATATAGATCCCCATATAACATTGTGGCAATTAAAGTCACCTAGTAATAAAAAAGGTCTAGGAAGTTGTTCAATTAGATTGTTTAATTCAGATTCATTTATGCGATCTTGAGGAGGAATGTAAATAGAGCAAATGTTAATGGTTCTATGTATAGTGGCTTTTGCAGCAACAGCTTGTATATCAGACTTTAATTGTATTTTACTTTGGGGGATATCATTTCTAATTAGAATCGATACACTCCTAGATGCCTTCTGATTGAGGTTATTTATATAATTATATTGTGTATAATTTTTTTATTTTTATTTTATCTTCAGCTTTTAAAAAGGTTTCTTGTAGACAGATAATAGTGGGATGATAATTTGTTATAAGAAGAAGTAGCTCATTTATGTTTGGTTTTAAACCCCGACAGTTCCATTGTAAAATTTTTGATCCATGCTTATATCCAGAAATTTTTAAGAGAGTTTACTTGTCTATCTAATATTTAGTAGTAGAGGTGTCCATCTCTTCTATGCTTTCTCTCTTATTTGCATTTCAATTCTTATGTTTTGTTTCTTGAATTTCTTTTGGTTCTGCTTGTTTATTAGGGGATGTTCCTTTGGTTTTATCCTTTGGTTCATTTGTTGTTCTTTGTCTGGAAGCAGACCGTTCCCGTGTTTGAGATGAACTGGTTATTTTTGGTTTGA
Source organism: Ascarosepion bandense (assembly GCA_037127315.1). Taxonomy (NCBI): domain Eukaryota; kingdom Metazoa; phylum Mollusca; class Cephalopoda; order Sepiida; family Sepiidae; genus Ascarosepion; species Ascarosepion bandense. Next base: position 8,861,810 of record JBBBDQ010001908.1, read on the forward strand.
TTTTGTCTGGACTTTTTGAGCTTCTCTGTCTTGATCGTCTTTCCTGTCTCTCTATTTCCATCAGTTCATATTTGTTTTCCTTTTCCGTTAGAACAATTTCCGTTTTCGATTTGTAATGTTGATTCTTTGAAGAAGGATTTGATTTTGGAGACAAAGAGTTATCAACTTTGGTAGTGGCGATGGGAAGGACTAGTGTTTGCTGTTGTTTGGATTGCAACTTTCTTTCAATTGTAGCACCTTCAGTTTCTTTGGTCTGGAATTGGGGTTTTTCCTTTAGATCTGGATCCATATCGGATCGAGGTGTTGAACTGATCAAATTTTTCTTTAGTATCTCCAATAGAGATCTTAGTTCTTTCACCACTTCTGATAGATTGCCTTGTACTGTTTGATGCTCTGGCTATATTTGCATATGTTGGGGCACTCAGTGAGCGCTCTACTATCCTTCTTGCCGCTGGGTATGATATATTATTGGTATGTTTAATTTCAGATACTTTTTTTTCTTTTTTCCAGACTTCACATTCTTTTGAGTCTGCTGCATGGTTTAATGTATAGTTTGCACATTTTAAATGGAGTTCACAGTTAATATGATCCCCAATTTCTCCACAAACTTTACATCTTGGTGATCTGAAACATCTCTCTTTGTGGTGTCCAAACTTTTGACAATTGTGACATCTCAGAGGGTTTGGTATATATACCTCTACTTTTTCTATCAAGTATCTGATTTTTATTTCAGTAGGAGGTTTTGGGGTGTTAAAATTGAGAATGTAAGTGTTTAGAGTCATTTGATTGTTTTTTTTTTATCATTACTCTTTGAGCATCTGTAACCCCTTGTTTCTTAGATTATTCTTTATTTCCTCTAGCGTGTAGAGAGAGATAGAGAGAGAGATCTGAGCTTCTCACCACACCCTTTGAGGAGTTCAAGGAGTTGTGTGGGTAGGCTTTTATCTTTAAGGTGTTATTCCTTAGTTTTTTAATAGTAGTTGATTTTGTTAAGAATCTCATTGTTTTTTTTCGACAATGAAGGGGGACAATTTGGTTATTGGAGTGTTCTCCATTGACTCCAAGACAATGAATCTCGGAAACTGCTTTTGATCAAATTCATTGTCTGACTCGGGTTCGGAAGCTAGGCTCTCCGAGCTGTATTCGGTATGGGGTCTTTTATTTTTTATTTGTTGCCATGAGTTTTATTTTTTTAAAATTTCACCTTCCTTGCTCCCCACCCTCCTCGGAGCCCAACAGCGGGAGATATTAGGGGGAAACCCATTCGCCCTATTATCCCAGGGATACAAGAAAGGTATACTCACACTAGTAAGAGGCAGTTAGCATTTCAGGTTTCTCTTTATTTTCCAGACCCATTTTTGATGAAAAATTCAGAGTGAAAACCTTCTGTGTAACAGCTTTTCCTTACTAGTAGATTGACCCTTGCCACCACCTAATACTTACACGTGGTCTATCTCTTGTTTGTAGCTGAGAATCAGTCCATTTTAGTGACACATCTATTGAGTTATGTTTAGTTAGCTAATTTTATGCGAGTAAGTATTAGGGTTTGACATGACTAGCCGATTGATCGGATCAGGCCTCTCTGACCGCCCGTCTAGCCCAGGTAAGGGCCAAAGTGGTGTGTTGCAGGAACATGGCCTCTCTGCATCCGGGTCATGACCTGCTCAACCACCAGGATCCCGTCCCCAGACATCACGGGTCACCACCCACGACCAACAGGTGGCCCCATTGAGGGACTTTTACCCTCTGCAGAGGTGCAGTTGACGCATTCTGAAGCCCCGCCAACAGGGTGATGATATGGTAAATGTATTTTGTTTGTTTTGTTAGTCGGACTTAGGGTTTGACATGACCAGGATCAGGTCTTTCCAACTGTCCACCTAGCTCAAGTAGAAAACAAATTGGTGTGTTGGAGTTTAGGAACATATGTACAGCCCAATTCCTAAAATTTTCAACCACCAGGATCCTGTTCTTAAACATCACAAGTTACCACCCATGGCAAACAGATGGTCCACTTGTGGGACTTTTACCCCCTGTAGAGGTGCATCTGGCATATTCTGCAGCCCTGCCGACAAGGCAGCTTCAACCATAGAAGATTCAAAGGCAACAGCTGTTCTCGTGTACCTCCAAACAAAAACAGCTTTGCAAGAGAAGAAGATATAGGAGAAGATGCAGACAATTTTTGCTTGGTCAGACAAAAAGTTTTTCCCTGTGAAGGCTGTGATCAACTACCAAAATGGTAGGGTTTATGCCTCTTCACAAGGAAACATTCCTGAAGGCATCAAAAAGAAACTGGTGTTTTGGTTTGGGCTACTGTTGCTTTTCATAGTTTAAACTCACCTTTGGTGATCAATGAAGAAATATTGAAAATGAATGACGGCATTTATTGTCAAACGTGGGTAGCAGGAGAGAAAGATTGCCCTGGTTGTTGCTGCATCTTCAACTCCTCAAGATGGAGACTCCTCACACATGGCCAATTTCATGCAGAATTAGTGCAGTCATGCACTTCATTTACAAAGAGATTAAGGGCTATGGTGAAAGCAAATTATGGCCATTTTGAATTGTAAATATATGAAAAATATTGTCAATAAATATAACAACCAGCTTGTGAACTTTCATTAACCAAATAAAAAAGGTAAGGAAGGAAACTCCCATCAATACTGGAAAGACTTGAAAAACTTATTTTCATGAAAAAAGAGAAAATTTTTTATAAAATTTCCACTAACAGCATCACTGGCTGCTGTCAATGAATGCCAAATGTTTCCTTATAGGGAAAACGCTAATAATACCATTACCATACTTAATATGTTGACTGCCAGCTGCCAAATATAAAACTTATAATATGACACTTCAAACACTAATCTTATAATGGCAATAGATATATTACAAGTTGATTTCTAGTTTCAGCTGAAGTCTTAACATTGTTTTCACGCTAAAAGCATCATTGCAAATAAACTCGTTGCTAGCACCTGAATTTGAAAATGCATCGGAAAATGCCAAGCACAAGAGAATTTGTGGTTGGCAATTTTTATTATAACGCCGACTCAAAGCTATCTTGCCATTGAAAGTCAATATGTTAAAGAATGTAAGAGGCAAATACTTGCAGATGAAGTAATCTATTTGTTTATTTTGAGCATTTGTCATATTTACCATACAGTTAAAATATACTCATTAAAAATTAACATTTCAAAAAAAATAAAAATAAATAAATAAATAAAAAATAACATGTATGCCATAACATATGTGTGACACCCACACAACCAATGAACACAAAAATCACATGGAACTTAGAATCAAAAAACTATTTCACTTTCAAATATTTCTTATGAAAGTAAATTAAATCTTGCAATGTGTTAAATTTATAAAGGTTTTCCTACTTGATCCGCTGTCGGATTTAAACCATATTTTCAACTCACACATGTCTACATATTCATGGAGCTGGATGCAAATCAAAATTCAGAGTTGATGTAGCATTAAAACATTTTGACATGTAAGCCAACCCACACAAAAAAAAAAACAAAAAAAAAACAGAATATTTGTTTTAACATGTCTATATTCAAAATATTTCAGTAAAGTAATAAACTTACACTTGATGAGAGGCCAAGGGAATGTGAGATCATCTTTGGAATGTCACTGGCAGGTAAATCCTGGGTGGGTTTTTCAAGGAATTTCACATAAGCTGGGGTATGGGTAATGTGGAGTAGATCTCCCATCACCTGGGAACTACACAACAGCAGCAGCACTAGCATGGCTGAAAGACATCAATACACTGGTTATTAAATAATCACAGATTCTATAACGAGAACAAATCTTGTTTATCAACTAAAACACACACATTTATGAGATAGCACTGAAAGGTTCTTGACCAGACCAAGCTCTGAAATATACAAGCTATTCCATTATATTCACCTCCCAGATTCAACACATTTGGCACATTGTTTCTCAGAAATCTTTAAGACAGAATTCTTTTTTTAATAAAATTAAAAAGCATTCTAAAAAAATAAAATAAAAAATAAATGGCCTACTTGATAAGTGAGAAAGCTACAAATTTCCAAACAGTGACAGGAGTCGCTGGGGGAGGCCCAGAGAGGGAGAGACAGGAGTCGCGGGGGGGGGGGGGGGGGAGACAAATTTCCCACCAGATACTTAGTAATTACAGTTTGTCTGAAGTTATTATGCAAATTACATAAACCTCAATAACTAATTTGCTTTAAATAAAAAAAGTTGTCAAATTTTAAAGCATTAATTTAGATGTCTAAACAAAACTGGATTTAAACTTTTCAGTTTTATTAAAGTTATTTGGTTTAATATAAAAACTGCTATCTAAAGTTACTACACAAAACCAGAAAATTTCAGTAATAAGGTAATAAAATCATCAATAATTGATCAAAACTTATTACAGAAAAAACAACAAACTTAAGTCTTTGAAGTGTAGACATCTTAATGTAGTGACCCTTCTTAATAACAGCCAGCAATCTATTTTATTCATTTTTTTTTTTCTTTTTTTTACTTGGCAGGTCCGATTTCTAATATGAGGATTTTGGTTGTCTCACATAGGTTTACTTTGCTGTCATTGTTTTCCACCCCAACATAATTTCATCTTCATATCTGCATTAAATAAAATCTATCCTTTGGCCTATTAAGTGTCACCAGATATTGATCCATGAAAATTACTAAGAAAAGTCGATTTTCATGTATTTCTTTTCAAAATTTTGATATTTTAAAATATTTGATTTGCTGAGAGGAGTTTGCTTGATAATTTGTAAAGTATTCTATAGATTTAGTTTTTGACTCCCTCAATTCCAGCCTGCTGTTCAAAGATTTGAGTACTGGTCAGGAGTGGTTATTTTCCCTTTAACTCACTTTAGTTTACATTCCCCTCTTAAAGTTATTTTTTCTTTGCCTCTAATTACAGGATGTGCATTGTGGTACAGTGGATATCGGCTCAGAACAAGAAACTGGGGAGCCGAGTTCAAATTCCAGTTGAATCCATTGTATTCACTTACGCGCAAATACCCTTGGGAAAGGTATTAATCCGTCTCTTCCTTCCAGTTATGGGTTAAATAGCAGGACAGATTGGGTTCTATAGCCTTGGTTGGCAACCAGTCTACCGCAGAAAGCAATGGCAACCTACTGCGGGATAATCTTCTGCCCAGTCAGTCATGTCTCTTTCGAGACATGATCACCCAAGCGTGTATTACGTATGGCACTTAACTGACTAATTCTCAACTTATATTTTCAACAGACCTTGTTATTATTCAATGATTCCTGCAAAGCTCTGTTGATATCTCCAATGTTGACATTCCCTCACCCAATAACATTATTTTCTGTTTTTCAGCATTTGTTAGATTTTTTTTTTATTACCTAGGTTTCAATATAAATTATAGAAATAAAAAGTTTTATATTTCAGCTGCCTTGAACTAATATTAGTTTCATCAGCATAACTTCACATTGCCTTTTTTCATAATAAATCCAATAACTTTAATAAAACAAGTTAAAACTACCTAAAAATTTAACTCAAGCTTTGTTTTGACATCTAATCATTTCAAAGCCAATTCCAGATATTGAGGTTTATGTGACTTGCATAAGAACTTCAGACAGACTGTCAGCAAGATTTTGGTAGCTGATGTTTGAAATGGGACATGTAGGTCCTCCTCAAGTGGAAGATTAGCATAAAATGACCTATCTTTCATTGTGCTCTACTGAAATAATATATTCAGCAACATGACTTGATCAAAGTCATGGCTACATAATCAAAAAAACCATCTCATATTCAGTAACACTAGAGGACTGAATTAAAAATAAGTACACTTTGCTAGCTGTATAGCTTGAGCCTGGCCTCTGTTCAGGGTTCGATTTGGTTTAGTTTGTTTTACAACAAATCAAGCCTTTTCCAGGCGAATAGCAAATTCTTTCATACAATAATAAACATAGGTTTGGTTTGACAAAAGTCAAAAAGACAGTTTTGGCTTGATCTGCATGAAACTCAAAAAGGTAGATACAGGTATAGTAAGTTGTGTCCCATTTTAGGGCAGATTCCTTAAGGAGACATGATTGAGCGACGGATTACCCCCCACCCCACCCCACCCTGGATTGAGGAATAGAAGAGCAGTGTTTGAATTTTAGTTGAGGTCATTACATTCACTTACATGCTAATATCCTCGAGAAAAGCATGAGGGATCTCTTCTCTCCCCACCCCCGGTGTAAATAGTAAAACACTAGGTTTTATAGCCTTGGGTGGTAACTAGTCTAAGAGAAGGCAAACTGAATTCAAAACTGTATTAAGTTATTCGGACTGTTGTCATCTTTATTGTCATATTCACAACGCTTCAGCTGTTGTATGCACTGACCTTCTTCAGGCAACTAGAATTTTGAACCAAACCCTTTATTTCTATCATTGGAGTATATTGTTTTCATTTCATGAGTCATGTCACTTCTGGATGTCTTAGTTATTTCCCTTTAATTCAACATAATTGGTAAAAATCTAGTGTAGCTATGGCAGCCATGGGACCTGAACAAAGTTTAACACTATTTCACTATGGAATGATTGTTAGAGTCTGAAAGATGACCAATATCACTCAAGTGACAACTGCTGTTTTTTTGGGCAACAGTAAGTCGCAAAGACATGCAAACTAATGTAAATCCTGAACAGCGGTACACAAAAACTGCATAATGGGATTACTAACAATGAAAAAGGCAATGGAACATTGCTTCACATCCTATCATGGATGCCACAATTGAGTTAAAGATAGCATGGGAATACATACAGATAAATATATTTATTCAACAACACCAGTACATCACAGGCACTATATTACATGATATAGGCTCTAATATTCAAGGAAAGACAGAAGCTGCACATTATTAATTAGATAAGTCTGTCCTGAATATCTACTGGGACTCAAGCTCTCCCCAGAACTCAAGTGGAACTTGAATATTTGATTCCTTGCTAAGGATGTTTGAAAAATGGCCGATACATTGTACCCTTTCAGTAAATATCCAACTCCCCCTGCTCTACTCTATCTTTACAAGAGTCAGATCAGACCCAAAAATGGCGTATTGCTGCCATATCTGGGCTGGAGCTGCACACTTCTCCTTTGACTGTCTTGATAGAGTTCAAAAGTATCTATGCTTTTTTGTGAATGATAAATTATTTTCCACACTTTTTTCACAGATGAACTATCGCAAGAGTCTCACTGCTGCATCACCATTTCCATGGCATGTGTTCTAATGAGCTATATTCTTTAGTTCCATGACACCTGTCCTTTACAATTGGGACTCTCCATGCAACATACACAAGTCTGAGTTATCTTCATTCCCGTCGTACTCCAAAAGTAAAAAGTAAATTCTATTCAAACAGCTTCTTCCAAAGCAGCTCTGTTTTTTGACCCAGACTCCTAGCAGGATGTTTTCCCCAATCACTATAATCTTGACCTCTTATTCGTTAATTTTCTTGTATAACCCCACATAGTCCCATGAGCTTCACTTGACTTTTCTTAAACCTCAGGCAACACCACACAGTAACTCCCTACCTTGAGTGGCTCTTGGACCTTGTATTGGATGAGGAAAAAAAGAAAAAAAAAGAAAGAAAAAAGCACTGTCTTCAGTCCACATTCAAATAAAGTAAAAATTCTTCTATGACAGAAGTCTGTGTTGTAATTTTTCTATAACCAACCACTAATAAGATAACCAATATTACAAAAACTGTATTAGACTGACACCGTCTCAAGCCAATATGTTAAATAGAGCTAAAGAGTATTCTGAAATTTGAGAATACAAAGTTATATAAGAATTATACAAGGATAGATAAGAAAAAAATGTTTGGGACTATATAAAAAGTTATAGAATATCAGTACATAATTAAAGAAGTAATGCAACTGAATGAAAAAGCAGAAAAATTCCGTATAACTTCATCGATCTAAAATAATAAATGGAATTATATATGCAGTGATGCCGATAGATTTTTAATGTTCCATTGCCTTTTTCATTGATAGTGTCCCAGACACACACATGGTGATTTGAGTAATTCCTTGGGAAATTCAGTGTATATTAACTAAAGTTTAAGAAATTGTTGTGTTATTAAATGATGCTATTTGTCTGACATGGTTCCACTTAATGCATGACAACCAGAAACAATGCCACAAAATTAAACATTATCACAAACAATCACATCAGATATCTCATTAAAACAGTTGCACTAATAGTTATTGAAAAATACATTTTATAATATATCTAACAACAAAAATACGAAATGCTTAAAAAATAAAATATCTAAGATCTTTAATATTTATTAATATTTATCGTAGTTGCTTTAAAAGAATATTTAAAGGAAACAGATGTGTTGGACCGATGTATTTGCTTGCTTAGTATCAACAAGCAACAAATTCCTCTTACTATCTCATAAGTGTTAAAGATTGGTTTATGTGCAATGTATCATTTTTCATAGTAGAAATGAGATGCAACCTTGGGACACACAGATAAAGCGTTTACTGTGTCCTTTTAAATTTTAAAATGCAAGACATACACCTTGCAGCATCTCTGTATATGTGTAGGAGGGAGAGGTATAAACACAAGTGTTAGTTATAATTATGTACAAAGGAGGAACACTGGCTGAAGAAGCCAGAACGCCAATTTTTAACGATTTTTTTTCCATACACTTTTGTTTTATTGTTTTTGCTTTCAAGAAAAAACTCGGAGTCAGTTAAGTGCCATATGTGATACACTCTTCTGATCATGTCTCAAAAGAGTCATGACTGACTGGGTAGAAATCTTCCAGCAGTAGGTTGCCATTACTTTCTGTGGTAGACTGGTTGCTAACCAAGGCTATATAACCCAATCTGTCCTGTCATTTAACCCATAGCTAGATGGAAGAGACAGATTAATACTTTTCACAAGAGTATTTGCATGTAAGTGAATGCAATGAATTCAATTGGAATTCAAACTCGACTGATTTTTCGCTCCAAGCTGATATCCATAACATCAGAACAGAAGATCAGCTTAAAAAAAGTGAAATGTAAGAACCTGGACACAAATTTACTGTGGATGATTTAGCAATCAGTGCACTTTCTAGATATTTTAACTTTAGTAAACAGCTTTCTTTTTTTAATTAAAGTAGAATTTTATAAATCAAAATTATAGTTAAACTCACTGTGGTTAGTGACTAATGCACTGAATATCTCATTTTATGAAAAAATTTTCATTCATAAAAATGTTTTATTTAAATTCCACAAGGTTTCTTCTATATATTCCTTGTGGCATTCGTTACAGGCTATAGAATAAATTCCTGCTTTAGGTTTTAGATTGTTATTTTGTTTCGTATCAAGTTTTATTGTTCTAGATGTAACTAATTTTATGTTAAAGTTAGATAAATTCTTTTTAATTGTGATAGAGTTGCTAGTTCATGAATTGTATCTCACTTCAAAAATCTTGCTTGTATCATCTATTCTTTTACAAATTTGATGAGTGTTCTGTTTTGCATTGAATATGAAATAATTAGGATATTGGTGTAGCTTAAAAGTATTTCTCATCACATAAATAATGAGGGCTACAAATTGTGAGGGCTTTTAAATAGGATCTGATAATTATTCTGAATTTTATTTTGTTGTTATGGTAGGTACAGAAATTGACACTAAACACTTAGTTCTAAGTCATTATCACTACGGCTTAACATGTTATTGAGGAAAAATGATGTATTGCTTGTTGCCGTTTCATAAGTGAATTCTATCTTGTTTGCCTTTAATTTATCTATGAAATCAGGCATTGTTGCTTTAGTAAATAATAAAATGTAATCCAAGAAAATAAATTTGAAAAAAAAACTTAGTTTTAAGTCATGCTGTCTACAAACATTTAAGATCAATGGCAGAAAAAGGCTTTGAGCAAGTAAATTGATTGATCAATTAGTTTTCTATGACTTATCAACCTAATGAAGGTTATTTAAAGCCAGTTTTTTTTGTTTTGTTTTTTTAAACTGTAAGAATTTTTTTAGAGGAGGGAAAAGATAATGATTTTAGTGATACAAGTTTTACTAATTAATCTAATCTACAGCTGGGGGGGGGAGTGATACTTAATTATTAAGCCATTGCTGGGGAAGAAGAGGTGGATTCCCACCTTTCCCAAAGGGAAACATAATGAACCCAATAAAAATTGGAACTTGGCTCTCCAGTTAACAATTCCAAGCCAATTGCTATTACACTAATCACATTCAAGCTTACAGCACATGGTATTTCCAAACAGTCACTCATCTAGGTATTGATCAGACTCAATGTTGCTTATTTAAGCAAGTAAAGCCTGAGGATCTTGGCAAATGCTGGTCAGGTGACACTGTTTAAGTTCTATAAAAAGGATTTAAAATGTAACAAAATGTAAATGAGAACATCCCCACTGGGACATGCTTGTTTCACCCAGTCAACTGAACTCTTACACAAATATATCTTAAACACAAATAAGTGCATTTTTAATAACTAAGTTTTTCTGTATTTTCTTTTCCTTTTTACTGTGTACACATCAATGTTATTTCCTTTTGTTAATACATGCAATCCAGTTTTTTGTTTTCTTGTTTGTTTTCACCTGGACTCACATGAGTCTGCCCAAAATTGTTTGCTGGACAAATGTGCCAAAAGAGCCATTAAATATTTATGGAACTTTTTATTTTGTGAACTGGCACTACACAATCACAAAAAACTATTAAATAACAGAGAGAGAAAAAAAAATTGAGGAGTATCAACAGTGGCAACAACTAAAATGGATAGGACATGTAACCCAAACAGAACAATCAAGCTGTTAACCTCCACACTATTTCAAATAAAAGGTTGGGAAAGAAACTACAATCAATACTGGAAAGAGTAATAACAGCCCATGAACTTGAGAAATCTGTTTTCCGAGAAAAAAAAAAATTGTGAATTTCAACTGAAAGCAATACTGGCTGCCTTGTCAATGAATGCCAAATGTTTCCTTGTAAGGAAAAGGCTGCTATTACAGTTGAGTTTCTGGGTTTAACTAAATTGAAAATCGTTTTAAAGAAAAAAAAAATACAAACAAAATAATTCTGAAATTAAAAAAAGAAGAAAATAGAATTATGACCCAAAGATCGAATTCCATCTCCACTAAAATAGTTGAGAAAAAAAACATAGATGAATAAAAAAAGGTCCCTAACTTAATAAAAACGAACTTTTTTTTTTTCCATCAAAGTGTTTAAATTATTATTACGAGGAAAGATCAAAAGACCAAAGTATTTTTTAAAAATTTATTATTAGTTATTAGATTTCACAAAATTTTGAAGTCCAGCTTGGTTTTTGTGTACTGTTCATGCCATCATGGTTATTTTCTTTCAAAGTTTTTTTCTCATGAACAATATTATCGAATAAAAAAAGATGCGCCAATTTTTTTTTTTTTTTTTTACTCAGAAGCTTTCAGCTTTCTTCGAGTTATAATTTTTAAAACTTAATTACATTATTGGAAAATAATTAAACGTGTCCAAAATAGTGATCTTAAATACACGTTCCATTTTTAATTTTGTTTTATGTAAATAGATTTAAAACAGCTAAACAGACAAATGTGCGTGAGCAAACTTTTAACAACATACATATGAGTAAATTAAAAAAAAAAGTAGTAAATAGTTAGCTACTATGATATTGCCATTTTGGTAGTATTCTTTTTTTATCTTGTTTCTACTGGGTATATATTTTTTTCATTCTCGGTACGAACAAAGTCCACTTTTTATGGAAATGCTATTTATCACATGGAAATTAACTGATAAAAAATACAATGACAGGGATTAAAATGAATTGAATGCGTGGGCGAGTCTTTTTACTCTTTTTATTATTAAATGCAGTTAAAAAACAAGGTTAAGACAAGACAGGAAAACAAAAACTAACGAAGCAATTAATGATCATTTTTAACAACATATGTATAATTTTTTTTTTTTTTGTTATTCTTTTTCGTCGGGTGTTTCACTCCATTGACGAAGGATTCAAACAAACATTTGTCTTGAAACAATTAGGTTTTGAATACTCTTTTGTCAGTGAAAATAACATAGGAAAAAAAAGTAGAAACAGCTGCGAGTTAATTAAATAAATAGGTTTATCTAAAATTTTAGAATATTATTTTTTTTACTTATTAACAAAATACAATGTCAATCACCTGATCTGACTGACCTCTGTCAATATGAAAAATGAATTATTAAATTCTCAGCAAAGTTTATCTACTGAGTGAATTGAAAAGTAAATACGTTTGTTCTTAATTTTTTTGAAATCCTTTAAGTCAATTCGAAAAACAATACAAGTGGCCTCTTCTATGTGCACTTTTATTCTTTTACTCAATTTTTTCTAACATTTTCTTTACTTGTTTGAAAACATTCATTTAAATTTTTTAATTGTGGCAAGAAACGATCACCAAACAAAACGAAAAAAATTTAATTAACAATAATCAAACATTATGCATTGCATTTCCAACAACGATAACAAGAATTAATGTGATTAATCTACAATTTCTAGATAAATAAAACCAAAATCAAGCAAAAAAATATATTTAAATCTGGTTTTAAAGGAAAAGACAGAAGCCGTGGGTGTAACTCGGACTGTCGTGAAAAACAAGGTGTGGATGACAATGAAAGATACATTTCCACAAAATTATTGCATTAGCTCAATAGAATCAAGAACAGAAATAAAGTATTATTCTAACCGAACGGTAGCTAGTTACAGACTAAAACCGGGAAAGAATTAGCTTACCTGTAAAAACTGAGTTCGACATAGCGATATTACTAGCCATCTTGGTTAGTTATAATCACATGAGAACCGGAAGTGGATTTTAAAGCAAAAATTAACAGAAAACTACATCCGTGTTTTCTGGAATTGAGTTATCTGCCCCTTTTGTGTCATACAGGGTTGTCCAAAAAAAAATAATTGAACCAGATTATATTGGTTATATGATTAAAATGGTCATTATTTGTGACTATGGCATGAATATTATTGTACATAATGAAATTTAATTGCCACGGTAATAAATGTATTAGTAAAAATAATTCTATATGTAATCTCAAAAGTAAAAATAAATGTTATCATTTACTGTCCACCTAAACTTTTTAGGACCTGTATTTTTGTTGAGTTAATCAGTTAAGTTCCATACATGATACACGCTTGGGCGATCATGTCTCAAAAGAGACGTGACCGATTGGACAGAAGATTATCCCACAGTAGGTTGCCATTACTTTCTGCAGTAGACTGGTTGCCGGCCAAGGCTATAGAACTCAATCTGTCCTATTAGCCCATAACTGTAGGGAAGAGATGGATTAATACCGTTCTCAAGGGTATTTGCGCAAGGAATTCAACTGGAATTCGAACTCAGCTCCCCGATTTCTCATTCTGAGCCGATATACCACAACGCACATCCATACTGAGAGCTAATTGACAGAATGTGAAAAATTGAACATTCTTAAACATATTTTTTCAAATTAGACTTTCTTTTAGCTCACCTTAAATGTAAATATCTATGCAAATGTATATAATACAAATTCACTTCATATGAATTATAAAATTTTCCTGTCCATTCATTGATTTGAATTTAAATTTACCATAAATTAAGATGATCAACAAAAATAAACAAAAATGTGCACTTTGCAGTATGAACAAAATTAGATACCTTGAAAAAGCAAAACCAAGTTTCAAATGTATTTTAAAGAAGAAAAATATTTCATGAAGCGTTTATTTCAGTTTTAATTCAAAGCTAATAAACTAAATTTAATTAATTTTTCCAGAAGCAAAATACTTTATTTCATATCAAATGGATTTTAAATTGATTTGAATGATTTTTATTTTTTGAAATTCCTAAAATCAGCTATATTGACAAATCTGTCAACACAGCATAATTCTTATTATTAAAAAAAATCTTTCAAAAATAAAATATATTTTTCTAAAACTTTGAGGAAGATTAATTTATTGAAGTTTAATTGATCTAAATTAAAATAAATATTACTTACTTTTAGTTGACAATATTGCTGAAATGCAGTTTTACAACACAACACATAGGTGGGTGTTTTTTATGAGGTGTTGACACATCTATCAATAGCTTGACATTCATAAGATTTATGTAAGAGGGAGTTACTTCTAGTAATATTATTTGATGAATACAACATGAACGCCTCATTTAGATAAATTTTTATCTACCCAGTAATCTTAAAAATTTTAAATATTTTAAATGTTCTATTTTATTGAATTTTTGGTACTTTGGAAAGTGTTTTACAAAGACACTTGTTGAAATGTTAAAAAATTACCAAATAATTTTAAATTTACTATAGTTGCCATTCTTATTTTCTTATATCATTTACAGACATCCACATTTACAAAAATTAGTACGTTTATAAATGCGCAAAAAATATTCAAAATTCTTTTTAAAATACTGGGGTCAATGAATTGTAGTAAGATATTCCATTTAAGATTAGTTAATACAGATTTCATTTGATAACAATATCACGTGACTGCTACAAATTAATCCATCATTTTAAAACATTGAAAACTTTATGAAAATTTAAAACCTAAAAAACATGTAATCAATTCCTGTAAAAATTCATTGTTCATTGAAAAAATAGTTTTCATAGAACAATAGCATCCACAGTATATTATATTCATTAAAGTAATTAAAAACTTTCTTAATTAAATAATGTCTTAGTTTTATTTCATTTTATGATTCAGAACAGTTTTTTATAACAAAGGATCCCATTTGATAAAAAAAATCTGATGATTTATTCTCAAAGGACTTGTCATTATAACTAATATAAACATGAAATGCTACAAAAAAGAATTTCTCCAAATTTCACACAATCAAATAAAAGGGGGCATAACCTGTAAAGAAAAATATTTTTACCAAAATTTTCTAAAATGAAATGTTTTGAAAATAATTTAATTCATTTGTGATTAAGTCTTAAAAGTTACATTAAAATCTAACTATTATATGAATATCATTATATGAATAATATTTGTATGAATTTTCAAATCAATATATTTTTCATGATAAAAAGACACTCAAATTCCCATACTAATTTATGGTCCCCTTTGAGACCAGAAAAACAAACTTTTTAACCAGACTTTTGAAGATTCTAGAAAGGGATTAAAAAATTCATTTTTTTCATAAAAAATCCTTTGGTCTTTCATCTTAATAATAACATAAAGACTTTGATGATAAAACTTTGTTTTATTAAATTCTGGGCATCTCTCTGTTATACGTCTTTGGTATGCTACAATTATTTACACTATTTAGACTGCACAGACTTTTGTCTTCATCTTTGTTGCCATATTCAGAGGATTAGAATTTCAAACTGAACTCTTTATTTCATTCACTAGGAGAGATTGTTCTTGTTCTACAAACCATGGCTCTTCCCGATGTCTCAGTATTGGTTATCTCTCAAAGTTTTTGTTCAGCTCTACTATTGCAAGGTATTGAACTGACAAATTTTTGGGTCAAGTCACTGGATTCAACCAACACTTTTCACTGTGTAATAATCTTTAATTTAAAAATTAATATATTTGAATAAATTAAAATGAATTAGTAAGGTTTACTAAGAAGAAATAATAAAATGATGGATACAAATATTACGCATACTTACATACACATATATTACATACATATTACATGTTAGACACACACACAATTTATAGGTTTGCCTTTCGCTTGGTTTATGCTCCTTCTCTGTCTTAAGAACAGGATTAGAGGTTCGTCACTTGTTTCATGTTCAGGACTGGGTTTTCAGTTACCTCTAATTTCTTTGCATTCTTCTTCACTCCTAGTAGCCCCTTGTGCCTTCATGGCATTATCACCTTGCTTTGGATGAAATAATTTCATATATATATATATCTGTGAATTAATAAATAAACATATGGGGATACACACATGTATAAAAATATCATTCAGGTGTTACTAAAACAGTGCTCAATGTAGTTTAAACAGAGCTATTAATTATACATATTAACAAATATACATATTTTTGTACATCAATGACAAAACTCAGAGTTTCAGTTTGCTTTTGTAAGGATACAGAAGGTGCTTATCTCCCCTTGGTTGAGATAGGTCATGTGTGTCACATGATGACTGCTTAAGGACATCATTCCATGGACTGATGAAAAGTGACAGTCAAATTTCAATTTTACAGCAATCAAATGATAAAGTTGCTTTCTTTCCACCACCACCTCATCCCTGGCTTGGGCAGGGGTTAAATCTGCCTCCTTAGCAGCTTACATGTTGATGGTGCCATTTCCCTTTGGGAATATACCTTTCCCCAGATACAGAATGAAACTCCAGCACACAATTCTCAATTTGGTAAAACCTAAGACTCACTGTTTCCCATTTATGGAATACATCCTCACCTGGGACATAGATGAATCTGGCCTGTTTAAATCTAGAATCCTAAAAAGTGGCTTCTCCAGCTACAGGACTATCTTCATATTATATTTAAGACTCCTCCTTATTGTTTCTTCTTACACTCTGCTTTGTTGCTGCGTAGATATCTGATATATTGTTCTCTGTGTGGCACATGTGTATAGATGTATATACATACAGCTTTGTGTATATCTTAGTGGT
The DNA here is from genome assembly GCA_037127315.1 of Ascarosepion bandense. NCBI lineage: Eukaryota > Metazoa > Mollusca > Cephalopoda > Sepiida > Sepiidae > Ascarosepion > Ascarosepion bandense. The sequence goes on from JBBBDQ010001908.1 coordinate 8,878,373, forward strand.
ATTAAAGTGTCTCAGGGAACAAAGCATATCTATCATACTTTTTCCTTTAAGCTATTCTATTCTGTTTGTGAAATATTGGTGTTATTATATCATGTATATAATAATGCCCATAAATGGGAGAATAAATCTTTTTTCCAAGTGCTACCTTTACACTTTCTTAGGTTTTTTTTTTTGGTAGTTGCTTTGACAAAAAGTTCTCAGCCCAACTCACTTTAATCAAACAGAACCAAATGACTAAAATATTTTTTTTATTTTGGAAGGGCTCAAAAAATTTTCAACATGCCTTCATATGAGGATGTTTTTTGTTTTCATTTAAGTAACAGTTCATTAGAGAGAGAGTCAAAACTGTTAACATGAATTCTACACTAAGTAGATAATTAATCAATTCAACAAAATCACAAGGATTGCACAAATTTTACATTTGAATCATAGAATCTTGAGGAAGCAGAGATTAACCCTATCCCTTCTATTAAGGTACTGCATGAGATGTGCGTTGCAGTGCATTGAATATCGACTCGGAATGAGAAATCAAAGAGCTGAGTTCCAGTTGAATTTGTTGCATTCACTTATGCACAAATACCCTTGAAAAAGGTATTAATCTCTCTTCCCCCAGCTATAGGTTAAATAACAAAACAGATTGGGTTCTAGAGTTTTGGTTAGCAATCAGCCTACTGCAGAAAGTAATAGCAACCTACTGCAGGAAAATCTTCTGCCCAGTCATGTCTCTTTTGAGATGTGATCGTACAAGCATGTATTACGTATGACACTTAACTGACTAGGTTCTGGCAAATCCAGGGTTTTAACAATCATGTCAACAGCATACGTATCTTTATCCAAGTCAAGGTCAATATACCTGTTTTACAATATATTTTATATAGTAATATATACAATAACATGTAAACTACATTAATAGAAATAAACTGTTTTTAAAATTTTTTATTATTAATGGGAGCTTTGCTACTGCATGGTCTTAGTCAATTTCTCAATATCAGCAACATATTTTGTTACTTTGAGTTTTACACAATTTTTTTAAATGTTCAGGTATTAGGCAACTTTGTTGTGGACTTAACACTGCTTTCATGTGAGTGAAAATTTACTCACAGGAATAAGTTTAACCAAAAGCCAAAAGAAGCAAAAGCAATTTTCTTCAAACAGATGAAAGAGAGAGAACCGTTATGCACTAAACAGTTCTTCAAGCGAGTAGTTATAGAATTAATAAAACACTCATGTTCATAGAAAGGTTTCCTTGTCTATAAATTAGTATCCTTATTGGCAGTGCTCTTAGCAGGTGAAACAAGCAGGGAGTCCAACCAGTGAGCAGTTTTGAAACAACTAGATATGTTCTTTGCATTGTAGTCGTTATTGGTTCAAACTTCGTGATGTTATTTGTGGCTGTGTGCCATTGAAAATTGCTTAGCATGCCACACGTGGCACATGTGCTATAAGTTGCTGACCCCTGGTACAGACAATTAAAAAAAGAATATCTTAGAAAGTCTCAACACTCTTCTTCTTTTCACATGTATTACTGTAAATAAAAATTTTATTTCACACTTGAAACTTCTGGAATCTATCTTGAAAAATTTAATTAAAAGAGCAGTTCCGACAATTTACATACTGCACTTGTTATGAGTCCAGATAAAAAAAAATTACATTAGCACAAAACTTACTTCAGAATGATGACTCATGTTTGTTTAACACAGGCGTTAGATTGAAAAATGTAAAGTTGGAAGCTGGCGTTAGTCTTTACTGATTGGTTAATAAACCGAAGGTACATGAGAACATGTTCAAGAATGTGTTTAGATGAATTTTTTGCCAAAAATTTCAACTGTTGTTTTGATCTATCTGACTTGCATAAAAGGAAGAAACTCAGCGAGAACCTGTAGGGGCTTCAATGATGTTTATCAAATTGGCCTTGTGCCAAACACAACCAAAGTCCCCACAATTTAAAATATCAGAAGATTGAAGGTTGGATGTTGGAATGTGGAAGAATAAAATATTTTGTTTTGTATGTTAAAGTAAAATTTTATTAACTAAACGGAATAACAAATTTGTAAGAAATAAAATACTCGAATAGAAAATGCATGTAGTTAATTAATTTGTATGAGTGAAATGTTCAAATAGAAAAATGCAAGTGGTTAAATGAATCCAGAGAAATAGTAAGGAGTTAAATGAATCCAGAGCTTATAGTTGATAGCAACAAAATGTTTAATAAAGTCTGTGTACTTCCCTTTTTTTTATGGCTGGTGAGAAAGTGAAAAGGAAGGTGAAGCAATAAAGGAAATTGTACTTATTGGAGTTAATATTTAGGAATCAGTTGAAGTATCTTGTTGCTGTCATCGTCTTCATTGTTGACTGTGAGAATGTTGCGGATGGAGAAGAGGTAAAAGAAATTAGCACAAGTGAAGAAAGAGAACGAATATGTCCTGGTCAGACTTGCGGTTTCCTTTGTTACATTTTAGCGTGTGGTCTCTGTGCTCCCATCTGACTGATTGATACTGACTTTCTTTCCCTCTTCCTTCATACTGATTCACCTTTTTACACTGGATTGTTAACTTTTCTCTCAGTTTTGCAAATCACTTCCTTTCATTGGTTAGAAAATAAATTTAACACCAGATCACAAAATTTGGCTTCATCTTTTTTTTTTTTTTTAAATCATATCACTCCGAGCAAGGCGGTAACGCCACTGATGCGCAGGGGGCTACTTAAGAGTAAAAAGATTGGAAAAGAGAAAGCCGGAAACCACATCCTAAACAGGGAACAAGAGATGAGCCTATTCACTTGTTCAATAGACATGGGTGGAGTGTGAACAAGGTGATAGTTTAGTCTATCTACTCCAACAGGGTCAATCCTTTTCCTGTTTGTCAGAATTAAATTTTACACTTGATTGTGAATTTTTTCCTTGGTCTGGTTTTTTTCAAAATGTTTTCAGTCATTCTGATTCTTCTTGCAGGGGTGCAATTTTACTTTTGTGTTTTAGTTGTGGGATGATGTAGGATTTGTATCCTATAGACCTTCACTTCGGGCAGGAAGCAGACATCCTTGCGGGTCGCCATATAATAGAGTGACTCACCCACTTCATATGCCATGCAGCGTGAAGCCGAATCCAAGTGGTAAATTTACTTTTCAACTCTCTCTCATTCACTTACTTCATTTTCAACTCTTATTCACTCAATCAATATTTATCTTCAGTGAGAATTCAAACATCTACCGAGTGCTACAGGAATGCATGCAACTATGACTCACTGAATTTTGCCAAGTTAAGTAACTCTTAACACATAACAAAATTGCAACACACTATCTCACTCGTACAATTAATATATTCACTCACACAATTATATTAACTTAGTCAAACCGAATGTATAGTCATCCATAAAAAGGCCAGCCCAATATACCAAATACAGGTCGGGGATACTAAAATCAAGCAGGTACAAAAATTTAAATACCTTGGAAGTGTTATAACAGAAGACGGAAAGTGCAACAGAGATCCGAAGGCAAATTAGTATGGCAAAGGAAGCATTCCAGAAGTTGGGTAAAGTATTTATTAAGAAACAGGACAATTTTGCTAGAAACAAACAAAGAAGAGAGTACGGGATTGCTATGTGATGTCAGTTCTTCAATTTGGCAGTGAATGCTTGACAATATCATTAAAGATGAAGAAAAAACTTGAAGTAACTGAAATATAGTTTTATAGAAGGATGCTGCAGATATCATGGATCAAGCATGTGAGCAATGATGAGGTCTTGGAAATGATGGAAACGAAAAGGAAATTAATACTGAGCATCAGGAAGAGATAGCTGAAGTTCCTAGGACATGCAATGAGGAAGGAGGGCTTGGAGAACCTGATACTAACAGGCCAGATAGAGAGAAAAAAAAAGACAGGGGAAAGCAGTGGATAACATATTTAGAGGGCCTAATCAGGTGGATGATGTAACGAGGGTTGCATGGTGTAACAGAAGAAGGCGTGCTAAGAGCCACCAGGGATAGGGAGACATGGAAAGCTATGATCATCTACGTCCTGAAAGGACAGGGCACACAGAAAAAGAAGTCAAAGGAACAATCATTCAACATTTTCTACACATACCTTTGAACTACCAGCAAAGTATGAATAAAAAAAAGCCCCAAACTTAATAAAACATACTTTTTCCACCAAAATGTTTATATTATCATTAAGAGAAAAGATCAAAGTAATTTTAATTATTTTTTAAAAAATTTAATCCCATCTAACATGTTCGAAATTTTTGCAGAAAATTGTTTTGAGTTAGTGAGTAACCAAAACATTACAAGAGTTTACAATGGAAAATGTAATATTACATAACTCACTTTTTTCCCCAGTGACAAACACATTCATGTATAAATTCTTGCAAAAACTCAAATAATTGTTGGATTTTAATTTCAGTACTCATTCACAAATGAATGAAATTATTTTTGAAATGATTATTTTTTAAAAATCTTGGCAAAAATAGTTTTTTTTTTTACATGTTACTACACCTACACATAAATCCATGAAATTTTAATAAATTAAACTTTGTTGTGGAAAATGGTTTTATTTAGTTAAATGCAGCACTCATTGGGGAATATAAATCTTTTTTTTTTTTTTCAAATTTGGCCTGTTTCTGAAAATCTGCTCCAAATAGTAAAATAAAAAATGCAATAAAACTTATTAATTTAATTTAATAAACTTTTAATGGCTTTAATAATGAAGGACATTAGTCTGAAGAAAAAATTTTTTTTCGATTACTAAGATATTTTTTTTTTTTTAATTATAATTTTTAAAGTTTCAAAAATATTATTAAAATACTTTGTTGTTTAAGATTTGCTTTTTTTTTTCTTTAAAAAAAAAAAAAATAGCACTAATTAAGTGAAGGTAATATTTAGTAATCAAAAATTAAAGTTTAATACTTGGTATCCCTATTTTTAAAATAATTTTTATTTATTTGTGTAGTGTATCTGAAGTTTTTTTTTGCATAACTTCTATGAGTAAATTAAAAGGTTAGAGTTTCCTCCTCTTACTCGAAAAAATTTGTACAATTTTGTCACTTGTGATCCTCGTCTTACCTTATTCCTAATTTGACAACCTGTAAACATGTCTGATATACAGCAGACAGGTCAAAAAGTTCAATTCTGTGATTAAAATATAATTTTATTTTAAATTTTGCACTCTAAAGTAATACTTGGGTAAATCAAATTAATTTATCATAAAATTTGCTAATTTTCCAAAAATTAACAGATGTATATTTTATTTCTGCAAGATTTTTGGAACTGAGAATTTTTTTTTACAAATGTGTCGTTCACTTAGAAATGGCCAAAAAAATTTTAGATTTCAACCAATACAATTTCTGTTTGAAATACACCAGGGTCTTTTGCTTACTGGAAATAGTAAATTTAATCATGTCTATCTTTCAATTAAAACTAAAATAAGTTTCAAGAAAACTTATTTTTAAAAATTCAATTTAAAATTTATATATCAAAAAGGAGTAGCAGTACCTACTTTGAACTCACTTTAAGTAACCTGTTTCAAAATATTTTGTACTCTCAACATCTCCCCATTTTGTATGGCTTGTGAATATATTGTTTTGTTACAAAAAAAAAAAACCAAAATTTTCTTCACTCATTATTTGTCTGTGTGTTCTTTGTTATTCACCTAAGGTATCAAATTTTAAATAAGTGAGATATTAGTGTTCCATTACAAACTTTTTTTTTTGTTTGAGTTTTGTTTATCAGCATATCAACCTGTGTGGGTAATTTAATGCCCAAAAAGGTGGGTTTTAAAAGGTATTTTTTTTAATGATCGGTTATAGTGAGAAGATTGATTTAATTAGATTTTGATGAAAATTTTTTATTTTATTTTAGAAAACTGAAAATGTTTTCTAGTTTTCTATTCAAAAATGTATTTCTGGTAATAATTTTTTTTTTCCTTAAATAATGTATATCTTTCTATAAAAGTCTATTTATAAGTATATATTTCTATAAAAGTGTACTTTTATACTTCGTAGTGTTTTGACATCAGTTTGGGGGTTAACTATTTGCCCATAGCCGGGACCCTAACAGGTGCTATTACTCTGGGTCAGGGTGGACCTGGGAACAACAGTAATTAAGAGGTGGTTCCATGCTTGTCACAACCTTCCAATCAGAGGCCTTGCTGCTGGATGCCACTACAAACTTTATACTTGTCAGACACTGCCTTCAGGTAGAGAGGAAACTAGACAAGGACATGCTGCAGAGCAGATTCTCATCTAGGGGAGAAGCAGACAACAGCTCGACCCAGTATATGTGGAGTCTATGGGGAATTTTTGCCCAAGCGTACGTGGTTGGAAGCCCATAGTAAAATTGGCCTCGAGTCACATCTTGCCTTTGTGGGGAAACTTGAAGAGTTAATCCTTTATGTACCTAAAAAAAACTTTTTGAAAAAAAAAAAAAAAAAAAAAAAAAAAAAATTAAATAAATAAATAAAATCACAGTGTGGTTTAGGATTGGCTATGCTTGTGAATAGCCTTGTGCCAAACATAACTTCACCCACCGATACTGAAATACAATTTATCTTAAAACATGAACAAATGATAAGGTCTCATTAGTAACAATTTAATATGAAATTTTCTCTCAAGTCGGTCAAATGATGTAAACAAAAAGAATTACATGTATAATTATATGAATTTGTGTATAAGGCAACATCTGTTTCACTATAAGCATGTATTGTGACAGTAGCCAGTGAAAAATTGATGCCCTTGGTGAGAAAAAAAGGACAGAAGTGGTGCCTTTTTCTTTCTTCCCTTTTCCTTATTTACTATTGGTAAAAAAGAAAGAATAAATGTGGTAAAGAAGAGAAAGTGTAAAAGCAAGCCTGTTGCATGGATATGGAGTGCAGTTGACAACTGAATTCTCTCTACTGAGAAAGGAAATTTTACGCTATTTATGTTTCGGGGGCTTAGATGGTAGATTTTTCAATAAATTTTGATGGGCCAGATAAATGAGAAAAGTATCCATTTTGCTTATAAAGACGTGTGTACGACTATTTTTTGCAGTAAGATTTATAAGCCAACTGTTACATAAAGGGTTTTTAATTAGTGTATAAATATTATGTGTATGCTTTTTTAATTGGCTTGTAAAACAATTTAAAAAAAAAGAAAAAAGGTGTATGTGCATATTCTCAGATTTTTGCATAATTAGATATCAAGAAATCAAAAACATCAGTGTTAGAATTCTTACAATCATGTGGAAGCTATGCCAGAATTCTAGTCAATAAATAATTGCTTTATGCTAGGCTCATGAGAGAGATTTTGATATCATGAAGGTTTGAAACTTTCTATGGCCCCAGAATAGACATTGATAAAAAAATTTTGGTGCACAATTTATATGCGTATAATAAAATGAACATATGAAAATAATTCTTGAAAATCTGCAATTGTAAGAACTTTATCTACACTTGGAACAACCACATAGAACTACAAACTTCTTAATTACATACCCAATATTGACTCTTGGATTTTTTTTTTTTTGTCTCTCTACTTTGTATATAGTCATTTCTTTAGTTAAGTATAAGTGTTTGATCTGAACTACTGAGATCAACTTGCTACTTGACGTGATGATACATTCGAAGGGCGATAATTTCCGACATTGTTCAACCTTTGTGCTTGCAAGAAAAAGTGTCTCAAATAGACAGTTTTCCCCTTGATACTGGTATTATTTTAACTACCTTCACTCCTCGGCAAAATTTAGTTTTTAAAAAGTGATGAAAAAAACTTAAATAAAATCTAAACACACAATGAAAAAGAATTTACAAAATATTAAACGCTTTTTTTTAGTGTGGCCAGTTCCTGCAAGTATAAGTTTTTAAAAAAAAATAAAAAAATAAAAAAAACTTTTCATTATTCCTACTGTTGTCCTCATCTTTGTTGTTATATTCACAATGTTTTTATCCATTGTACACTTTTGCCTCCTTTATAATTTGTCTATATTTCTGAGATGAGGTATCAATTATTTACATTATCTGAACTCTTGTCTTCATTTTTATCGTTATATTCACATTTCAGCCATTGTATGTTCCAACCTTATTCAGGTGATTGGAATTTCGAACTGAACCCTCAAGGAGTCATGGCCCAGTGGATAAAGGCCTTGGTTGAATTGACAGAGTTGTGCTAAATACCTGACAACAATAGTGAACAAAAACATAGTTGAGTTAAATGGAGATCACTAAGACAACTGGGAGTGGCATGACTCATGGAATGAGAACAATCTAACCTGGTGATAGAAATAAAGGGTTTGGTTCAAAATTCCAGTCACCTGAAGAAAGTCAGAGCGTACAACAGCCGAAACATTGTGAATATGAGGACAAGTCTTAACAATCTAAATAATTTAAATTTTACATGCTTGCAGAAATTCTTAAGAGCAATATTTTCAGTAGCTTCTTCCTCAAACTTTTTGTACTGACTGATGGTATAATCACAGACTGGCTGACTAGATATGGGGAAAAAACATCTTTTTACACATCTTCTGTTGGAGATTCCCTTAACTCTAGATCCAGAATTCAGTCATGCAAATGAACATACAAGAGAGTATCTTAAGGGGAGACTTTGCCAGAAGTTTCTCAATAGTGGTGGTGAACACTACATGCAAGATTGCAACAAAGACAAACAAATCTTGTTGATACATTTCCTTTTTTGAAACTATCTGCAAAAATCTTTGCATCTTTATGCACACTTAGGTCCAACAAAATTCTTACAAATTCAATCAGTTTAGAAAAGGTAATTATTTTAGTGCACTCTTTTACAAATTTCAAGTTTCATGATCATGCTAAAAAAGATCTGCAAAAAAAAAAAAAAGGGGGGGGGGAGCAATGGTTGAGTGTCTTTTCAAAACACAAAAATCTACAGTTTCACTAGAAATTCAAACATTCACATTTCACAACACTGCAGCTAACTAGAGAACAAAATGACTTATATTTGAAATTGACATGTGAATAAAATTTCTGCAACTGTTCAAAAAAAAAAAAAAAAAAAAAAAAAATCATTTTAATCCTTAGGTATCATGAATCTGTGGAAGTACTTATTTTAAATTATATTTAAACCATTTAAAGTTTTAAAATGCTAAGCCCAAAATTTATGGGATACTACAAAAATTGGACTGATGCCTGAATGCAAATGACAGTTAACAAAAAAAAAAAAAAAAAAAAAAGAAAGTTGGCTGAGATCTTTTCCATGTGTGTGTGTGTATATATATATATATATATATATATATTATTATTTTCTTGTTCAAGTAAAAGATTATCTTAATTCTGAGTGAAAGCTGAGGCAGAAACTGTAAACATAACTAATGACTAAAATAAAGGGAGCAAACTTATTCATCACAACCTGCCTATAGATCACAATATTCTCTTTTTAGCAGATATAGGAAGCTATTTTTAAATATGAAATGCATAAATTAAGTATATAAAAATAAAAATTGTAACAATTATTTCATATAATTCGAACAAAATAAATAAAACGCACATTGCATATTTTCACAATTTATTTTTTTTTAAAACCAGACCCAGAACCCTGAAAATAGAGTCTGTCCTGACAGAATATCAAATCCCTAGTTTTGATCTCTCGACATTTCTGAAACAGAAATAAGGAGAAAGAATTTAAAAAACAAAAAAAAAAAATAAAAAAATAAATAACTTTGAATTTCACTCACTCACTTCATCACCAACTTGCACTTCACGTGTATTCGAGTCTTCATGTAAAATCACATATTCACGAGTACTGTAACCAAATTTTATGAGATCTTTCTCAAACAATTCTACATAACATTGTGACTGAATTCGTTTACAATTGATGTAAGTGCCATTAGAAGAATTTAAGTCTATAATGTATGGTCGGACCCTGTAACCAGTTGTTCCATCAGCCCGATTGAATGGAACCTTTCGAAATTGCAGAACTGCATGCTGTTTTGAAATAGATGGGTGACCAACAGGAATATCAGCAACTAAGCGTTCCCTGCCTATTAAATAAGCACTCTGCCTATGAATAGGAAGAACAGGCAGATCCTCTAGACCTTTGAAAGGATAGAGCCGCCAACGGCGTTTTGGTTTCCGAGCTTCTGCAGGTTCGTTATATTTAACTACAATACCATTGTAAGTGTTTGAATGTTCAGTCAGTTTACCAGATAATTCCAAACTGGGTTTTTCTTTCACCGGTGCTGCATTAGGAGCATCCGAGTGAGAATTGTGTCCTCTGTTGCCAAAGTCTGATGCACTGGTTACAAAAGGATTCTCTCCACCTCGACGCCTATGCGCAGCTTCCCTCTTTCTGTCTTCTCGCTGTCGTTCATCTTTCTGCCGATATCTGTTGTTGTCATGGTGATCCCGGTACTGTTCTCTGTGTGATGATCTGTGAGATGATTTGTGATGACGATGGCGATGAACCGGAGACCTGCTCCTACTGTGACTGGGACTCCTTGGCTCCTGCTTGACAGATAGACTAGCATCTTCCTTCTCCCAACGACTCACCCGATGTTTCATTGATTCATGACTGCCAACAGCATCCTGAGAATCAAAAGTATAATATCAAGTTTTTATTTTTTAATTTTTAAAAAACAAGACATGATTCTGAAAACTGAAAATACTAGATATATAACATTCATTGATGACATATTTACTATATATATATATATATATATATATATATATATATAAAAACAACAAAATATAGCCACAAAATCCCTTAACATTGGTTTGTGTTCAATGGGAAAAGGCTTCAAAATTAAGCATGCTGCCACTCAAATGGTGGTGGTGGGGGGGGGGGAAAGATAGACTTCAACACTGAAATGACAAATTCCATTTTGTAATCATACATTTTACTCAATTTAAGTTCTTGAAAAAGCATTTCCAAAAGACAAGAAATTAAAAATGATAAAAAAAAAAAAAAACACTTTCAATATTCAACAGCAAATAAGCAGATTAGATGATGTCTCCACTCCTTGTAGTTTTGCAGATTGCCTTACCAAGAGTTTCAATAACCCAAAGACAACTAGAGCATGTGTCAATTCAGAAAATGCCTATCCATTCCGCCAGTGAGTTTTCTCCCAATATTCACTGATGATTACTTAAATAAAAACAGCATTCTTTTTTTTTAAGCCAGAGTTGAGTGCCATACAGATAGAGAATGGCTGGTCTAAAAATATCAAAAACTTAGCAAAGTCAGTTTTCTAATGCAAATTTCATTAACTCAGATATCTTAAAAAAATTTGAAAGAATTAAACTTAATAATTCTGCCAAGCTATCATTTGTATGAGAAATTCTTGAATTATTTAGATTTAAGGGATAATTTGAAAACAGACACATGGCCAAAAAAAAAAAAAAAAGAAAAAAGATACTGAAACATGGCACAAATAAAGAGTGTGTCTGCAGCAAAATGGAAAAAAATAAATAAATAAGTTTCCTTATAAACAAATCCATTTCATTTTAAGTGAAAAAGAAAAAACTTAATACATTCTATTGGTGAAACATTTCCTATTTAGCATCTGCCAAACATAGGAAATATCAAGTTTAAATTGTTTGCATTGCTCTTTTCAGCTGAAGGAGCTAGTGACAAACTAGATAAAGACAATTGGTAATAATATACAGTTATCTGTGTAAGAGTGCATGTATATGACAGTATATGAAAAGACGATTACAATATGCACTATTACCCATAAAACAGTATACACGATTTCATTTGAACATAAAGCAAAGAAATAGAAAATGGTATTGAACTGAAGTTAATATTCAAAAATGCTTTTTACTGTATTACTTTCAAATATTACATTTTTTTTGTCTATAATAGTAAAATAAAAATGAACAAAAAGTGAGTATTTGTTTCAAATTTCAAAGCACAGGTTTTATGGTAAATTGAAAAAAAAGAAAAAAAATTACTTGTAAATTTTAACATAAATGACTGTTTTGCCATTTAAAAACAATGTATCACATACCAAGGCAAAGATTTTAAGAGTACATACGTAAAAAAAATGTTTTTTCTGATTTCACTAGAAAAAAAAGTTCTCTTCAAACAACTGGCTCTGAATAGGAAAAAATTTTTTTCCTTTGACTGTTTTGTTGTCAATTACAAAATAGAAGACACAAACATTTTTAATATTTGAATTTTAAAAAGCAAAATGAGAATTTTACTTTTTTTGAACAGATTTTCAAAAGCATGAAAAAAAATAAATAAATAAAAACAACTCATTGCATAAATTCTAAATTTTCTATCCATAACAGTAGTAAAATAAAGAAACAAAAAGGAAGTGGAAGTATTTGTTGCAAATTTTAAAGCAACACAGGTTTTTATGGTAAATTGCAAAAAACAAATTAAAAATCCTGCAATGAAGACATTCATTTTATTGGATGTGTTTGCCCCCAAGATGAAACGAAACTCTAGCAGAGTTCATAAAAAAACGTTTTCCTCTTATTCAAAAAGATAAAAAACATGAGCATTTTTCTTAATGAAGCATTGCATCAAAAATGTTAGGCACTTTTCAATGACCTATAATGAACATGTACACAAAAAGTCTCCAAAATCTTCCTTAAGCTGATGGGAAGTCTTTACAATTCTTTTTAATTTATATCAATTTATGAAATGTTTTCCTCAGCTCTTTAAAATTAAAACGTAAAATGATATTAAAATAAAAATTTAAAATTTTTCTTGTATAATTACAATGGGATTTTGAAAAGCTCTCATCCAGACCAAGAAAATGTTTTTTCTTCCATGTCACTTCCAAATTTCTAAAAGTTCATATCATAATCACTCAAAATTTCTTTAATGTGATCAGTATTTTTACATTTTATATAATTTGATTACTAAATAAGGTAGAGGGTTTTTCACAACCAAACCTACAACATATATATGAATTAACTCACTTTGTAATAGAAGATAAACAAATTTATGCAAGGTTTATTAAAACAAAACTAAAAAAAACTGATGAAACATTTTCCACTTAACATTTTCAATTAACATTGACAACTTCAAATTTTGTTTATGAAACTACCAGTCTCATTACCATTTGATCACAATTCAACTATTTTCTTTCTAAGAAAACAGAGAGCTTGATTTTTTTATGAAAAATGGTCAAAACTTATTAATTGTACATAAGATAATAAAGATTAAAATCAAACTATGTAAGTTAGCAAATTTGAAAGGTTTCAATGCAAGTACGAAATTTGTTAGACTAAATTTTCCAAATTATCAAAAGAAAATGTAAATATTAGATGCAGATTGAAAATAGGTACAAAATACAATCAAGTTTTAACACTAAAAGACTATACAAAAGATTTAGAAAATACTAGTTTAAAAAATCACACACTGCACCGATATTAAACTAGCTCCTATGAAGAGCTAATTAGGCCTCTAGCCTAAAACTAAACAGACCTTTGGTCCAGCTTAGAAAACAGTAATAATAATTTTGAAAAATATAATTGAATTCCTCAATTCACTCCATGAAACTTTAAAATTTCACTTTAAATCCTGGTTTGGATTCAAGTCCAATTCCGACTGAAAATGGAGTTATTCAAATCACAAACATTGTGGAACTTCAAAAGCACTCATGTCACAAAACCTTCCACATTAACTGATTCTTTAGCAATTTCAAGAAATAAAATGGATTTCCTCAATTCAAAGTTTTGGAGATATTTTAAACTAAATTTAAAAAAAGAAAAAAGTTTTTGTGTTACTTTAAACTCAATATAAATTAAAACTTAAAAATTGCTATTTTTTTTTCAGTTATTTAAATTTTTTTAAACTGTTGCCTCCTCATCCAGACACAAGCAGCAGATGAAGGGTAAATTTTCAATCCCTGTATCATCCTGATTTCATAAAGATATATATACCTCACAAGACATTACTATTTTTGCATTGATGTGAAAATAAGAAAAAATGTTATAAGTTTATATTTAAACAAAAAAAAATAAATAAATAAAAATTAGAATTTTTTTTGTCATTCATTTATGGCATTTTATTGCAGCTGGCAACTAAATCTTTATTTATAAATAGTTTGGCATTTAATAATTTTATGAAGTTGCAATAAAAAGGCATGTTTGCTCCTTAAAATAAAATTAGAAATAGAAAGTATATAGTAAAAATTATTAATAGATTATAAAAAATAACTTGAAGAGTATCATTAACTGTAAATTCACATATCTGTATTCAATTGATACTACATTGCAAAAATTTGATAGCAATTTTACATCCAAACTTTGCAATTTACTGCAGACAAGTGAAAATGTAATTTTCAAGAGCATCATATATATTTCAAGAGCAAGAAATCTTTTTCAAACAGCTAAATTATTCACATGTTGCTAAAGCTTGGAAGAAAAAAAAAGAAAAGAAAAAAAATCAATTGAATCTAGTGATTTGACCCAATGAGAACTGAATTCAATACCTGACTACAGCAGAAGTAAACAAAAACTTTAAGAGTTGAATTAAAAGGCGATAACTGATAGACATCTATCAGTTATAGCTTGTGAAACTAGAACAATCTACCCTAATGAACAAAAAGGATTCAGTTTGAAATCCCAATTACCTGAAGAAGGCCATAGCATACAACAGCTGAAACATTGTGAATATGGTTTGGTTTACAGCGTATCAAAAGAATATGCATTTTTTGTAAGAAATCAGTTTGTAGATCAGATTTCATTGATATATTTTTACAAAGAGGATTTTTGTTAAGAGTCGGATGCATTACTGGTGTTCTGTGTAGGGGTATAAAGGAATTACACAAAAATATATGAATTGAATTCAAATACGTAGGCTAATGCCAGTTTCGTAAATTTGTGTATAATTCTGTAATGCTGTCTTCAAATGAGTTTGTTTACATTGGATACGATACAATCTGAGCAGATATTAATCATTTGACAAAATGAACCTAGAGAATGATTAAAGGTTAAACTGAATTTTGACTACCATGAAATCTTTCATGGGTCAATTGGTAAGACATGTCTAATCTTAAGACAGCATCTCCCCAGTTTGGGAACATGCAGGTTTGATTCCTGCCAGTAAATAGCTATTTTTCAAACGATTAAGACCAATGGAAATTATAATGTACTATATATATATATATATATACACACACACACACACACACAACAGAATTTTCACTCAAATAGGAGTATCCAATAAAAAAATTAAAAAAAATTAACACACACATATATATAGCATTTTAGGGATTTTATGAAGACGTTCACAATGCCCAGCTGCGAGAAAAACCTCATATCTTTAGAGAATTCTTAAAAAAAAAAAAAAAAAAAAAAAAAAAAAACTAACATAAAAATAGTCACACATGACATAAGTGGAACCTGCTGTATGCGATCCTCTTGCCAGCGACCACCTGATATTAACAACCCCATTTTTCAATGCATAGATAATTTGCTGATGTTAATTGACTCCTAGTGAGCGACCACCCCCAAATTGTGACCAGCAACTAACATCAATGAGTTAGAAAACAAAAGTCACTGATCAAATGACCACTTTGGGGAGGGGGGTCCATTTTGGCCATACAATCCCAACTTCTAAATTAGGAGAAATAAAAAGAGTAATCTATTTACTTTAGCTTTGATCTAAGCCAGGAACACTTCTTCATTGTTTTCTTATTGTAGTTTTGTATTAAACTTATTACTTGTTCTCTATTTCTTTTCTGTATCTATCTATTTCTATCTGGGTATAGATATCTGTTTCTCTACCCCCGCCTCCCAATTGCTGTCAGTTTTTTTTTTTTTTGTATGTTTTGTTTATTCTTTTTCCATGTATTATTGCAGATTCTCTTTTACTATCATTCATGTCTAAGGAAAAATTGAAAGTGTATAGATCGCAAATTTTGTTACATTAAAAATGAAAGGACACCAGCACACAGACTGCAATAACTGACTTTTTAAGCCCACACCATTGTGAATAAATATTTTAATGACTTTTGTTGGCCGTAGTAAATATGTTTTTCAAAATTAATTATGCTGAATAAATTTTTACAAAGTTAGGTCAACTTCTTATGTTTTCATTTATTTATTACCAAATTACATGTGAAATATACGTTCCTGGCATAGACGTCATGTGTCTTTAGTGAGTGACCACCTGCCATATTTGAACAGTTTTTGATGGCAGTAGGAGATGCTTGCATACAACAGGTTCCACTGTGTGTTTGTATTATCTTTTTTTTTTCTTAAAAATGTATTACTGGAATTTTTACTATAAAAATCTATTTTTCTATTTTGATGGAGTTTTAACTCCAGTTAAATTATTTGCCTATAGCTGCAACCCTGAATCTAAAAAGAGCAGCAATTAAAGGTGGTTTCACACCCTTCAAAACCTCCCAATCAGAGACATTCCTGCCAGTTGCAGTTACTCATTATGCCCAGGACCAGTGTGTGGATATGAAAAACAAAGATGAGGACAACAGTCTGAACAATGTTAATAGTGTAGAACCCCACCACCCCAAACAGTTTTTATAAAAAATTGTCTTTGCAATATTCATGCACATGGGACATCAACAACCCAGTAGATTCCCAGATCAGACTTTATAGGGATGCAAGCCATCACACATTTACATTAAATGTGGGTATTTAGTTTTTATTTTTAAATTTTAACCATTTACGAATTACCTGATTATTATGTTGTAAAACTTCTTGGCAGTGTTAATTGTTTAGAACCAATTGGGGGATTTTCACTAAGCAGCTAAAAGTAATGAATAGTAACATCTTGACATTTTTCTGTCTGTACCCAATTTTTTCATAAACAAACCAACATAATATAACAATGAACATTTACATATTAAGTTTACCCAAGAAATGCATGTTCAGCAGCAACCAAATAATCATAGATTTACCTGAATACAAACCTAATTCTGATAGAAACGGTTTTGTACAAATCTTACCCAAAGTCTGAACAAAGTTCTCTATTTCAGTTCAGAATTTTATCTCAGTAGTTTTAGTCTTCTGGAAGTAGACTCAGTTTACACAAGGAAATGCCTGATTCCACAAGTTTTTCTCTCAGCCAGAAGAAAACTAAAACAGGAAAAATGAACTCAGTAAAACAGTGACTTAAAAATCAATTTGGCAAAATTAAGATGAAAAATAAAAGTTATTTAGAATCAGTGAAGGTACAATATATTTCCCTTATTCAGTGATACATTTTGGCTGGTTAAATTACAACTAAGTGGAAAGATGAAGAAAAATTTAAGATCATAAATCACAAAATATAATGAAATCTGAATGCAAAAAAAAAAAAAAAAAAAAAAAAAAAAAAACTAAATTTGGGACCTTAAAACATTCATTTTTATTACTTCAAGACAAAAATATGCTTGTCTAAATTTCTTTTCAGAATTTTGATGAGATTTGTACAGAATCATCTTTACCAGAATAACATTGCTGCTATGCATCTTACTGGTTTTGTGAATCAATTTTAAAATATATTCAGTACCTGTAGTCAAAATAAAGGATACAATTTTCAAATCTATTTTTATCTAAATGAACCATGTGATCTGTAATATAAGGCAGGAGAATGGCCCTGTAATATATATAAGTAAAGAGAATGTCCTCATTATATAAGCAAAAGAGAATGTCCCCCCCCCCTTGCCGCCAGCTGCTGCTGCTGTAACACACACACACACACACACACACACACAAGAGAAAACACACACACAGGCACACACACACACCAACACACACACGAAACAACCATATAAGCAAAGAGAATGTCCCCAAAATATACACACACACACACACACACACACACACACACACACACACACACCGCCAATATTTTTTTTTTTTTTTTTTTTTTTGAGAATGTCCCGTAATATATAAGCAAAGAGAATGTCCCCTTTTTCTTTTTCTTGCAGCAATATATATAAGTAAAGATAATTGTCCTGCAATAACATATGTCCGTCCCTGCAAAGAGAATACCTGTCCCTGCATATATATAAAAGAGAATGTCCCTAAATATATATATAAGGAAGAGGGAACGGTCCCTGGTAATATATGTATATATATAGAATGTCCCCAATATATACATATGTGGGCAAAGGAGAATGTCCCTAACATATATAAAGAGAATGTCCCTGTAATATATATGTATAGAATGTCCCTGTAATATATAATAAGTAAAGATAATGTCCTCAACATATATAAGTAAAGAGAATGTCCCTGTAATATATATAAGTAAAGAGGAATACCCTTGTAAATATATATAAGTAAAGAGAATGTCCCTGCAATATATATAAGTAAAGAGAATGTCCCTGCAATATATATAAGTAAAGAGAATGTCCCTGTAATATATATAAGTAAAGAGAATGTCCCTGTAATATATATAAGTAAAGAGAATGTCCCTGTAATATATAAGTAAAGAGAATGTCCCTGTAATATATATAAGTAAAGAGAATGTCCCTGTAATATATATAAGAGAACTTGTAATATATATAAGTAAAGAGAATGTCCCTGTAATATATATAAGTAAAGAGAATGTCCCTGTAATATATATAAGTAAAGAGATCGTCCCTGTAATATATAAGTAAAGAGAATGTCCCTGTAATATATATAAGTAAAGAGAATGTCCCTGTAATATATATAAGTAAAGAGAATGTCCGTAATATATATAAGTAAAGAGAATGTCCCTGTAATATATATAAGTAAAGAGAATGTCCCTGTAATATATATAAGTAAAGAGAATGTCCCTGTAATATATAAGTAAAGAGAATGTCCCCTGTAATATATATAAGTAAAGAGAATGTCCCTGTAATATATATAAAGAGAATGTCCTTGCAATATATATAAGTAAAGAGAATGTCCCTGTAATATATATAAAGAGAATGTCCCTGTAATATATATAAGTAAAGAGAATGTCCCTGTAATATATATATACAAAGAGAATGTCCCTGTAATATATATAAGTAAAGAGAATGTCCCTGTAATATATATATAAAGAGAATGACCCCTGTAATATATATAAGTAAAGAGAATGTCCCTGTAATATATATAAAGAGAATGTCCCTGTAACATATATAAGAGAATGTCCCTGTAATATATATAAGTAAAAGATAATGTCCTGTAATATATATAAGTAAAGAGAATGTCCCTGTAATATATATAAGTAAAGAGAATGTCCCTGTAATATATATAAGTAAAGAGAATGTCCCTGTAATATATATAAGTAAAGAGAATGTCCCCAATATATATAAGTAAAGAGAATGTCCCTGTAATATATAAGTAAAGAGAATGTCCCTGTAATATATATAAGTAAAGAGAATGTCCCTGTAATATATAAGTAAAGAGAATGTCCCTGTAATATATATAAGTAAAGAGAAATTGTCCCTGTAATATATATAAGTAAAGAGAATGTCCCTGTAATATATATAAGTAAAGAGAATGTCCCTGTAATATATATAAGTAAAGAGAATGTCCCTGTAATATATATAAGTAAAGAGAATGTCCCTGTAATATATATAAGTAAAGAGAATGTCCCTGTAGAATGGTCAAGTGTTACATTTTTAGATTTCATACTGCCTAAAGTTAACTATAAATATATCTACTTCTCCAAAATATTAATCTATGTTCTAATAAATAATTTTGTTAATGTAGTCACTGCATTATTTATTACACATACATATTCTAGTTTTATTTCATTGACATATACTAGACCCAGCTTCAGTTTTGCTGTATAAGAGTAGAAATTCACGTTGTGCTGTTTGGTTTTTAAATTTGAATGAGTGAATTCCAACAGGATTTTTATCAAAGCTTTTGCTTATGTTTTTTACTCTCAATTTTATGAAGTATTTTTTGCAAAATTTCCTTAGAGTAAAAACAACCATGATGCACAAACATGTCACAAGGCTCTCTGAATAAGCCAATGCTGAGAATGTATACAACGGTCACTTATTAGTGAAGCTTAATAAATTTAATTCTATTTGTCAAATATAACACATAAGTAATCCTGTATTGCAATTCCTAAAGAAAAAAAAAATAAAGCACAACAGGTAGCATTATGTAAGGGTTCAAATATCCAAGGTAGCTGCAAATGTGTCCAGAAATAAGTTCTTGTCTTTGCTTTTTTTTTTTGTCCTTATTCAATATTGAAAACTTCAGATTTACAATAGGATTTGTACTCATTTCATTGTTATTTTGAAAATCAGTCTTTTAACAATTTCAGCTTAAAACCAAATTATACAAAAGTAACCAAGTTAACGTTAAGTGAATAACAAGAAAATGTTTCAAAAGGAAAATAGACATTGACCAGTTTACTAATTTTAGATATCTTTGCCAAGAGAGAGACAACATGCCCTAACTACTAGTTTTACTTCTTAAACTAACTTAGCTGTATCAACCTGGAGGAGGAAAATAGCATTAGGTAGTCTCTTTAGGTATAAGTTTTTTTGTTTGTTTGTTTTTTAATTCCTACAACAGTAGCAGCAACTCAGTAAAATTATGCTATTTATAGATACACTGCCTAGAGAAGAAAAGAGAAGAGAAAACAGTGAAGAGGAGGAAGTATTTTAACAGTGTCATTCATTATTGTATTCTTTATACTGCATGTTTTTTGGTCACACCTTTTAAAAAAAATTTTCTTCAAAATTAATTATCTGAGCTTGGAACATTATCTTCTTTCTGTCACCTTTATGGTAAGAATTAGTAAAAGTGTAAAACTAACAAGTTTTGTCTTAACACACATACTTTCAAATTCACATATAAAATGTTTTAGTAAAAAAAAAAAAAAAAAGTACAAATGGTTTTAAGTATCTTTCTTCACATAGAAACATTTAATAATCCTAAAATAGCTTCAAAGACACTCACCAAGTTTGATGTACGATAGCCATCATCAATTGGTTCTTGCTTGATTTTCAGATTAGGATCATAATCATTAGGGATCCGATACCGGCGATGTCTGTTTCTGGAACCACCAGATGAGTCCGTCTCAGGACTTTCTCGCTTGATTGAAATGTGTTGCAATTTCTCTCGGGCACCATGTAACTTAGCCAAAGGTGGCATGTCTGATTTCTCATAGTCTGGAGAATGACTTGAACTACGCTTTTGTGAACGGTTCTTTAAATACTTTTCTTTGTGGTAACTCTTTTCGTAATTCTGAAAAGAAAATTTTAAATATACAAAACATCTAAAAATTGAAGAGGCAAATCAAATCACATTGAAACAGTGTGCTTCAAAAATTACTAAATGTCAATTAGAAGTAAACATAAAATGTAATCAAAACAAATAGAACTATACAAAATGATAAAATAATGGGGAATTAAATAAGATTTTGTGCGTTGTGGTGTAGTGGATACTGGCTTGGAACGAAAAATTGGAGAGCCAAGTATGAATTCCAGTTGAATTCGTTGCATTCACTGGGGCAGTCGAATTAACTAGGTCATGAGTTTTATTTTAAAATATTAAATAAATCATTAAATTTATATTGGACAACAGTTATGCTTATACTTTCACTGGATTTATTATGATTTAATCCTGATCCACTGAGACAAAATTATTAAAAATCGTCTTTTTCTTCTCTTTTGTTTTTGACACTGAAATATTTTGTAAGAATTCAATTTGAAGATTTAAAATTATTTCCTTCTTTTCTCAGATTCTGTAAACATTATTTTACAAAACAGGCTTATTTTCTGAGTTGTGGAATCTTTGAGGAAAAAAAAGAAGTTTTATTATCAGACTGAGGAGCTACAATTCACTTATATTTTTCGCTTAAACTTTACTTTTGAAATGAACTTGGGATTCTAATATATGCTATCAACAAAAGAGAAAATAAAATGCTCACTATGTCTTTTCCATCCATTGAACTATGATATTTAAATTGTTGTTGGCAAATCAGATTAAAAAAAAAAAACGAAACGAGGTCTATACGACCTTAAAATCTTCCTAAAAGAGTAACACTAACAAATGCAAAAGCAGTAGTAAGACAAAAAAACAAAAAAAAAAGAAAAGATCTTTCCATTTCTTTAAAAGGGTAGATTTTAGTCTTAAAATAAAATTTTACAACTGAAAATAAAATAAAATTAAAGTTTTTTTTGTTTAGATGAATTAATATCTAACCTTCATTCTTAAAGTGTATATATTTCATAGTAGCATATAAGAATGAACAAAAATCAATTTTGAAATTAAGTTGAAATTCTTAAAGACATACGTAACTGTTGTGCTTTAAAAAAATGAAATTTCCATCAAACTTTCAAGTTTTTTTATAAATTGTAAACAAAAAAAAAATTAATTAGTAAATAAAATAAACTGTAATATTTTAAAGATCAAGAAATTATAATTCCATAAAAACAGAATACAGTATAATTTTTTAGGCCAATATGGCAAAATAAATTCTTTCAATTCAAGTTATCTATGGAACGATTTTCACAAAGCAAAAAATTATAATCGTAAAATAAAAACAATCAAAATCAGATTTTAAAAAATCATGACTGCTTAAAATTGTAAGGAATGTTTTCTCAGTTCTCTTTGATGCAATATTTATAACATTAACACGTTTTCGGAAGTACTGCTGACAAAATATTCAATGGCTTATGGAGAGACAATAACCGTTAATTTCAAAACTAGGAAGGGTACCTCCTTTGTAGTTACAATGGCTGATACTACTAGCTCTGAAAATCGTACCTAATTCACATACAAATTATTTACCTCATGTTTCTCAGAACATCGATCGCGAAAGTTTTCTTTCATACTTATAGAGCTGGATCTGTCTTTAGATGATGGTGAACAATAAGATGAATAACCCATATCACGAACTCTAAAGAGAGAGAATATTGGTAAAATGGCTGCCCTTATGTAAAGATGACTTTTTTTTTACGCCTTCTTTTAAAGGAAAGCTTCAAAGTAGTAGTAGGAGGAGGAGGTAGTATTTCTATTGTAGTAGGAGAAATAAAGTTAAAACTGGGAGTGCGGAAATTAAGATTTAACACCACTTAACAGTAACACTTTTAACCAAAAAAGGAAACAAACAAAATCAATTCGGTCGTCTTAATACTAATATTTGAATATGTAACGTCATAAATAAAATATAATTACAACTGAAAGTAGGACAACGCGAATGATCGGATTTTCAAAAACTTCCTTGAAAGAATGATCGTATTTTTAAAATCAGTCAATGATTTTAAAATACGAATTACTGTTTTTAAAGAGTTTTTTGTTTGTTTGTTTGACTACCGTTTACCGGGCCTTAGTGAGGAAAACAATGACTTGGATATGTAGAAAAAAAAACACAAACAAACAAACAAAAAAAAAAACTTCAAATTTAAAAGAATAAAAAAACTGATAACTTTACCTATTGTGCTAGGGATTCATCTTTTATCAATATGCAAGATAATTACATTTATTAACGCAAACGATAAATAGGAACAATAAGTTTTAAAATAAATTATGTTGATAGGATTGTTCAAGGAGGCCTGAGGTGTGTTCGTTAAAAAAAAATATTGCGATGAGATTGCATCACTATTTTTAGGAGTCAATTAGACATTTTAGTTTTTAAATTCCATTAACTCAAACTGTTTTTTTAAATCGTCACCCCTATCTCACCGTATGCACAGTTAATATAATTTTCAACAGATGGTTCACAGCTAAAAAAAAAATAAGGGTTGGTTAGAAAGAAAGCAACTGTGAAAATTAACAATATTTAACGGATTTTTTTTTATTCTGTCGTCACCGGTCGGTCACGTGGTCAAGTTTATTCGATGGTAAATTTAAAAAAAAAATCTTCAATTTCCTTTCATAAGCTAAAAATGTTTTTTTAAAAAAAAACAAAACAAAAAAAAAACCCCATTAAACTAGAGATTTCCTCTTGAATGGTAAAAAAGAAAGAGGCTTATTAGAAATAAGTTATTTTATTTTCGATAGTATTTTTAGGTAGGTCAGGTCATGACATTTTTGAAGAGGAAATCCCAGAAACTAAAAAAAGTGACGTGGGGAAATTACTCACAATACAAAAACGCTTCAGTGACTCAATCAAGAAGAATCATTACAGTTGAAATTAGGGCAAACAAAATCAAAACAAAAATCTAGATGAAATTAATATTGACAACAACATCAATAATGTTGACTGTTTAAGTGTTGTGTTGAGTAACAGAGGGGAGAAAAAAAATTATTCTAACTTCCGTAATATTTTTCAAGCAAATTTTTCATTTTTGTCGAATATTATTTTTCATGAAAAGCAATTCAAAGCAAAAGAATTTTTTTTTCTTTTTGCTTTTTAAAAATGTAAATAATTAAAATATGCGATACACACGCAATTTTAGTGAAGCAAGCTTTTAAATAATCAACTAACAAAAGATTTAAAAAATAATAATAAAAAGGGATTTTCTGTTTAACTTAAATTAAAAAATAAAATAACTAAGAACTTACAACCCTGTGGGAAGTACTTTTTAAATGTTAAATAAATTTATAGAAATATTTCTTTCAAAATCATTGAAGATTTGAGCCCAGCTTGAGTTTTTCTTTTACCCTTAAATTTTTATTTTTTAGATAAATCTTGTTCACGAATAACTTAAATACAGAACTCATATTACAAATATAAAAAATGTTCATCGAATAGCAAATTCAAAACTGCTTTTACTTCACAAATTTATAGTTTAATTTACGTATCTTAAGAAAAATTATGAACAGTTTTAAAATGAAAATGTTGTACAATAAAAACTAAGTATCGAATTTTGCTGACAAAAAGTAAAAAACTAAGAGTACTTCCAAGAAAAAAATGTGACGAATAAAGATTTTACACAATTGTAAAATAAATAACTATATTCATATTTAAATAGTGAAAAATATTGACAGCTGTTTAAAATTGACAAGTGATAATAAAATTGTAAGAATATCAAATATTAGTTAAATTTCCTACAATTTAGAAAGAATAAATCAAACTTCAAAGCCTGTTGTTTACTATGGAGATAAAGAGTAACAACCATAGAAAAGAAAATTATTACTTGTGAGAAAAAAAAATGCTTACTCAATGTAGCTACCAATTTTTAAAATTTACAGTTTTCTTTTTAGAATTTTATAGGCCTAATTAAGGAAACTCATTGAACCGGAGTCTTGAATAATATAGATATTTTTAAATCGAAATGTATCCATCAACAATCTTTCAAGTAACTCGAAAAACAAAAAGAAAGTCAAAACAAAGTAAAACAGGCTCATTTACTTTGTGGAAAAAGAAGTGTTTTAAAGTACACCGACATAAATAAAACAACAAGAAATTAAATGTTTTTATTTAAGGAGAATAAAATTAAACAACTGCCTTTTTCTTTTCTTTTTCATTCATACAGTTCGGATTTCTCAGATATTTTCATCGCTAAACTCCGGTATACACAAATAAAAAATAAAATTACCTTGTATTTTTTGGCATAATCATCACTAGAGCATTTTTTTATTTTTCTCGATCCCAAAAAATATGAATCAGATGAACCAGAAGCAGAACTATTTGCATTGTCACTGTCCGTATAGGTCTCCATATCCAGTCAATAAAAAAAAAAATACTATAAAACCAAAATGGCGTACAGCTGTCCTCAAAGTCAATACATCATACGAGCAGCCTCATTTGCATATTTGGATCACAACTTTTCATCATATTAAAAAATATATGTATATATATATTAATTAACAGTTTTCTATTAAATCGTTTAAGACCGTACTCGACATATAAAAAAAATGAAATATAATTTCTATAAAATACTTTTTTTGGATTGTTAACACATCAAGGGAGATAAGTCTCAGTATAGACTGAATTTTTCCAGATGTTTTATCCTTATGCTTTCTCAAAATTTATTGATCACAATCTGTTCCTTTTAATCAGTTATTAAATAATAAAATATTGATTTCCGATATATAATATATTAAATCGTGTGAAATAGAAATTTATTTCAAGTCATGTTATTAACTATTTTGAAAATGGATTTTTAAAATCTGAAAAATACAATCATAATATTCAGTGAATGTATAAATTTTTAAAGGCAAAGGTGTATAAATGTAATAGTTTTCTGGAAATTTATTAAAAAAATACAACCACATTTACTTTGTTTTCTTGATACATTGTTATCATGTTTCATGGATTTTGAACATTTCATATTTTGAAATGCCATATTAAAACATTGAATATACACTGTTATGAATATCTCGAAAACTAAAATCAACCTCTTCTTTTTATCTGTTAAAAAGCCCTACTTTTCTCAAACCTACTTTCAGGAAAAAAAAATTCTTATAAAAACCCACAGATTTTGATTTTCAAGAGCAGAGCTACAACTATCTTCAAGTTGTTCTAACACAAGAGAAGATGTGGCTACATAGCTTTTTCCTTCAATCCAGTACATGCTGAAAGAAACGTGTTGGTGACTTCAGATGGATCAGCTACACAAAAGCAGTCAGTGAATTTTCACTGATGATTAGTTTTTTCTCAACCACAGTTTTGACTGCAGACCAACTATTAAAAGTTTTTTCTAAACTACAAATTTTTTCTGTGGACCAACTACCCAAAAATTTTAACTCAACTAAATACTATACACTTTTTTAACTCTTTTGAGTTTATGTACATACATTTGCAATTACAAATTATTTATTTAACAGATGTTTTCTTTATTCATTTTTATTATGGCTTAGAATTTCAATGTTCAGATTTTTAATATAAAAACCTAGATGACAGAATTTCCTACAGAATGTGTTGTCTTCTCCAGGGAAACAGTCCCCACCAGGCAAATGTGATATGTGAACACGCACACACACACACACACACACACACACACACACACACACACACACACACACACACACACACACACACACACACACACACACACACATTTTTTAACTACTAATCATATAAATGCTTTTCTTTTGAGCTCTGTAAATATACAAGTATATTTTTCTCTTTTCTTGAATTATGCTATTTTATGTATGATTATATTATGGTATTTCTGAAAAAAATTTAAAAAGTCAGTATAAATTAAATTTTGGTAAAATGAACAAATTAGAAAAATTCAAATTATAGCAGACATATTATTAAAACCTACAGGTTGCGATGGATGAATTGTTGTGTGAATTATGCAAGCACATACACACCAACACACACAGATTTAATGAAATATATCTTTCATACACTCTGGCACGCAGCATTAGTTCTGTTTTTAGTTTTGGGGGTTTTTGAGTCTTACATGCACCTTTTCCATAGCAACTCAATTGATATTGATTAACTATTGACTTGTGTGCCAGCTATTAGTTAAAACTCTTTTCATAATGGAATGGTATCTTAACCAATGGTGACAAAAGAATTCCTTGGGCCTTTGTAGCCCAATCATGATTGCTCAACTTCTCTTTCACTGGCTTTTATGTTCTTCTAAAAATGAAGAAAACACAGTGACCATCTTCTTAGTAAATATCGTGGCACTCTTGTCATGCACTGGTAACTAATGATCTTTTGTTTCACTTTCTGATGATAACATCTACATGCTACTGAAAAACAAAACCAAAAAACAGTATGACACTACCTAACAAGAGCAGTCAAAGACCACAAACCTCCGTCAAGGCAATACCAACAGCAATTAGCAAAAGATAAAATGAGAATAATGACAATGAACTTGACTGCTCTCAAGAGTGAGAATACAAAAAACAAAATGCAAAATGAAATTAAAAATTAGGCTGCAAAAATTGTGGAAGTGTTTGTTTTTACTTTTTAATATCCCAAACTTGTATTTTGACTCATTTTTTGTGAATTTTATCTTTTTTTATTATTATTTTTTGCTTTTGCACAATAATTATTAAATTTATCTTTTAAATAATAATATTTTTGAAGAAAAAATAGTGCATTCAGAAAATATTATGGTATTAGGCAACCTAGAGGAGCTAATTCAATATTTGGCATATGAAACACACAAAAAAAAAATAACTAGTAAAAAAAAAAAATGGAAAATAACCCAGAAACTTAAAATCTAATCAGTTCATGCCAGTCATGAGGCCACTCATTCCTGAAAGTTTTATTTGAACTCATCCAGTAGATCATGAGATATCTTGACCAAGGACAGACAGGCAGACAAACAGATAAATGCAACTAAATACAATATCTCTGCCTTAAGGTGGAGATATCAATACACACACACACACACACACACACACACACACACACACACACACACACACACACATCACATCACATCACAAATAAGCCCATACAAAAAAATTAAAGCTCATATATAAAGGCAAGCAGTATGCAAAAGGGATAAATAAAAAGATTATACTTGTAATGTCCCTAAGAGGGACCATGACCTTCTATAAAGAAGGTCATGAGAGGGACATAATGAACCTTGTAGTAACTCCTTGGTCATCCTTAAGATGTATAGGAAGTATGTCATCCTCTGTTGGAGGTCAAACATCAACTGATTGCTCTCACCAATGGACTGCGATGACATACCTTCCCGCACATTCTTCAAGCACTAAAAAAGTTCACTTTCACTCTTTGGGTATTCTCTTTCAACTCTCCTATTCAATTCATCGCATAGTAATTCTATGGGAGAGAGGTCAGGAGATTCAGTTGGCCATGTAATAGTTTCTATAATTTTATTCCATTTTTTTTTTCACTCAAGGTAATTTTGACATAATTCAGAAGTGTTTGGATCATTGTCTTGTTGAAAGGTGAATTTTTTTCCAGTTATGTGTAAACCAGCTGGTATAACATGTCTTTGCAAAATCAAATGAAATGTTCTTTTTTCATGATTCACTTAACTTGAATCAAATCTCATAACTTCTCTACCTCATTACATTATCACTATCATGTTTAACTGTTGGAACCACACGTTCATTATTCAGTCTTTCTCTTAATTTTCTTCTCACATACATTCCCCCCCTCTAACTACCGAAAAATTCAAAATTAGACTCATTTGTTCCCAATACATTTTGCCACTCTTTATTTGTCCAGTTCTTATTTTTTGTTTTACACATAGTCTTTTCTGCTTTTGGATGTGCGTTGTGGTGCATTGGATATCGGCTTGGAATGAGAAATCGGGGAGCCGAGTTCGAATTCCAGCCGCATTCACTGCATTCACTTACGCACAAATACTCTTGGAAAAGGTATTAATCTGTCTATTCCTTCCAATTATGGGTTAAAGAACAGGACAGATTGGGTTCTATAGCCTTGGTCGGCAACCAATCTACCGCAGAAAGCAATGGCAACCTACTGCGGGATAATCTTCTGCCCAGTCAGTCATGTCTCTTTTGAGACATGATTGCCCAAGCGTGATTCACGCATGGCACTTAATTGACTGACTTTTCTGCTTATTCACCTTCCATAGCAGGGGTGTTTTGATGACTATACACCACTTGAGCCCCACTGATCTAAGTTGATTTTTCACATTTGTGAGCAACTCTGGTTGCTATTGAGAGGAATTAAGTTCAGCTGTCAAATCTGGAGCAGTTTTCCTTCTGTTTCTTTTGTTCTCAATAATCAAGTGTTTATCTTCAGCAGCAATTGTCATTTTTGGTGCACCAGCTCTTTTTCTCTCAACATTTGTGCCAGTTTCTAACTGTTTGTTATGTGTATTGTTTGCAAGAGGAATTAAGTTCAGCTGTCAAGTCTGGAGCAGTAAAAAAGTGTTTATCTTTATCAACAGTTGTCACTTTTGGTGCTTCAGCTCATTTTTTTATAAATATTTGCACCAGTTTCTAACTGCTTTCATAACAGATATTGCACCCAATGTCTAGAAATTTTCAAGTTCCAGTCAATTTGTCTTTGAGAGTAGTATTCTTTGAATAAAATTTTAATTCACGCCCATGTTTCAATGTTTAGCCACACTGATTTTTTTGACTAGAGATAATTTTGACATAATTTAGAAGAGTGTTTGGGATCTTATCTTGTTGAAAGGTAATTTTTTCCTCTTGTAAACCAGATGTGTAAACCAGATGATATAGCATGTCTTCACAAAATCAAATAATATTGTTCTTTTTTCATGAGTCACTTGACCCGAATTGCAGCCATTTTGGTACTCTTAAAAAGTCTAATGAGGAGTTAATGGTGAAAACAAAATATAATGTTCCTTGTACAACATATTCATAACTTAGCAAAGTGTTTGTGGACAGATGAATACAAATTTGAAGTTTTGGGGAGTAAGAGGAGCCCCTGAAGAAAGAGTGAAAAATAAAAGCAAATACGCTGGAGTTACTGAAATTTTATCTTTTACTTTTTAAAGAAATGTAGGATAGTCCCAAATCTTTTGCCTCTATGTATGTAATGGGTGTGCAGCTAAGTGATTAGAACATTCACTGTCTGGCCATGAAGCTTGAATTTGAATCTCACCATGGTTGATTTGTCATGAACGTGACTTCTTGATGTTAATTGGTCTGGAGAAGGTGATCTCAGCATGTGGCACCTTTGGAAAGTGCCTGAAAAACATACAATGGGTTGATCAAAGCCTTGTGAGTGACATTGGGTAGACAGTTTTCATTGATGAGCTGTTGATGCTTGTGTTAGCTTAAAGTTACAAGTCATCATGACTGAGGGTTTGAGCATCCTGGCCTTCTTTAGACTATTGTTCCTGCTAGATAACACGCACTCTCCCAGAAACTGTAACTAAGGTCCTCTCAGCATAGTTGCAATATAAATCACAGGTGGGCTCTGTGGGTGTTGAACAAACACAAGTGTGCCTGAGCAGGCGTCTACAGTGGGGATTAGCTAGACGCCCTAGTAGACTGGTATCCTTGAATATGAGTCACCAGCCATGTGTGTGTGTGTGTGTATGACATATTTGGATATTCTGGTGCTGTATATAAAACCTTTTCAGATAATTCATTTTTAGAATTGATGTATTTGAGCTATTCTGGCACATCTTTCTGTTGTGTTATGGTATTGGTATATCATGGATACATTAATGCCTAATATGGGCCTTGGAGAGTGGGAAAACAGACTTAGTTCTTTTTCCTTTTCAAGCTGTCCAACACCTTATTTGAAAACATTTTCTTTACAACATAAAGACTTTTAATTTAATTACTCCAACTCCAAAAAAACTTCACCTTTTTTTTCAAATAGTTAATTAACTGCTTCTTTTTCCAAATACTTAACCCTCTAGGGCCATTTGTATCATATTTGATACAGTATGAAAACAAGCCTTGAAAGAAATATTTTCCTGAAAAATTTTTTAAGAGAAATATTTTATAAATTTCAAATGAAAGCAGTACTGACTGCTCAGTCAATGAATACCAAATGTTACCTTATAGGGAAATACTGTATCAAATATGATACGAATGGCCCTAGAGGGTTAATCAACTTATTAGAAACTTGTTCTTTTGTTTGTTGCAACGACCACTTGTAAAGGAAGTAAATTTCTTTTCCAGTATTAATTTTTTTTTTACATTCTGAACTATAAAATAATTTCTCCAAAATAATTTGAAAGGCATTTTCTTTTTAATAATAAGAATCATCTTTTTTATTTAATTTTTAAATTTTTTTATTTCATTTACCTTGAAGTTATTAATGCTGTCACGTGTTTTAAAATTTATTCCAAATTTAAAGAGTAAAAAAAAAAGAAAAATATCCGTTGTAGTTGAATAGCATCTAAATCTGGCTGGGGTTGTCGTTAAGCACAAGGTCTAAATCAAAATGGCGCGATTAGGGTAAGCACATGTTTGAAGATGTTATTTAAATTGAGGAAATATAAGAAATCTTGTATTTATATGCCGCTGATGATAAAAAAAAAATGTATTTATTGATCGGTTAACGTAATTTCATTCGCTTATCATTAGTGTTATCAGACGTTTTTGTTAGAAAAAAAAACAGTAAACAAAGGTGAGATCGTATTTTGGTCGATTTATTTGTTTTTAATGTTTGGGTTCAAACCAAGGCGGCATAAATGGCTTAGTTCAAGCGCTTTTAATAAACCTAGTGTTTAACTGATCTTGATTAAATTTTTCTTTAAATAATTTTTCCTTCTTTTCTAAAATACTGATAAAAAATATTGTTTTTTTTGCGAAAAAAGAAATGTTTTATTATAAGAATAACACAGTGTCCCATGATGATGTGACGCAGTATCTTGGTTTAAAAAGTCAAAGTGATATGTAGTACCAATTATTTTTATGACATAACTGTTATACAAGAGATCAATATATCTAAGATTTACTATTTCCTAGAGGAATCTGCTATTTCTTTTGCTGAAGGTGGACCATCAAATATCGTGGATTGTAAAATTTTAAAAGAAATTTGAAATGAGAAAGCGAACCCATGTATGTCCTCTCCGTGGTGGGGACCATCTCAGGAATCTAATATTCAAATCTTAGATAATATATTGAACTCTTGTATGATGTAGTAAATATATTTGGTATTACATGTCATTTAATATACTTGCATTTTTAAAATTATGGGACCCTATGTGTATTTTTTTTAAGTACTGAGTACACATTTCTCGTATAGGAATATCCATATATATTTTCTATACTGCGATCAAATATAGACTTTTTACTTTTTTAGAATCCATTTTTAATTGATCTATGTGTTGTTTATTGTTATATATGGTATTCAAACTATTATCATCAGTATTAAAACATAAAATCTGACATGACAGTAATCGAAAGTGGACATACTTTTTGGTTTGGAGTTCTAGTGAAAAAATCATACTTTAATTGCCTTGTAAATATAACCGAGTTCTAAACCTTTAAGTTTCACCTGGGCAACTCGGCGTGGTGAATGATTAGTAAACTTGTTTTGCTATCTATTACAACTGAGTAGTGAGTTCGATCCTCACTGGGTACTCCATACTTCCGGCCTTGTACCACATCTAAGCGGAACTTAGAAAATCTACTAACCCTTTAAGTATTCATAAGCTTTATGAGATGTGTAGGCCATAATCACTTAATTATAAAGAAGAGTTAGTGTCAAAGGTTTTGTGTTCCGACTCCACAGCTCTGCTTGCACATTTGAGTGTCACTAGTCATTATCAAGAATATTAATGTCATGAATTTATGATATTAAAAAAACTTGATTAATTTTGTTGTGTAATTTTTGAGAAATATATCTTTCACTGTCATAAATCTCCATATTAGATTCAGCTGAACTAAAGGCAGTGTTTTTCAAACTTTTTTTTTTTTACTAAGACCCACAGAAAGAACCAAAATTCAGATTGAGACAAATTGTACATTATGTGTAATAAATCAAAGATAAACTATGTTCATCAGATTCATTTATTTAGCATCAATAATTTATATGTATATTTCTTATGATCTGCACATATTAGAATTGCATGTATCTATTTGTAATTTTATATAATTATAAAATTATTAC
Organism: Ascarosepion bandense; assembly: GCA_037127315.1. Taxonomy (NCBI): domain Eukaryota; kingdom Metazoa; phylum Mollusca; class Cephalopoda; order Sepiida; family Sepiidae; genus Ascarosepion; species Ascarosepion bandense. The sequence goes on from JBBBDQ010001908.1 coordinate 8,911,597, forward strand.
TTTTAGAAAAAAAATTCAAAGGAAATTCCAGAACAACAGTAAAGTAAATAATATTTAAAAAAAAATGTCATTTAATGAGATGGATGTGCTTGTTTGTTCATAAGCTGCTGATTTCAATTGGGAACACAGGAAAGATTATACACATATAATTATATATATATATATATATATATATATTTACACTACCGGCCATAATTATTAGGCCACCCCAGTTTTTTTAAAAGAAATGATGTATTTCATACTATTTTTAGTATTTATTGCCAAATGAAAATAGAATAGTTCTTTTGTTATTACTTTGCAAAATTTTACTAGGCATAGAAGCAAAGATGAACTCATCTGAATCTCGCTAAATTTTCTTCATTCTTTCATTCATGAAACTGCAATATAGGAAATTAAATATTTATAAATTCATTTGATGCACATGTTATTGTGCAGTATTAACAAAAGAACCATTCTATTTTCATTTACAATTATTCTTTGGCAATAAATACTAAAAAATAGTATGAAATACATCATTTTTTTAAAACACTGGAGTGGCCTAATAATTATGGCCAGTAGTATATATATATATATATATATATATATATATATATATATATATAATCCTACGTTTATGACACGACTCGGAGTTTCATGTGTTATGCAGTCATCAAATGCATATTTCAAACTGACAGTTTAATAGATTTGAATTTAAGTTCACTTGATGTTCATGGGAATTAAATCCTATAAAGTTAAGTTACTGCTTTTTTAATAACAAGATTAAAAATTTAAATATTTTACGGTTACATGTAGATAAAAATGAAGAAATAAAAATAAAAATAAAAAATATTAAAATGCAGGGAGAAGAAATCAAAGGGGCGTAAATCATGAGTCTTAAAAATTTAAATAGTCAAATACACCTGAATAATACTACTATACATATGTACACCTTCCTCATATGTATATTTATTAATTTACGTCACTCACTCTCTCTCTCTCTCTCTCTCTATATATATATATATATATATATACATATATATATATATATATAGCTGATTTTTAATCTGAAATTTTCACTACAGGATTTAGTTCTATGTCAAAGAATATTTAAAAGTTTATTTGTATGAAAAGTCTTTCATTCATGTATCAACTTAAAGGGAGATAACTCGATATATTTGAAGTTATCAACTATTTTTTTTTTTTATCAATTTTTAGAAAAGGAAGCTAATTGCAGTTTCAAGATTTTAAACCAAGAAGAAAAAAATTGAACTTTTGAAAAACGACTGTAATATTTCTTACTTTACATACGCCCATGGAAAAAGAGACAGAAGGAAATAATTTTTGCATTGAAGACATATCTCAATGCTCTACACTTGATACAAAATCACACAATATCTCAAATTTTTGTTCTGTGAGCTCAGAAGACCCTCAGTGGTCAAGTGTTGACACAAATAAAAACATTTCTTTAAATTTGCATTCTGGTGTTTCGTTTGCAATGTCAGAGTCGCAAAACAGTTTGAAAACTCCAGATGAAAGCTGCAGTTTTAGTGGAAGCCATTCAATTATTAGCTGTGAAGAGTCCACACAACCCCAAATTTGTAGTAGTGATGAAGTGTCAAAAAAGGCAAAGGAGTCTGAGTTGAACAGTCGTGAGAAAGAAAGTGTTTTAGGACCTGGTTCTCTGAGTGAAACAAATCTTCCATCAGTGGGAGAAATTTGTTCTCCTGAAAGTGCTTCTCCTTCAGTAAAAACTGTCTACCATGACACTTTTAAAAGTGACTGCATACCCAAAGTTAGATCTACTGATATATCAAAAGAAAATGTCACCAATAATGAAACTATGAAAAAAAGAAGCTTTCAAGAGTCAAGTAAGGAAGACTTTATGCAAAGTGCTGATTTATGGGTCACTGAAAAAGCTCCTCCATGTAAGAAATTCAAATCAGAGTTACAAGTTGAGAAAAGAAGCAACAATAAAGGTGTTAATGATAGCCCTCAAAATCTAAATTCTTCTGTAGATATTTCTTCAGATTCTGAACAGAATGTCCCTGTGTCAAATTCCCAGCGGGACCTTACCACAGCTGATTCCCAGCAGAACCTCCCTACAACTGATTCCCAGCTGAATGTCTCTGTGTCAGATTCCCAGCAGAATCTCCCTACATCCGATTCTCAGCAGAACGTCCCCATATCAGATTCCAAGTTGAAGCTTGCTACAGCTGATACCCAGCAGGATGTCCCAGCCTCAGATTCTCAGCAGGATGTCCCAGCCTCAGATTCTCAGCAGGATGTCCTAGCCTTGGATTCTCAGCAGGATGTCTCAGCATCAGATTCTCGGCAGGATGCTCCTGCATCAGATTCTTGGCAGGATGTCTCAGCCTCAGGTTCTCAGCAGGATGTCTCAGCATCAAATTCTCGGCAGGATGTCTCTGTGTCAGGTTCTCAGCAGGATGCCCCAGCCTCAGATTCTTGGCAAGATGTCCCTGCATCAGATTTTCAGCAGGATGTCTCTGCATCAGATTCTCAGCAGGATGTCCCTGCTTCAGATTCTCAGCAGGATGTCCCTGCTTCAGATTCTCAGCAGGATGTCCTTGCTTCAGATTCTCAGCAGGATGTCCCTGCATCAGGTTCTCAGCAAGCTGTTTCAGCCTCAGATTCTCAGCAGGATGTCCCAGCCTCAGATTCTCAGCAGGATGTCCCAGCCTCAGATTCTCAGCAGGATGTCCCAGCCTCAGATTCTCAGCAGGATGTCCCAGCCTCAGATTCTCAGCAGGATGTCCCAGCCTCAGATTCTCAGCAGGATGTCCCAGCCTCAGATTCTCAGCAGGATGTCTCAGCCTCAGATTCTTGGCAGGATGTTCCTGCATTAGATTCTCAACAGAATGTCTCTGCATCAGGTTCCCAGCAGAATGTCTCAGCCTCAGATTCTCAGCAGGATGTCCCAGCTTCAGATTCTCAACAGAATGTCCCAGCCTCAGATTCTCAGCAGGATGTTCTAGTGTCAGATTTCCAGCAGAACCTCCCTATGTCAAATTCCAGTCAGAGTTGTTTAAGCAAGCCTGCGTTTGTGGAAACCGATTCTTGCTTGGATGCTCAGAAGGAGAATATTTGTGAAATGGTCTCATCTGGAGAAATTGGTCCGTTTAAGCCACAACAGACTGAAATGGAAGAAGTTGAAGATGAATACCAGTAAGCTATTGTTTTCTTTAATATTCCTTTGTGAGCTCTATTTACAAAATATTCAACTGTTAATTAAAATATTCATTAAAATATTCAATTATTAATTAAAAAAATAGCCTACCTAGGGCAATGATACTTTAGTCCCCTTCAAAGTATTCTTCTTGAAAATCTTAGGCTAACTTAAATTGACTCTAAAAAGAAAAAAGGAATAATTTGTTGTGGGGTATAACTTTTTATAGATTAGCATTCATTAGATCTTCCTCAAGTCATGCCATTGGTCAGAATTTAAAAACATTGACTTTTTTATCAATTTAGAAGTGGTGTCCTGTTCATAATGGAATATATAGAATGTGAGGCAAACATGGAGAAACATGCCTGCAATAAGACGCAGTGTCAAAAGAATGGTTTTTCCCTTGACACAGCTATTATTTTAACTACCTTCACTCCTCGGCAATATTTATTGTTTTAAAAAGCCATGATTAGAATTGCAATAAAGCGAAAACATGAAAAGTGAATTTATACATTTTTTTTTTAATTACTTTGGCATTAATAACATTTTTGCTTTTTGATTGTTTTGTATTTAAATACTTTACAAAAACTTTTGTTGATGCAATACACATCTTTTCTTTTTATTCATGGTAAGAAATCAATGAGTTAGATTCAGCAATCCATCAACTTCAGTTTTTGTGTGACACTCAGGATTGTGATGTTTCAATGTTGAGTTTTGGACTTCCTCAGATTCTAATAAATACAATGTGAGTTGATGAGTCTCCTGTCTAAGATGCTGCTAATCCAGTGGCCAGAACACAAGCCTGTCTGTCAACTGTAGTTTTTATCTTCAGTTGCTGTAATTGGGAGTGTTCAAACCATAGTTTTGCAGGCAAACATAGAGAAATGTGCCCACAATATGTTGTGGTGTCAAAAGAATGATTTTCCCTTAACACCGCTATTATTTTGACTACCTTTACTCTTTGGCATGTTTTAAAAAGCCATGATTAGAATTGCAATAAAACGAAAGGATATGATGAAAGTGAATTTATGCATTTTTTTTTTGTTCTTGAGAATTTACAACAAAAATATTAAACACTTTAAGATTATTTATTTGCAAGAATAATTTTAAATTTACAACATTCTAAGAACTAACACAATTAGAACTAATAATGCTATGCAATATTTATCATTTCCCAATTTATAAGGAAACTAGCAGTATAGCCCGGTATTGCTCAGGTGTAATGAAAGCTTTTATATACATATTATCAATTTTCTGCACTATTGTTAGAACTGCAACCTTGAAACTTCTGAATAACGTTTCTTGTCTTTGTCTATGAGTGTATCAAATTTGAATAAATTGGACCACTCCTTCTATAACTCGATTTTTTCGATATTTATCGGAGGTACCTCGACACAAAACCTAGCTAAGAACATTCACAGATGCTTATGGTACAACTGTGTAAATTTTCAAGAAAATAATTTCGGAGTCTATAGGTAACGGATACACACACACACACACACACACACACACACACACACAGACAAAGTTCCATTTATAAATAAGTTTAGATTTCGATAAATAGGAAAACAATTTTTTATTAAATTATAAAAATATAAACTGTAAAGTAATCCATATTATCTAACATATAATAACGTTCAAATCGATTGGCAATTAGCTGATATTTTGCCAACTATTCCAATAAAAAAATATAATAAATAATGTAAATGAACAATCTAATGAATAAATAGTTTATTATTTTTGTTGACAATTCTCAAGGACAAAGAAAATGTTCAAATTCACTTTCATGATTTGGTTTTATAAAGATTTTAATCATCATTTTTTAAAACAATAAAATTTTCTGATGAGTGAAAGTAGTTAAAATAATAGCAGTGTCAAGGTTAAAAAAGCGTCACTTTTAGCACTGTTTTTGGAGGAGGATAGGGCACAATGGTTGAAGATTGCCGAAATGTCTTTCTGTAAAATTCGCACGTTGTCTCTTTCCCAAGCGGGTAAGAAAACATACTACAATAAAACTTCAATTTAATGAACTAACTGAGCTTTCTTAAATCTGATATATCATTTGATGGGTACTATGCTAACATGTTTGAACAACACCATAGTTAAATGTAATTGGCAGAATGCTCAACAAATGAAATTGTTAAAGTTAATAAACAATAAGAAAAAGGTCAAAAATAATACTAAACAAACATCAAACAAGGGGGTCCAAAAGTAGGTGGACAATAAATGATGATATTTATTTTAAGATTAGATATACAATTATACAGGGTGTCCCAGAAGTCACACACTATCCAGATTTTTATAAAAATAAATATGAATATCAATTTTATTGATTGTAATCATAACATATTAGTATAGACTAAACTATCGCCTGGTTCACACTCCACCCACATCTATTGAACAGGTGAAGAGGCTCATCCCTTGTTTCCTGTTTAGGATGTGGTTTCTGGTTTTCTCTTTTCTAATCTTCTCACTCTTATGTAGCCCCCTGCACATCAGTGGCGTTACCGCCTTGCTTGGGGTGATATGATTAAAAAAAAAAAATATGGTGCGCGACTTTTGGAACACCTTGTACTTAATAACAATTATTACATTGACAATTAAATTTTAATGTGTACAATAATACAAAAGCACTTAAATTTTATCAGTGAAGGTGTTCAAACTTTTTAATGTGTACAATAATACAAAAGCACTTAAATTTTATCAGTGAAGGTGTTCAAACTTTTTAATGTGTACAATAATACAAAAGCACTTAAATTTTATCAGTGAAGGTGTTCAAACTTTTTAATGTGTACAATAATACAAAAGCACTTAAATTTTATCAGTGAAGGTGTTCAAACTTTTTAATGTGTACAATAATACAAAAGCACTTAAATTTTATCAGTGAAGGTGTTCAAACTTTTTAATGTGTACAATAATACAAAAGCACTTAAATTTTATCAGTGAAGGTGTTCAAACTTTTTAATGTGTACAATAATACAAAAGCACTTAAATTTTATCAGTGAAGGTGTTCAAACTTTTTAATGTGTACAATAATACAAAAGCACTTAAATTTTATCAGTGAAGGTGTTCAAACTTTTTAATGTGTACAATAATACAAAAGCACTTAAATTTTATCAGTGAAGGTGTTCAAACTTTTTAATGTGTACAATAATACAAAAGCACTTAAATTTTATCAGTGAAGGTGTTCAAACTTTTGTTAATCACAATTTACACAGCTTTGAAGTCTACTCCTCATGCTTCAACAAACATTTTTGCACAATTCTCTTTGTATTAATTTTTTGAAATCTCTTATCTAATTTTTCAAATCACCACCACTTCTTGGTTTTTGACTATAAACTTTGTCCTTAAGTTCTCCCCAAAAGAAGAAATCCATTAGGGGTCAAGTCAGGTGAACGTGCCGGCCAATCAATTGGATGTCTTGGGCTAATCCATTCCTCAGGAAATGTTTCATCGAGATACTCACGGATTGCCCTTGAATAATGTGGAGGGGCCCCATCTTGTTGGAAACAATAACCACAATTTTAATGATATATCCGATGCACTCCCCATCATCGAAATGTGGCCTCCCTTTGTCTCTTCTATAAATACTTTCATGGCTTCTGCTCGGATGAGCTTAAGTCACTGATGCCTCCTCAACAGGTGTTTACTCGTGCAACCAGACTGGCAACTGGGTCCCACCCATTCACAGTCAGGTTAGCCAAATGCAGACGACAATTCTACTCCTGCAGCTTCCTCTCTCGCACTTCCCGCCTGTGGAACTCGCTCCCGTATTCTTGCTTTCCTGACGGCTACAACCTCCAGAAATTTAAATGCAAAGTCAATACTCATCTGCTAACCACTGGACTCTAGCTCTCTCCCCTCCCCTGTATAACCTTCCCTTTCTCTCCACCTATGTATCTGTCATCGCACCTGCTTTCTCAGCTTTCTGTTGCTCCTTTCTAACTAGTTTGTACTCCTCACTCTTTTCTAATTAATCTTTTTACATTTATGTAACCCCCTGCACATCAGTGGCGTTTCCGCCTTGCTCGGGGTGAAATGATTAAAAAAAAAACAAAAAAAAACTCACCCGTTCCACTTACTTTTAAACCTCCCTGTATATGCAAGTCAAAACTGCAAAGCAACAGTGATAAGGTAAAATGTTCTCAAAGTAAGAATGTTGACCTGAGAAAAACAGCAATTAAGAGGTGGTTCCATGATCCTCCCAATCAGAGGCCTTGCTGCTGGATGCAGTTTATCATCATACCCAGAACCTACATATTTAGACTCAGTAGAAAAATAGCAAGTAAGTGAGCAGTACTAAATAAGAACAATAGAGAAATGTGCCCACAATATGTTGTAGTGTCAAAAGAATGATTTTCCCTTAACACCGCTATTATTTTGACTACCTTTACTCTTTGGCATGTCTTAAAAAGCCATGATTAGAATTGCAATAAAACGAAAGGATATGATGAAAGTGAATTTCTGCATTTTTTTTTGTTCTTGAGAATTTACAACAAAAATATTAAACACTTTAAGATTATTCAAATAATATATGAGATACAGTCAAGTGATTGTAGCATTCTGACTTTAAGACAAGAATAAAAGAAATGGCAGATGAGACCACCAATTAGTTCATTTTTCTTGGTTAGGCAGAAATCACAGCATGTATATTTAGGATTTGTCTATAAATTTTGGGAGAGGCAGTGTTCTTAGCAGCTGAAACCAACAACCTTATTTATATTTTGACTGATGTCCTAATCTGTGTTGTTATCGCAATGTTTTGTCTGTTGTGTTTTCTGGTCTTCTTCAGGTGTTTATTGATCTGTGTAACCTTCTGGGAATTTCTAATGAACCTTTTATTTAATCTACAGAGAGTAGTCTGTTTTTATTCCATTATTGATGTCTTGGGGTATTTTGTCTTGTTCTTATTTAGTACTGCTCACTTATTACTTGCTATTTTTCTACTAAGTCTAAATATGTAGGTTCTGGGTATGATGATAAACTGCATCCAGCAGCAAGGCCTCTGATTGGGAGGTTGTGAGGATCATGGAACCACCTCTTAATTGCTGTTTTTCTCAGGTCATCCCTGACCCGGAGTGGTAGCACCTGTTAGGGTTTCTGCTATGGGCAAATAGTTAACCCCCTCTCCAACCTGGGGTCAAAACACTATGAAAGTATAAAAATAGACTTTTATAGAAATATATACATAAAAATAGACTTTTATAGAAAAATATACATTTTTGAAGGAAAAATATTACCAACAATACATTTCTGAAGGAAAAAATTATTACCAGCAATACATTTTTGAATACAAAACTAGAAGACACATTCAGTTTTCTAAAATAAAAAAAATTTCATCAAAATCTGACTAAATCAACCTTCTCACTATAACTAAACATTAAAGAAAATACCTTAAAACCCCACCTTTTTGGCATTAAATAACCCACAGAGGTGTTGATATGCTGTTAAACAAAACTCAAACTCTAAATATGTATTACTTGGCCCAGGGATTGAACTCACAGTTACTTGGCACCAATTTCACAAATTAATGCTTTAATCCACTAGGCTATGGTCTTGAATGCCTGTCTATCTGTATGGTAACTTGTGACATGTAAGGCCTCTGGGGAAGCTACTGCAATCAAATTTTCCTCCAACACAGGGTAATTGGCCTCATGCCTAACCTCTATATACTGCGAAAGAGTTGGTTTTCTGGTGGGGTTTTCTATCCCTTACATAACTATCTGTTCCTTTTCTAATAAGTTCTATCTATCCAGCTTTGGGAATTAATTCAAAGTTTTCCTTCTAGACTGGATGGCAACCTCAGCTGAAGAGCCCAGTCTGCCTTGTTATTTAAGCCAAGGGGAGAGAAGAAATGAATTCATCAGTCAGTTAAGTGCCATACGTGATACATGCTTGGGCGATCATGTCTCGAAAGAGACATGACTGACTGGGCAGAAGATTATCCCGCAGTAGGTTGCCATTGCTTTCTGCGGTAGACTGGTTGCCGACCAAGGCTACAGAACCCAATCTGTCCTGTTATTTAACCCATAACTGGAAGGAAGAAATGGATTAATACCTTTTCCAAGGGTATTTGCACGTAAGTGAATGCAGTGAATTCAACTGGAGTTCGAACTACGATTTCTCATTCTGAGTTGATATCCACTGCGCCACAACGCACATCCTAATGAATTCATACCTTTCCTAAAAGTATTTGCACAAAAGCGAATATCATAAATGTAACTAGAATTTGAACTTGGCTCAATGTATTTTTTGTTCTGAGCCACAAATGATTATGCAACGCATAGCTTCACTATTGTCCCGAATGCAAATAATGATAACTCTTGATTCTAAGACTTCAGACAGAAGTTGTGGAAACATTAAAAAAAATGCCTCACAGTTCCCACCTTTAGAGTGTTCTCTTTATCTTCTTATTTCGTCATCCCTTAAGTCAGTGGTTGTAAGAATTTTTTCCTCTGGGCCGCATTTTTGGAATAAAATTAGCTTGTGTCTTACCAAATGTTATGCGATTTAAAAATAAAATCAGAATTAGGGTTAAAGGGAGATAAACATGGATTTGAAGTCAGAACATTATCAATGATAACTCTCTTCTTCAATTTGTGGACCCTAGTTATATTCCTAATACTTGATCTAATGCAAAAATATCACAATAATAAAATTGGTCAATAATTATAACTATTTATATTGAGACTCATGCATGCAATTACGAGTTATCTATAATAATATTTTGAATTTTGAATTTATATTTATTTTTGGTGTATGAATTTTTCGAAATTGTTTCTAAATCTTTGATTGATTCAGTCATTTCACCTCGCCTGCTATCCTCTTCCTCCACACATGTGAGATGTCTGTCACCGTCTGGAAACCACTGTGTTAAGTGCAGGGTAAAGACACACTACTTTATTGCTTCTATCTGTTCGTTTGTTCATTCTTCCTCATGTTTACACATTATTCATCTTGGGATGGAACTTCGTTTTTGTCTTATTGACCCTGTGGTTTTAATCTTTGCATTTGACCTGCACTGCATGTGGTTGATCTTTCTTGTCTTCATGACTGGCAAATTAATCTTATATTTTCTGATGTTATCAAAATGTGCATTGCCACTTTTTGTAGTGAATGATCATCACTTTGAAATTTTTCCAGTGTCTGGTAAGTGTAATAAATCGTGAAGAAGGCCAGTACAACAGCTGAAACTTTGTGAATATGACAATAAAGATGAAAACAACAGTTGAAACAATTTAAATAGTGTAAAGAATTACAATACTTCATTTCAGAAATAGATATATCTTGAAGGAAGCTGGAGTGTACAGTTATCAAAATGTTGTAAATATAACAACAAAAATGAGGATAACTGTCTGATATATATATCTTAACGCAGTGGTTTCCAGACAGTGACAGACATCTCACATTTGTGGAGGAAGAGGATAGCTGTAATTACAATATCTCACCTCAGAAATGTAGTCAAAGACTTTTCTAGTCAAAAAAAATTAAAACACACACAAACAAACAAACATATAAACACACAAAGCAGGTAATAAAATCAACATTCTTATCTGAAATGGTTTTGGAATGATTGGTTATTTATATTGTTATTTTCATTTCAGTCCTTACAACTTCAGCCAAGTACCAAAGTTCTTAACCAATTGCTCGGAAGAATTCCGAAAAAATAATTTCCTAAAAGGATGCAAGTGGTAAGGCAATTTATTTTTTTTTCTTTCTCTCTTTCTTTTCCACAATACCCTTATCTGTGATTTATTATTTTTAGTAAAAGGTTGACTACATAGAAAAATGATAGAAACATATTTCATCTGACTTCAAACTAAGTTTTCTTGTTACATTTTTGTGTGTGTGAACCATTTATAATTGTGAGCTTAATAGGCAGGTATTTTATATTCTGTCTTATCAAAGTATTAACTGATTTTGAGTTTTGTTGTAGAGTGGCTGATACCCCTGCAGCACTCTCAATGATGGAATGGCCCATGGTCTGAAATGGTCTATTTAAGTAAAGAGTAGTAGCATTCGAGGCATAATATTCGAGTGTCATTCAAGTAATATTCGGACTGATTACTTTAAATCCCTCCTCTCTGTGTTGTAAGTTCTGTCTTGTCTGTCATTGTAACTATTTTACTGTTATGTACATATTTGTCTAGCACCGGATTTTGTGCTGAATAATATTGCAGCACACTTTCTCTGTGTATTGTATCCATCTCAGTGATACAACAAGTTTCAACCGAGTTTATTTTCTTATTGTTTTTATCATGCACATACACACAAAATAAAACTACCATCCTTTAATCATTATTGAAAACTATTTTCCCACCATCAGCATGGCTGATGCTAACCTCCAGGCAAGGAACTCATTGTGCCTTTTTGGTTTCGCATTTTCTACTGACATGAAGTGATTATATTGAATCAATTCCTTGGTTCGCTGCTAGGAAAGTTGGGTCACTGTGTTGTACCATCCAATTTTTTTCCTCAGAATCTATTTTGCACATTTATAAATCTGCCATTTATCCATGCATTGGATATTGCTGCTATATTTGATCTCTTGCTGTGACTGTATATCCTGAGATTTTCTGTTGAAACACCTGTTTCTGTATGATCACCAACGTTAAGTAGCAACGAACCTGGTCAATACCTAGATGAATGACCATTTGGCAATATCAGAGGCTGTAAGCTTGGATATGTGGCTGGTGTAATAGATAGTGGCTTGGAATTGTTAATCAGAGAGCTGAGTTCTAATTCCTGTTGGGGTCATTATATTCACTTGTGTATAAATACCCTTGGGGAAAAATATGAATCTATTTCTTCTCCCCTAACTATGGGTTAATTAGATGCATTTCCTTACCCCCCCCAAATTTCTTACAATCTAAAAATAATTTCTTGCTTTTAAATAATCTGCAAAGAGTTCTTGAGAGTCTCAACAAAATTCAAAAAAGAATCTGTAATATTATCGATCCTGACCTGGCATCTTGGTTTCAGTAACTTTCTCACTGTCATTATGTATGTAGCTTCTCTCTGTGTTTCTACAAATATTTTCATGGCTATTGCTCTGATGAGCTTCTTATTACCTTAACTGCATAAATTTAAGTCTACTACTAGGTTGGCAATTAGATCTCACCATTTTAAGGTTGAACTAGCTGGATGCAACCATCAGTTTCATTTTAATAGTTTCTTTGCTCACACTTCTCGCCTGTGGAATTCTCTTCATGTTTCTTGCTTCTCTGCCAACTACAATCTTCAAAAATTTAAATGTGATGTCAATTGCAATCTTCTGTCTTCCTGAATTCTCTTTTATTGTCCCTTCTCCTCACTCAAATCTTCTCATTCTCTTCCATTCTCAGTAACCCCTTACGTCTTAGTGGCATTATTACCTTGTTTAGAGTAAAATGTTTTAATTGATAAGATTTGAATTTTTTTGTCAGATTTTCAAGTTGGTATATACAGCTGAATTAAATTTATAAAGCATCTGTTTGAAATTCATAATGTTTCTGATTCTAGTCCCTCTCTTTTTTTAATAATTGTTCACCCAATACAAGGCCCAAGGGCCACTCAAGGTAGAGGGTTACTCATATAAGAGGAGCTGGTAAGAAGTGCAATTTATAAGGATATTTAGGAAAGATAATGGTTAACCCTAGTCTTGAAATAACCAAAATTTTATTAACTGGAAAAGCTTCCTCTCAGGAATTTGTTCCACAAAGTAGTGTTTTTTTGTGGAAAATTTGCATTATCAAAATAGTTTTGATCCTGTTCTGGTATTTGTTCTGGTATTGACAAAAAATTACAATAGAATTTTTAAATGATAACATTTTTTCACTTTATTTCCCAAACTGTGATCTAAATGCTAAGCTGGTTATCATTTTTAGGACAAAAAAGGACTTCATTTAAATAACTAAGTAATTGTATTAACCATTAAAAAACTCACTTACTTTTAAAGATAAGAAAAGACTAAAATGGAAAAGACTAACAAAAAGCCATGTATGCATATCAGTTATATTCATTATGCACTCCAGAATCCTGTCTAACTTTTTTGACTATAATGCATTGCAGACCTCTGTCTACCCTTTTGATTCTAGCGCACTCCAGACCCCCCTGTCTACCATATTTTATTCTAGTGCATTCCAGACTTTTGACTACCTTTTTGACTCTAGTGCATTGCAGACCTCTGTCTACTCTTTTGATTCTATCGCACTCCAGACCCCCTGTCTACCATATTTTATTTTAGTGTATTCCAGACCTTGACTACCTTTTTTGATTCTAGTGCATTCCAGAACCCCTGTCTACCATATTTTTTTCTAGTGCATTCCAGATCTTTGACTACCTTTTTGACTCTAGTGCATTGCAAACCTCTGTCTACATTTTTAATGATTCATTTGTATTTTTGTCCAATAAGGCTTATATTTAAATAACCCAGTAAGGGTTAAACGGACTAACTTAACCAAACTTTTTTTTTACCATCTCACTCATGTTGACCTTTTTTTTCTTTTTTTTTCCATTAAATTATACTCTCATGTGTTTTCAAACTAAAGAAAGCTTAAATTAATTCTGTTGGTGTTAATGAACTTCTTAAAAAAGATTTTTGTTTTTATCTTCTCTTGTAAATGTTAGGGCACCTGATGGCTCTTGTATTCTGACCAACAGTGAAGATCGTTGTCTTCGGCTGTTTAACCTCCCAGAACCTATTTACAATTCAGAAATAAATGATATTCCACCGTTGGTAAGTATTAAAGAAGAAAATAAAATCATTTCTTTGTCATTTTTTTAGATAAAGAAAATCTTTGCTATAAGGATTACTATAAACCAGGGGAAGGAAATCCATCAAAGAGAAGGAAAACTCTGATTTCCAATTCCACTACTTTGAAAATCAATAACTTGATTTTCAAAATTTAGATGTTCCACTTTTATAATTTTGCAATCAGAAATTGTTTGTAGGGAAAGGTAAAACCATTTTTATATTTTTATTTAATTTAAATATTTTTTTAAATGCCATGGCCCTCCCGGTAATTATTGATTATGACTCTCAACAGTTTACTTTTGTTTATTTATGAATTTCTGTGCATTCTTGGGAAATACCTCAGAGTGGTTTACTTGCGTTCTCCATAGTTTAGAATCCAGAACCTTTCTTTTATTAAACTGGTTGCCATCCAATGCTAGAGAATCCAGTCTATCCTACTTAATTCATAACTTGAGGGAGAAGAGACATTATTTTTTCTTAGTGAATTAATGTGAAAGTGACTGAAACAGGCTTGCCTAGAATTTAAAACTTGGCTCTCCATTTCCAGTTCATCCACTGATATCACTTACTGTTGAGGAGTTATTTTCACAGTGGAGGCTAGTATTTCTGCTAAAGTCGGTCCTAGGTTCGACATACAAAACATTGGGAACTTGATATAATACGTATTATGCAGTGTAATCTTGCTAGGTCACTGACTACTTCCATATTCGACTAACTGTTGACTACTATCGTCCAACATCGACTGACCCTCGTTCCTCTTACTGCTCCTACTTAAATTAGGTGGGAGAGTCTATTTACTATAGAAAAAGTGTGTTTCACCATAACACGTACACTAAATAAACATCCTTTAACTATTGAAATAAATATGTGCTTATTTAAAATACAGTAAACCTCTGGAGAGTTTAATACTCACAGGATGGATAGCGGGAAAGAGAGGCAGGGAAAAGCAGCATGGGACCTGCTTGATAGGCCTTCGCAAATGGATGACAGATCGGGTTTTGGGAGATATACCAAGAGAAAGGATTTTGAGAGTGACAAGAGTCAGAGCCAAGTGGAAGTTCATGATCACCTACATTTGGAAGGGATATGGTATATGAAGAAGAAGAAGAAGCCTATCTATGTCTTTGTTCAAATTTCCAAATCTTGTTTCTATTCAGGAAAATAATAATTGATATTGTTGGCTATTTTTCAAAATTCACTATCCTCTTTTAACTTGTAACAAACACATATTAGTATAGATGCAAATGAGGCCTCAAGTTGTAGACATATCTGTTGAAGCTAATCACATTTGGGTAGAGCAGCTTGACTTGTCCAGTTCTTTGCCAACTGTCTTGTCAAAAGCAGCAACGAGAAAACCAGAAGTTGACAGTTGGTGAGACTCTTCTATTGTCAGAGATTTGGTATTGTGTTAAGGTATTCACTTTGCACATTTTGTTTGGGAAGTTGCATAGCGCTTGCTGTACTGTTGTTTCTGAGACAGTGGTCCCACTAGTCATTATTCACTTTTATTTTGTTTCCTCCTATTTCTTTCCTTCCTCTGCCTATTCCGCTGTAATTCTTAAGCGAACAATCAGTTAAGTGTTTCCTCCCAACCTTCAACACACTGTTGCATTGTTTTCCAGCATATCTGTGCTACATAAAAAAAAATTTCATCACAGAACTCTCTGCTACCAAATGTTAGTCAGTGTATAACTCTCTCTTCTTTTAAGCAACATTTCTCTCTCTACCAAACTTTCTGCCCTTTCTCCATTTCACCATCTCATCAGTTGTTTATCCCCGTCTCGCTTCTCAATATGTCCTGTGGGTGTTAAATTTGCCAAACCCTCCTTCCTCATTATGTGTCCAAGAAATTTTAGCTCACTCTTTCTGATTCTGAGTATACGTGTTCTTTTTGTTAGAAATTTTTTGTTGCTTATTCACTATGTCCATAGATTTCTCAGTATCCTGTTGAGCCACATTTTTGTTACTGTCAGTTTCTTATTCATCTGTGAAGAGACTGTTTAGCATTCACTGCCATGCAAAAGGATTTATATGACAGCAATTCAGCACTCTTTTCTTGAATCCCATTCATCTTTTATCCTTTCTTCAATGTCTTCTGTACCAAGTCTTTTCTCTCACTGTAACCCTCTGCTTACTAGTGGCGATCATACCTTGTTTGGGATGAAATGATTTAAAAAACAAACAAACCGTACAATCGCTATATGTACGTACTAAACAAGTATAACGGGAGATAACCCGGAAAAATCAAAGGGAGATAAGCAAACGTTAGCGCTACATATTGATAAAAAAATTCTTTAAAGAAAATTATATTTTGATCATTTAAATCCTTTAAAGTAAATAATATTTTGAATAGATGAAGATAAAATAATTTCCGAAACACAAAATTCAACAAAAGTATTAGAAAGTTAGTTAATAGTGACTAAATTTAATGACTTGTAATGGTCCAAATTAACAGAATACTATACTACAACACCCAGACTTTACAGTCTCCCCAAGATGCACAAAGCAGGCAACGCAATGCAAAATATTATTATTTTGGAATTGGTAGCACACACCTTAAAGTTTTTTTATAAACCTATAATTAATACCAGCTTTTTTTTATTTTCCTTTTGGAGAGCAAAGTTCCAATTTCAGTCTGCTTCTGTTGTAAAATAAAGCAAGAGTATGTTGAAGTTGGGTGAAATACTTAATTGTTCTCTTAAGAATTATGGGGTACTGTTATACTTGAAAATGAATGGAGTATCATTCAAAAGTACTCAGGAAGGCAGTGGGGAATAATCCAAAATAAAAGTTATACTCATTTTCAAATTTACTGATAAAAAACAACTTATCTGGAAATTTGAAAGATTTAGTAAAAAAGACAGAACTTGTCCATATTATTTAACAAAACATATATATGAGTTGAATATATGGATTGGAATCTGAAAAAAATGATAGGATAAAATAAAAACAAAGTAGGAAATATATCTCAATCTAACTTGTTTCACTTTATTAAAGGTTCTTCAGAGATCAAGGTAAAAAAAATTTTTTTACAAAGACAGTATACTGATATGTTGTGATTGAGGGTTGATTTTTATTGGTCAAATATGCATCATGTGTATTAAAGCAATAGATAATTATTTTGAAATGTATGTATGTGGAATATTTTGTATTTATTGTAGTTAATGTATGTGTATGCATTTAATACACGTGTATTAAAGTTACTGTCCAACATACACCTAAACAGACAAGTGTTTCTACACAGACAGACACATACACGATTATACACTTTACCATCCAAAATATTACATGCACAGGCATTTATTGCTTTAGTATGTGTGACACATATCAGACCAAAAACAGCTAATCCCAAATCACAACATACCAGTATACAAAAAGCAAAGATGGTTGGTGGGATTTAGATAATTACAGACCCATAACTCTGCTAAACACAGAGCTAAAGATTTTAACCAAGATCCTGATGGAGCTTTTGCAGTTAGTTGCCAAGATTCTGTTGGGAGTTGAGCATACTTGTTTTGTGAAGGGCTGAACAATTCAGAGCATCTGATCCACCTGGTTTTACAGGGTGTTAAAGATGATGATCAAGCAGTGCTGATCAATTTTGATCAATCCAAGGCGTTTGATAGGCTGCTGTCCTCCAGTCTGCGGATTCAAACTCGACTTCTGCAAGTGGATCAGCCTTCTGTATCACTCCCCAAGTGCTGTGGTGCAGATTAATTGAAAGCAGTTGAATGCTTTTCACCGTCTCATTCAGTTTGTTGGCATTGGAATGCCTTCACAGGCTAAAGGATAGGATGTGCAGCCCTGCCTTTCATGAAATAACTGTCCCTGGTGGTGCTCAAACCAGGGTTTCTGCATACAGAGGTGATGTATCCATTTTTGTGTTGTGCTGCAGTGACATTGAGTTGGTACCTTAAGGTGCTTAAATGGAAGGAGAAAGTTTTTGGGGCTAAGGTTAATCGCACTAAGTCTTCTGGTTCGTGGTTAGGTGCCTGGAAGAGTGTCGCATTTCTGGAACCCTTTACTTGGACTGGCAGAATCATTTACATTCTTGGAGTGTGGTTTGGGTCTGGACTCCAGCTGAAAAAGTGGTTAGAGATACAGGCGAAAGTTGGAGTTGCAATCCAGACTTTGCTTCAAAGTGGTTGTCTGTGAACAAGTAGGACTGAGGCTTGTGCCACATATGTCATTTCCTTATCCCTTACCAGTTGTCTGTACTCCTGCATGCAAGAACAGTAAGAAGATGCTCAAGCGATTACTCTCCTCTCTCTTGTGGGGTGGTGGCAAGCATCAGGTCTGCAGAGAGGTCTGTGTCCAGCATCCGTATCATGGGGTGGGGTCTGGGAATGCCACACCTGATTAGTCATAGAAATGCCTTAAGGATGACTTTCCTATACCATGTGTTGACAGAAGATTCAGTCTTGGAGGGAAATGTCAGGGACACCTTCCCTGGTCTTACCATCACTCTTGTTTCTAGGGCTGGGTGCTGTTGTAAGCACCGGAATCAGTTGAGATTTCTCAGAGTTGATCAGCATGGGAGGTCATTCCTTGGTTCAGTGACTTTTCACAGCCTAGGCTCTTGTATCAGGAGTTAGTGGAAGATGTCACAAAGGACCCATTTTGTGGGTGGCTCAGCATGTCAGAGACTGAGTTGTGTGTTTGGGCACTGAATTTTCGCTTACTTGGAATGTGCTATCATCGGGGTAACTTTCATCAAAAGGAAACAGCTTTGCATTCCTTCTGCTATTGCCCTTAGCTGTCCTAAGCATCTTGTGTCCATTGATCTTGCATACACATGTGATAATGTGTCACTTCCATATTCTGGGGTGATATGAATGGTGTTTTTAATGTTGCTTACTGTGGCAAGAATTGTGGTATGGATGTCACGAATGGATGGAATCTTGCAATATGAACACTATTTTCATCAGGATTTGGTTGGATACTTTAAGGCATAAGCCCAAGATGAAGATCAGAACTGATTTGCTAATGATAAATTTCAGTGAAAGGTGGGTGAAAGTGATGAGCTTGGTTTGAATGAATTGGGGTCAAACTTGATTTTCTTTTTCTTTCAAAGTCTGTTTTGATTCAATGAGGTGGTTTCCTGTATGTGTTGTTCATCTCCCTAAGAGAGACTCTCTTTGTTTACTTAATGTGAGTGCCTTTCTTGACATTCTCTTTTGTTATGATACATGCCGAGATTTCTAACCTCCCCAGTTTATTTATTTTTATCCTTCCCTCTCCGTTGGTGAGTGAGCTTCTTGATTCTACCTATATGACAGACTACAGTGAATGCTCTTATTTATGTGGGGTGGACTGGTCCTGCTAACCTATGTTATTTTTAGTTTAAATGTTTTGTTATATTTTACTTTTTTGTGGGGTCATTCCCTTGCCCTCATTTCACATCGTTAAATTTTGATGTATTTTTAAAAAAAAAAAGAGAGATAATGGGTTTTTTGTAGGTTCTTTGTAAATATGTAGCATTGTGGTATATGTATGATTAAACGGTGATGGATGAGGTCTTGTGGTGAATGGGCAAATTGTAATGAATGAATGGGTCATGAATCTGATTAGCTCAGTCTTGGATATAAAGTATTAACAAACCCTACTCCACTTAAATTTCAATCCTGTGCCAAAATTGTTCATATTCAGAACGATAAATCTTTATTCCTCTAGGTTTGAAATCAACAAACCTGCTGCAGACAGAAATAACAAAAAAGAATGCTGTTGGGAGGGCCATGACTCTGTGGTACAATTTATCGTTGGTAACATTGCCATTGAATGACTCCACAAAACAAAACTAAAATATTGCTAAATCTGCTGCTATGAAAGTCAGTTCTCTGTGCAGGGCCTGGAAGTTTTTTTTCCGTCTGAATCTATCCTGCACATATAAATCTACCGTCCGCCCATGTATTGAATACTGCTGCCACATCTGGTCGGGTGCCCCTGCTATTCTCCTCAGGGTTCTTGACAAAATACAACGGAGAATCTGTAATGTGATCGATAACGACTTGGCAGACCGGCTGCAGTCACCCTCTCACTAGCGTGACGTG
Organism: Ascarosepion bandense; assembly: GCA_037127315.1. Taxonomy (NCBI): domain Eukaryota; kingdom Metazoa; phylum Mollusca; class Cephalopoda; order Sepiida; family Sepiidae; genus Ascarosepion; species Ascarosepion bandense. The sequence goes on from JBBBDQ010001908.1 coordinate 8,931,545, forward strand.
TCTTACCTGTGCCTCTTCTATAAATACTTTCACAGCTTCTGCTCCAATGAACTTAGATCACTGGTGCCTCCTAGGTATGAATTTGCACGTGATACTAGATTAGCAACTCGGTCCCACACTTTTACAGTGAAACTGATAAAATGTAACCACAATTTCTACTCCAACAGTTTCTTTTCTTGCACTTCCTGCCTGTGGAATTACCTTCCACATACTTGCTTCCCCGACAGCTACAATCTTCAGGAGTTTAAATGTAAGGTCAATTGACACCTCCTAACACACTAACTCACACCCATTCTCTCAAACACTCTTCCCATCTACATCCTTACCCATCTATCACCCTCCTTCTGACATTTCCTATATCTAACCACTCTTTCTCATCACCTTCCCCTATGTAACCCCCTGCGCAATAGTGGCAGTGGAATGCCTTGCTTGGGGTGAAATGATTAAAAAAAAAATATATATATATATATAACAAAACATTTGAACTAAAAATAACATAGGTTAGTAGGACCAGTCCACTCCACATAAATAAGAGCATTCACTGTAGTCTGTCATAGAGGTAGAATCGAGAAGCTCACTCACCAACGGAGAGGGAAGGATAAATGGTGTAATGGATATCAGCTCGAAATGAGAAATTGAAGAGCCAAGTTCAAATTCCAGTTGGTTGTGTAACATTAACTTATGTGCAAATACCCTTAGGAGAGGTATAAATCTATCACTTCTCCCCAGCTATGGGTTGAATAGCAGAACATAGTGGGTTCTATAGCACAGAAAGAAATGGCAACCTACTGTGTGGAAAATCTCTGCTTACTCGGTCATGAATATAGAGACATGATTTCCCAAGCATATATCATGTATGGCACTTAACTGACTGACAAGTCTGGTTACTGGCCTGTCACAATAGCTGGCAGAAGAGAGCGAGTGAATAAGCATGCGGACAAACCTCTTTCTCTCTTACTGTAAGGCAAACTACCTTACATACCCAGACAAAAACATCAAAAAGATGTTACCACCATAGTCAAGCATGGCAACATCCAGTTAACAATCTTTGATCTCAAAATAGTCACTAATATTATCTAGGATTGATTATTATTGAATAACATTTTATCATAAGATTTATTATGGCATTTTATTATAACATTTATTATTATCTAAAAACGTTTTATTATTTGATATTTTATTATGACATTATCATCTAATAACATTTATTATCTAATAAAATCTTGTAACATTTATTATTATCTAATAACATTTTATTATAAGATTTATTATAACATTTCATTATAACCTAAAATTATCGCATTATTATCTAATCATATTTTATTATGAGATTTATTATATTTTATTATAACATTTATTATTATCAAATAACATTTCATTATAGCATTATTAATAACATTTATTATCACATTTTACCATAACATTTATTATCTAATATTTTATTATAACATTTATTGACAGTCTATTATAATGTTATCTCGTAACATTTAAAATCTAATAACATTTTATTATAACATTTATTATGACATTTTAGAACATTATCTCTTAACATTTATTATCTAATAATATTTTATTATAATATTTATTATAACATTTATTATTTTTATCTAATCACATTTTATAGAGTTATTGCTTAGTCCAGCTAAACAGATTAGGGTTAAAATTAGCATATCCTCAGGGGTTGTCCTCCTCACAGACATTACCACTCATTTGGGAGAGAGCTATGATCATTACCTTCCCCAAAATGTAAAGTGCAAAGGGAACTTTAGCAGTTTTTGTTTGGTTATTGACACACTTTAACGTTGACCTTGTGTCGCATTCTGTTTGTTGTGGGATTGTGGTTAAATATCTATTACTTTGACCTTACTACTTTTATAATGAGTAGCTTTCATCAGTATAACAATGATCATATTTTTTCATGATTGTGTTAATGTAACTGAAATTTTCACTAGCACTGGGCTATAATGTTCTAACACAAAGTAAAAAGAAGTTTCTAACTTGAATTATATCATATGTAATATCAGTTCTCCTATATGCCAGTGAACGCTAGACCATCTCACAGATGAAGAGAAGACTTGAAGCAACAAAAATATGGTTCTACAGAAGGATGCTGAGAATACCATGAACTGAACTTGTGAGCAATGACAAAGTTTTAGAGAAAATGGGAACAAAAAAGTCATTTATGCTTAACATCAAAAAGAGGTGAAATTTCTAGGGTACATAATGAGGAAAGAGAGCTTATAAAATTTAACACTCACAGGACATTAAAGTTAAGAGGGAGAGGGGAAAGTAGCACAACCTACCTAACAAGCTTGTGTAAATAGTTGACAGAACAGAGATTAGGAGAGATAGCAAAAAGACAGTTTACCAAAACTTATAAAAGGACAGGAAATTGTAGAAAGCTATGATCGCCCACGTCCTGAAAAGACGAGTTGTCAATTTTTATTTATAAATTGGAATGGAAAGAAGAAAAAAAAAAAAAAAATGGTTTTTTTTATCAAAGGGGGGTAACTATTAACAGTTAAATTATAGAGTAATTTCCCTTGAGCAGTTACCCCCCCCCCCCAAAAAAAAAATTTGCCAGTATTTATACACATATTTTTTAAGAGTTACAAGTTTAAACATTATTTTTAGTGGATACTCGTATTTGAGTTGACACTCCGTTTATTTATTAAGCAATATATTTATTTTCGTCTACCAGCCTGATTGTTAGAGAAACCTTGTTTGAGAAAAATATGAGTTCTCTGGCAGGTTTTAGAATGCAGTTTCCTAGGGGAAAGTGTAATTAGATTTGACATCCTTTGACCTCTTGGAGGCAATAAAAATTTATCGGATTAATAGATAAATAAATAAATAAATCCGTCCCTTTCTAAAATTTTTTCTTGCAATGAGTGCAAGAGAACCCTAAATGACGCCAAACAGTTGTTTGCTGAGAGAATGCGACAGCGCATAGCTGACCGCAAGTTCGGCTCCAAGGACTATTGGAGGATTTGCAAACGAGTGCTGAACAATAGCAAATCCTCAATACCTCCTTTAATCCTTTGAGATTCTCACGTCATCTGCGGACAAAGCTGAGTGCTTTGCTCGCAGATTCTCATCCAACTCCACATTTGACTCATCTGGAGTACACCCACCCGACTTCCCTATTAAAACTGAGGCCAAACTGCACAACGTATATATTATCCCGACAGTAGTATCCTGAGTAATTTCAAAATTCGACCCCTATAAGGCGAGTGGAGACGATGGAATCCCGGTGATAATCCTTAAGAGGTGTGCTCCTGAACTTTCTCCTGTCCTCTCTAAACTGTTTAACTACTGCCTTTCTGCTTCCTGCTTTCCTGCATGCTGGAAGTTCTCTTCAGTCGTTCCTGTATTTAAGAATTGTGGTGAACCCTCGGACCCATCCAACTACTGTCCTATTAGTCTTCTACCGATATTTGGGAAAGTATTCGAGGCCATAATCAATGCTGAAATAGTTCAACATCTTACTGTCCACAAACTCTTCTCTGACAGGCAATATGGCTTCCACTTTGCCAGGTTCATGGCCGACTTGCTAACAACTGTAATGGTGTACATGCTCCAGACCCTTGATGAGTCTGACGAGGCTCGCGCGGTTGCTCTGGACATCTCCAAGGCTTTTGACAGGGTTTGGCACTCTGGCCTCCTATGCAAGCTACGGTGTTACGGTATTACCGGTCGCCTGCTTGATCTAATCCAATCTTTTTTAAATAACCGCAAAATGAAGGTCGTTTTGAATGGGCATGCCTCTTTATCCTACAGCACGAATGCTGGTGTCCCCCAGGGCTCGATCCTGGGCCCGACGCTCTTCCTTATTTTCATCAACGACCTCTCAGATGAGATCAGTTCCCAAGTAGGCATCTACACAGATGACACCACAATATACTCCCGCACCAGTAAGAAACCTGTCGTGGCGGACAGACATAATCTTGCTGCTGACCTTGAATGGGATCTACACTCTGTGGTGAATTGGGGCAAGAAGTGGCTTGTCAACTTCAATGCATCTAAGACCAAGCTGTTGTCTGTCAACCATCACAGGCAACCTCTCCTGCCTCCCATAAGCATGGACCAAGCGATTCTCCCTGAGAGCAACACACTACGCCTCCTCGGCCTTACCCTGTCCTCAGACCTCAAATGGAACCACTATATTGTATCCATAGCTAAATCTGCTGCTAAGAAGGTTGGGTCACTATGTCGATCCAGGATGTTTTTTCCGCCTGAATCCATCCTGCATATATACAAGTCAACCATCAGTCCGTGCATGGAGTACTGCTGCCATTTATGGTCAGGTGCCCCTGCCGTTTTTCTCAGTGTTCTTGACAGGCTCCAAAGGAGAGTCTGCACTGTGATAGGTACTGATCTGGTGGCTTGACTGCAGCCACTTCCCCACCGTTGAAATGTGGCCTCCCTTTGTTCTATAAATACTTTCATGGCTTCTGCTCAGACGAACTTAAGTCACTGGTGCCTCCTCAACAGGTGTTTACTCATGCAACCAGACTGGCAACTGGGTCCCACCCATTCACAGTCAGGTTAGTCAAATGCAGACGACAATTCTACTCCTGCAGCTTCTTCTCTCGCACTTCCCGCCTGTGGAACTCGCTCCCATATTCTTGCTTTTCTGACGGCTACATCCTCCAGAAATTTAAATGCAATGTCAATACTTATCTATTAACTACTGGACTCTAGCTCTCTCCCCACCCCCATATATCCTTCCCTTTCTCTCCACCTATGTATCTGTCATTGCACCTGTATTCTCAGCTTTCTAACTAGTTTGTACTCCTCACTCTTTTCTAATTAATCTTTTTACAGTTATGTAGCCCCCCGCTCATCAGTGGCATTTCTGCCTTGCTCGGGGTGAAATGATTAAAAAAAAAATACCAGAGTCTATACTAATAGGTACATAGCCAAGAGGTTAAAAGATTCACTTTTGGGACCTGAGATTTGAGTTTGAATCTCACCATGGTTGATTTGTCAAGAAAGTGACTTCTTGATGTTATCAGTGTAGAATTCAAGTAGACCTATTTTAGCATCATGGCGTCCCCCATGTACATTAGTCTGTCAGTTTTTTCTGAAAAGAAATTTGGATGGGTGTTTATAATGGCATTTTGGACAGCCTCATTAGCACAGTTGTATAACTGGATGTTTGTCTGTGTAGGAGGCATGTTAGTCATTTGTATAATCACTTCCCAGTCTATCCTGGACTTGCAGAATTGCTGGGAAGTCATTTCTGAATGAATTCAAGTGTGTGTATGTCGCATTCACCCTAGTCGGGTTGAGCCGGCTTCCTCCTTCGGAGCAAGTCTCATTGGGATTTGTTTAAGGGCAGGGTCCCAAGTCCTACCCTGTTATTTAACCCATAACTGGAGGGAAAGGACGGATTAATACCTTTCCCAAGGGTACCAGCGCGCAAGTGACTGCAGGGCATTCAACTGGAATTTGAACTCGGCTCACCGATTTCTCTTTCCGAGCCGATATCCACTGCACCACAACGCACATCCGTCACTATACGCTTACAGCACCTGGTATTCCCAAGCGGTCACCCATCTAAGTACTGACCAGGCTCAACGTTGCTTAACTTCGGTGATCGAGCGAGAACCGGTGTATTCAACGTGATATGGCCGTAAGCGAATTCAAGTAGACTTACCTTAGAATCATGGCCTCCATGTTACTCCTGATAAAATGAAACCAATTTAATCATTAGTTCTTTTACTAGGATAACATGGAGGCCATGATACTAAGTCTACTTGACTACTAAAATCAGCATGGGAGGTGATTGCAGCTTGTGGCACCTTTTAGAAAGAACTTTGAAACCATACCACAGGTTTACCCAAGTCTTGTGAGTGAAATTGGGTAGATGGCACTATTTAGAGGGCCATCATTGATTCTGCTAGGTTAATGTACTTTTTCCCAAAAAGTGTAGGTAAGGTCTGCTAACCAGTCTATCTATTAGCCAATCCCTGTGGCAGATGTCTGCTTAGGTACTGAGCAGCTGTCTTCTGAATGAGGTTCCTTTCCTTGAATGTCTGTTGAGACTAAAATTCATCCTAGACATCAAGTGGAACTCATATACATGATTCATTACTAAAGATGCTGTTAAAATGGTCAGTCCATTGTACCACTCCAGAAAGTACTGAGCTTCTGTGCCTTCTATTTTTATATGAGTCTGTAGCGGGGTCGTCAAAGCAGGTGCCAGTAACCCCGCAAGGAGTTAAAGTAATACAATCGAATCAAGGACAATGAAAACGAGGATGTATAAATTTAGGCCAAATTTTATTTGCAAATCTGACAAACGTATGTACAGAATGATTGTGAAGTTGGGCGGTGCCAATCGAAAGGATCATCTTGTTTCAGGGCGGTAGACCAGCTGCTGGCAGGGCGGTGCAGAGGTAGCCTGTTCATCCTTAAGATGATGGTTTCTAGAGGTTTTGTTTGGTAGTTCTTGAAAGGACTGTTGCTGGTAGCTGCTACTGCTGGAGTCGGTTAGTCCTTAGAAGGACTGTCACATATGTAAACGGTTAATCCTTAGAAGGACCATCTCATACATAACCATCTAGTCCTAAAAAGGACTGTTGCATATGTAATCAGATAGTCCTAAAAAGGACAATTGCTGGTAATGGCTGCTACTACTGGATTTGACAAACTAGGCTGAGAGCGGCTGGTTTCGCTGAGGCGGCAACTGCTGCTGGCTACTGGTGGTGGCTGCTGCTATGGTCAGCGACAAGGGTTGGCACATCGCTCTACCCTGGAGTTCAGTTGATTTGGTGGAAAAAATCAGCCATGTTTCTCAGCCGCGGTCAGCAACGTTGCCCAGTTAATAATGGCTTTTGGTTGTCGATTAAATTTTACCTTCCACTTTTGAATGTACACATGGATTTCATTTGAACACCATGTGTACATAGATTAGTTTCAGGTCATTGTTTTTAGGTACGAGTGCTTATGTTTATGTTTCATTTTGTTTTTTTGACTCCTGGAAACGCTGAGTCACCGGAAATTAATGGCTTCGCTCTGTTTTCTGTGGTGACGCTTTTAGATGTTTGAGTAGCCGGCAGTAACTTCCGGCCGGGTGTCATAAGTCAGATCAGACCAAAAATGGTGTATTGCTGCCATATCTGGTCTAGAGCTGCCCAATCCTCACTTCTCAGCTTGTATCAGTTTAAAAAGTACCTGACTCCTTACACCCTGCTCTATCTTTACAAGATTCAGATCAGACCAAAAATGGTGTATTGCTGTCATATCTGGTCTGGAGCTGCCCAATCCTCACTTTCCAGCTTGTATCACTTTAAAAAGTACCTGACTCCTTATGCCCTGCTCTATCTTTACAAGATTCAGATCAGACCAAAAATGGTGTATTGCTGTCATATCTGGTCTGGAGCTGCCCAATCCTCACTTTCCAGCTTGTATCAGTTTAAAAAGTACCTGACTCCTTATGCCCTGCTCTATCTTTACAAGATTCAGATCAGACCAAAAATGGTGTATTGCTGTCATATCTTGTCTGGAGCTGCCCAATCCTCACTTTCCAGCTTGTATCAGTTTAAAAAGTACCTGACTCCTTATGCCCTGCTCTATCTTTACAAGATTCAGATCAGACCAAAAATGGTGTATTGCTGCCATATCTGGTCTGAAGCTGCCCAATCCTCACTTTCCAGCTTGTATCACTTTAAAAAGTACCTGACTCCTTATGCCCTGCTCTATCTTTACAAGAGTCAGATTAGACCAAAAATGGTGTATTGCTGTCATATCTGGTCTGGAGCTGCCCAATCCTCACTTTCCAGCTTGTATCACTTTAAAAAGTACCTGACTCCTTATGCCCTACTCTATCTTTACAAGATTCAGATCAGACCAAAAATGGTGTATTACTGCTATACATAAAAGCGGCATTACTTTTAAGACATTCATCTTAGTAAAAGTAGGTTAATTTAGAAATTTTAGAAGTAGAACGGGATGTTTCCCCGATCACTGCCATTTTGACCTGTTCAGGTCTAGGTTTACTGTTATTCCCTATCCACATAAACTGTGTCTCTTACTCTGAAACCCCCTACCTCAAGTACAGAATAAACCTCACTATAATAAAATAAATAAAAAATAACAATATCACACTGCAATTAGTATTTTATTAAATGCATCAAAGTTTTCATTCACTTTGAAGTTTACAGGGACATGGCAAATTTAGATGGGAGTAGTGTTGTGAAAGTAAAAAAATAACATTATTATATTACCTCTGATTGAATTATGGATTATATAGGGACTTTGTGTTTTAAATTCAATTAGGTGTGTACATGATCTTTTTTTTTTTTCCTTTAATAATAATGTTTGTCCTGTGCAAGATCCCAAATCCACTCGAAAAAGGCGCAGTTTATATTAGAGGAAGATAATGGTTGTTCTTATTCTTGACCAGGTTAGGATTGTAGAACAAAAAAAAACCTGTGAGTTTTGAGTAGACAAAAGAAATGATAGATCAAGCAGTATTTACAGAACATGGGATATTAGATGGTAGTCAGTTAAGTGCTATACATAATACAGACTTGGGTGATCATGTCTCGAAAGAGACATGACTGACTGGCCAGAAGATTTTCTTATAGTAAGTTGCCATTATTTTCTGTGGTAGAGTGGTTGCCATCCAAGGCTATAGAACCTTATCTGTCCTGCTATTTGACCCATAGCTGGAGAGAAGAGATGGATTAATACCATTCCCAAGGGTATTTGCACATAAGTCAATGAATTTGTGACACAGTTTTAATGTCCTGCATGGGCATGCTGAAAAGTTCTCAGTCTGACCAAAACCTCTTTAAAAACAGTAAAAGAAAACTGTGTGGGATAATGAAAATACAGTAGAATTAATCCCACTCCTGGGCATAGAATTACAGGTTGCATGATTTTTAAAGCGTCACTCTGTTTTAAATCATCCACAATAATAGCAACACAATGAAATTTGACCCATAGCTGGAGAGAAGAGATGGATTAATACCATTCCCAAGGGTATTTGCACATAAGTCAATGCAATGAATTTGTGACACAGTTTTAATGTCCTGCATGGGCATGCTGAAAAGTTCTCAGTCTGACCAAAACCTCTTTAAAAACAGTAAAAGAAAACTGTGTGGGATAATGAAAATACAGTAGAATTAATCCCACTCCTGGGCATAGAATTACAGGTTGCATGATTTTTAAAGCGTCACTCTGTTTTAAATCAACCACAATAATAGCAACACAATGAAATATATTTACATTACAGTATGTAAGTTCCTTCAGTCAGTTTAAGTGTCATGACTGATACACGCTTGGGTGATCATGTCTTTTTCAATCCAGAACTGACTAAGCAGAATATTTTCATGCAGTAGGTTCATTTTTTCTGTAGTAGACTAGTTGCCAACTAAGGCTAAAGTACCAAATCTGTCCTGTATTCAACCCATAGCTGGAAGGAGAAGAGATGGATATATACCTTTCCCAAGGGTATTTGTGCATAAGTGAATGCAATGAATTCAACTAGAATTTGAACTTGGCTCTCTGATATTTTTGTTCCAAGTTGATATCCACTGCACCACAATGCGCATCCATTAGAGGGTAGACCTGTTGGGAAAGAAAAAAGAAAACTTTCAGAATTAAATGACTGCAGGATGACCTGATATTTAGAGGCAATCATTCTGCTCTTGCTGATTCATGAAATTTTTGAAAGTCTTTTTGGGAAAATTGGAGCAGACCTTTTTACATTTAATAGAAACTAGCAGTATAGCCTGGCATTGTTCGGGTGTAATGAAAGCTTTAAAACTAATCCATGGTCCTGGAGCTCAGACTCGTTGGACGTTGGCACGAAAGACTAAAAAACAATAGTTGTTTCCAATTAAAACGAAACTGTAGACTGAAAGAAAAATGAATGGATGTAAGTCAAATTTTGATTTCCTGGTATCGATATCAAATAAGTTTTTTTTGTCGTAAACTAAATTTTGAAGGCTAAATAAGTCCTTTAAGCAAATGGTATCATGGCTGAGACTAAGAACTACAATTATACCTACTTAGAGCCAAACCTGAAGCAAAAACTAAAATAAAAGGGCTGAAAAAAATACATACACAAACATCTTGCCTTTTATATATATATTATGGATTTTCTGCACTATTGTAAGAACTGCAACCTTGAAACTTCTGAATATCGTTTCTTATGTCTTTGTCTATGAGTGTATCAAATTTGATTCAAATCGGACCACTCCTTCTATAACCTGATTTTTCGATTTTCGACATTTATCGGGGGTACCTCGACACAAAACCTAGCTAAGAACACTCGCAGATGCTCATAGTACAACTATGTAAATTTTCAAGAAAATCGGTTCAGCCATTTCGGAGTCTATAGGTAACGGGGACACACACACACACACAAAGTTTCATTTATAAATAAGTTTAGATTTAGATGTACTGTCAATTATATGAGCAATACCTGGGTGATCAATCATTTTTCTAACACTAGCTAAAACTGTTTGATGAGTATTTTAAAGACTCTGTTAGTAGCAACTACACTTTTCAGCATGATTGGTATACATGTTAGATGTTAACGTATAAAGAGGCACAGTGTAAACAAGAAGAGAAGATAATGGTCGACACTAGACTAGTAATAGTCAAGTTTGTAGTGATTAGCGACTTGTGGGAAGAAGCTGCTCCTGTGGAGCTTACATTTCACCAGTAGAATTCAAAGGGAATGAGGATGGTTCACTATAGTGTATGTGGCATGGCGGGTCTTAACCATGAAGGTTAGTACTGGTGGAACTAAGAAATGTAATTTGTTTTAATACTTTCCATGGAAGTAGTGATAGAACAGTGAGAGGCTTGCGATGTTTTGTCTGTGAGAAATGTTTTTCAGTCATTTAAGTGCTGTACATGATACATGCTTGGGAAATCATGTCTCTTTTGAGACATGACTGACTGGGTACAAGATTATTCTGCAGTAGGTTACCACTACTTTCTGCAGTAGACTGGTTGCCAACAAAGTCTATAGAAACCAATCTGTTCTGCTATTCATTTCTTTTATCTAAATCAATCATTTAAGTGCCGCACGTGGGCGATCATGTTTCAAAAGAGACGTTACTGATTGGGCAGAAGATTTTCCCGCAGTAGGTTGCCAATCAAGGCTGTAGAAGTCAATATGTTATGCTATTTAACCCATAGTTGGAGGGAGGAGAGATGGATTAGTAACTTTCCCAAAGGTATTTGTGCATAAGTGAATGCCACAAATTCAACTGGAATTTGAACTTGGATGGTTATAAGGTGGAAAATAATTGATCAGCCTCAAAGATGTGGAGATGCTTTTGGATCCTATTGAGAAAGTGAAGATTGGGCATTTTTTGCCCATATGTGGCAGTAGTAGTCCATTTTTGTCCTGATCTGGCTCTTGTAAAGGTAGAGGATAGCAGGAGGGCAGGGCCGTAGCTGATGCTTAAAAACCACCGGGCACAGAGAAAATTACCCGGATTTATTAGTTGACAATATGATAATGTCATCCGTTTCCAGAAACTATGATTTTTGCAGATTTTTTCGGCTATTCCAATGGAAATTAGGCACAGAACATGAATGAAAACAGGAAATCGGGTTTGGACTTTCTGAGTATAACCAATCTTTTCTTCCAAAATTAATAAATAAACAAACAGATTTTTACTGCGTTCATTCGGATGTTTTCTTCGTTTTTCTTTCTTTCTTTCTTTGTGAATTGTTTAGTTTGATTTCTGACGAAGACATTTTTCCTTGCCCTGATTTTCACTATGATTGCACGGATTGGCCCGGACCCGTGCCCGGTAGTCAGATACGGCCATGCAGGAGGGGTCATGTAATTACTGGAGTGGTACAGGGAATCAACCATTTTTCTACAAAATCAGTGAAAACAAAATGTCAGATTTAAAAATTAAAACATAACACCACATGATTTCAGTTCAAAATATTCAGAAGTTAATAAAATATGTTAGATTAATTTCTTTATTGAATCATTCTGTTTGATTCAATTCATATTTTCAGTTATATTTTGTGTCAATGGATTACTCATCATTATTCTATGAAAATTCATTGCAAATAAAGAAAAAAGGCATTGTCAGATCAGGAATTAAGGCATGTGTTAGTGGAAAAGGTGGTTTTTATGTACAATGTAATTGAGGTCCTCAGTACAAGAAGGTACTTTCCACCATGTATGTGAAAATCAGTTAAGCATAACACTGTATTCCCCAAACCTTCTTCTGTCTGAAAAGCAACTTGACGGTATCATCAGGTCTAAATTCCTATGGTTCACAATGATGTCAAATATCTGCCTGACTTGGCTTATGCCAAGGGTTGGTGTATAAGGTACCTTCTGCCACATCCCAGTAGTGTTTGTTTTTTATACTATTAATCTTTTTGTATACTCATTATGGTTGTTATCTAATCAGTAACAATGTATAATGATTACCTTTATGGTAACATGTCAGATTATTAATGTTTTCTCTTCAACTTTTTGTTTTTCTTTTAACATGAAAATTCATTAGTGCCTTTATGTGCAATAATATCACTATTTTGTTGAGCAAAAGTTGGGCTACAATAGTGATTGGTTTGTGTTATATGTGCATAAAGTATTTTGCTTCCAAATGCCTCAGCTTTTGTGCTGTGTTTGTGTGTTAAAGTAGATGCTTTTAGCTTCCTTTAAAAAAAACATTGAGTGGTTTATCTCAAATAGATAAAAATTTATGGCATTTTTAATGTCAACAAACTCTGAACATGATTTTCTCTCTTATTATTTGGTGGCAGAAAGTACCTTCTAATTCCAAATGCCTGTATTGTATTATTAATAAATTTTATAAAAAAAATCTATTATGAATAAGGAAAGAAGGAATTGTCAGGTCAGGAATTAAAGTATTACTGATAATGAAGCTTTTAAATATATGTTGTAAGTGAATTACTCATGATTTTACTATGGAAAGGAATTTTATATAAGAAAGAGATTAAAAGTAATTATTACTGACAGGATGGAAATAGGAAATGTACAGGGTGTGCGTTGTGGTGCATATCAGCTCGGAACGAGAAATCGGGGAGCCGAGTTTGAATTCCAGTTGAATTCATTGCATTCACTTAACTGACTGACAGGGTGTTAGAAATACCTCCCGCATTCCCAAAAAATACCTCCCAACTAATGGTAAAACATTAGTGGCAATGTCTTCATCTATTTAATGTCTCATCATTATGTGGGAGGTATTTCTGTTGCAACCTGTAATATAGAAATCATTTAATGATGAAATACTGAATTTTTCAGTTTGTGATTTAAATTTATTTTTGCAAATTACTATTCTATTAAAAAAAAAAAAGAAAAGGATTATCACTGGTCTGGAATTAAGACAAACATATCTGACAAAATAAGTCTATTACAGGTAGCTCATTTGTTCATTTATATCAGGTGGCTCTAATTTTTATTTTCTAGGAATCTGTTCTGAAGATGCAAGAATCTGGGACAATCTATGACTATTGCTGGTATCCTGGTATGTCTTCAGCCATGCCAGAAACATGCTGGTAAGTAAAGCTCGGTGTGAAACAGAATTATTTCACAAGGATTTGTGGTGTAAGTTTAATGTCTTAGAGGGGCATGCTGGAAAGTTCTGTCTGACCAAAAACCTCTTTAAAAACAATAAAAGAAAAATTTGTCGAATAATGAAAATACAGCAGAATTAACCCCACTTTTAGGCATAGAATTACATGTTGAATGAGTTTTTAAAGTCACTCTATTTTAAATCAACCACAAGAATGACAACACACTAAAATATATTTATATTACATCACGTAAGTATGTTCAGTAAGTTGTTATATGTGATATATGCTTGGGTGATCATGTCTTTTTCAATCCATGACTGATCAGGCAGAATATTTTCCAGTAAGAAGTCATTTCTTTCTGTGGTAAACTAGTTGCCAACTAAGGCTATAGAACCTAATCTGTCTTGCTATTCAACCCATAACTTGAGGGAGAAGAGATGGATTAATACCTTTCCCCAAGGTATTTGCTCATAAGTGAATGCAATGAACTTTACTGGAATTTGAACTTGGCTCTCTGATTTCTCATTCTGAGCTGATATTCATTGCACCATAACACATCCATTAGAGGGTAGACTTGTTGGAAAGAAAAGAAAAAAACCTTATCTGGACTAAAAAAGTGAGACCTTATTTTAACTTTCAGTATTAAATGACTGCAGGATGACTTGATAATTAGAGGTAATTGTTCTACTCTTGCTGGTTCATGAAATTTCAGAAAGTCTTTGTGTTAAAATTGGATTAGACCATTTTACATTTGATAATAGAAAGTAACACTCTACTATTCGATTATATGAGTAATTTCTGGGAGATCAATCATCTTCCTCACACTAGCTAAAACTGTTTGACAAGTATGTTAAAAACCCTGTTAGTAGCAACTTCACTTTTCAGCATAATAAATGAATGCAACAAATTCCACTAGAATTTGAATCTCTGAGTTCTTATTTTGAGCCATTATCCATTGCACCACAATGCACATCTCTTATTGTTTCATAAATTTTGTTGCTGAAGAAAAAATGGACTATCAAATGGACAGTTTTTTTTTCCATTGAGACTGCTGTTATTTTAACTCACTTCTATCCTTAGCAACATTTATTGTTTTAAAAAGCAATGATTAGAAGTTTAATAAAACCCAAACATATGAATTTCTACATAATTTTTGTTTTTGAGAATTTACAACAAATATATTAAACACTGTGTGACGATAACTATTCACATTTACCAGAGTCAAAGCGTCCAAGATGTTTTGCTTGTTGGGCTGCTGTTTTGTAATGGATATGTGCATAAACCCATGCTAGACAGTTCGTCATTTCGTCAGCTGCATCCTCCCCTCTCGCAAGTTTGGTTCAAGAAAGTACATTCTTCGACATTTGTTATTTTATGCTAATTGGCATGAGCTGGGGACTCTGATTGAGAACGAGGCCAACGGCAATGATTGGTTCATCAGCAGTATTTTTGGTCAATAAAAAGAGTCTGGGACATTGGCTGGCAGTGCAGTTGGGATCGTGGTGATGTGCACTGTTATAGAGGTTCATATTAAGTTACGACTCTGTTTATTTTTGTCTAAAAGTTGGATGCTAGCTTCGAACCTACCAATAGAGTGAGCGGTGTAATTACCAGTATCTACCAAAATGTGGGAGAAATACACTGATTAACTACACACTGTTTATTTATTAGATTATTTATTTACAAGAATAATTTATATGTACAACATATAAAAACTAATACAGTGCAAAATTTATCATTGACCAATTCTTAAATAAATGAATATGAACATTTTTACTTTGAATTTATAAGCATTTACTAAATTATTAAAATATGTGAACCAACTATAAGGAAATCTTTATTATCTACCATTTTATAGGTCCTGGGCATGACGGTAAACTGCATCCTGCAGCAAGGCCTCTGATTGAGAGGTTGTGAGGAGCATGGAACCACCTCTTAATTTCTGTTGTTCCCAGGTCTACTCTGACCCGGAGAGGTAGCACCTGTTAGAATCCCAGCTATAGGCAAATAGTTACCCCCCCCCCTCAAACTGGGGTCAAAACACCATGAAAGTATAAAAATAGACTTTTATAGAAATATATACATTTTTGAAGGAAAAAATTATTGCCATAATACATTTCTGAACACAAATCTAGAAGACATCTCCAGTTTTCAAAAATAAAAAAAATAAAATAAAAATAACTTTCTCTAAGTTACTTGTTCGCCACGGCTATAGCCTGGTATTGAACTCACAACTTTTTGAGTCAAGTCACTGGGAATAACTAACATCTATATCCACTGGCATAGTAGATATTGAGGTCGTACAAATGGTAACAAAGGTGAGGACAATAGTCTGAATAATGTAAATCATGTACCTCATCTCAGAAATATAGACAAATGCTATATTCTTTTACAAAACATTTTTAAGATCCAAAATAATTTTCAGATTTAAATAACCCACAAAAGGTTGATAAGACATAAAAATAGCAATCAATCTATCAACAATACTTCATTTTATTACTACCAAGAGGGAAAAGTATTGTGTTAATAACAAGAAAAAAAGTGAAAATGTTAGTCAATAATATGTGTGGAATAATGAAAACGTTTTGTTTCAGAACCTCAGACATTTGAAATCATTACAGTAAATAACAAGAAAGAAAAATCTGCATTCCCCTTCATAGAAGGAATCACAGTCTAATCCAGTGTGGTTTGGCCCACTTAGCTACTGAGTGCCTTACACCAAAAAGGTCCGATTTCTGACACAGGACTCATTTTCTTTATTAAGTTTTCTCAAATGTGCAGGCTGGTAGATGAAATAAACACTGTCTAAAAACTAGACAGTCAGTCAGTTAAGTGCCATACGTGATACACGCTTGGGTGATCATGTCTCGAAAGAGACATGACTGACTAGGCAGAAGATTATCCCGCAGTAGGTGGTCATTGCTTTCTGCAGTAGACTGGTTGCCGACCAAGGCTATAGAACCCAATCTGTCCTGCTGTTTAACCCATAAGAGGGATTAACTAGACATTCTTCTCAAATATGGTTATCCATTATTTTTAGTGGCTAACTGTAGTTGTATATTTTTGGAATTAAGACTTATTAATCTTTGGTCACAATGCAGATACTGCATCTCTCTCTCTCTCTGCTTGGGCAAAGCACAACCAAAAATTTAAAAAAGTATCTTGATAAAGGAATTTCATAAATAAAGTCACCAAATAATCCCAAGTGATAAGTAACATTAAAAAACAAAATTTATCATCTTGCATTTCATATGAGGTAAAATGTCTTCCATTTTATTTCTAGACAATTTTGTTTATTAGTTTTGCTGTAAATTTCTTTTATTATTATCATTGTCATTGTTATTTGTTAAAAGAAAGTTTTCTACTTTATCTATTTTTGTGCTGAAAAGCTAAATCCCTCGGATACAGAGTGTCCATAAATTATCTGCACAATTTACTTATTCCAAAAAAAAATTCAAAAATGATGATAACTTTATAATTTTCATTAAAAAATTTTATTTATTTATTTTTTTACTCATATTCACCTAAAACAAGGCCCAAGAATCACTCAAGATCTGTGTGGTGCTGTATGAAAGAGCAGGATGTGAAGTTCTTGCAATTATGCAAGAAAGATTACAGCGAACTGTAGATGGGAAGAGATCAAGATTTAATTGGTGAATAAAATTTCAGAACTTGGTCAGTGACTTTAGAAGCATAGAGTCGAATTATGGAAGCAACTGAAACCCAATTCTAAACAGCAAGCAAGGGATAAACTGTTACTCCTGTTAAAAAGACTAGGGAGGAGTGTGATATAAACAATAGTCAAACCTATCTAATTATCTAATCCTAGAGAGAAGAAAAAAATAGTGAATAAAATTTCAGATAGTTTTATTTAATATTTGTCTATATTTCTAAGATGAGGTAGTATTTACATTATTTACATTATTCATCTTTGTTGCCATTTGTATGGCATTTTGACCGTTGTACGCTCCGGCCTATTTTTTACCAGAGCTCATATTGCAATTTTTAACACTAATGATTCTTTAGTATTATTTCAACCTGTGGGATGAAGTCGAAATAATAGATAGAGAATGCCACTGGAAACTACATAAACTTAAGGAATCAGCACATATGCTAGGATACAAAAATCTCCTAAGCCGACCAAGCATAAAGATAAACACAATATGGGAACCAGTAATATGGAGTGCCAGAGGAAATCATTGGCGTCAAAGTAATCATTGGCAACAAGTAACTTACAGGGTAATAGAAGATAACTCATGACTACCAGAGGAAGCTCGATGCAAGGAATGAAGATCATATACCCCAGTGATTGTAATAAAGGGTTCGGTTTGAAATTCCTAGTGTTACATGTTAAGTGTAAGAAAAGAAGAAAAAATTGATTAACCAAAACTCAGAGTTAAAACACAGACAAATATTTAATTTACAAAAATATTAAATAAAAATATTTACAAATATACAGGCAGAGTGACGGGAAGTGTTACGAAGGAGAAGGAAGGGTCAGTATCTTTACTCAGTTAAGATAGCGAAGAAGTTTAAGTGCTATACTTTTTGGAAATCCTCAAATGTGTATATAAAGAGTATTAGTTTGATCAATGAAAGAGTCAAATATATATATTTACCCATGTAGTTCCATGAGGTTCTCATTCAGGTTTTAGTTGGTTGGCGACTTTTCTTAGAGATTCTTTCGGCTGGATAGAAATCCTTGAATCAAAGCCAGAGTTGATAATGTCAGCAAATCCAGTTAACAACTAACTACTCTCTTTTCAAAACATCTTTTTATAGGGGCTAACATCTAATTTGCATATTCTAGAATCTTTTAGAATTCTTTCGATTTTACTGGAACATTCTGGCATCTTCCAAAACGTTCTATTCCTAATTTCTCTATTTTTACAACTACTTCATGAATTAAAACTTTTTTTTTAATAACAAGTAGGACTCAATAGAGTCCCTTACTACAACTTTTTAGACATTATTAATATTATTTTATATATAAATGCATCCTCGTAACACTAGCACCTGAAGAAGACCGGAGTGTACAACAGCTGAAACATTGTACAAATGGCAACAAAGATGAGGACAATAGTCTGAATAATGTAAGTTTTATTTAAATACATCAAAATATTTCCACGTGGGCTTCATTGGTTGGACACAACACATCTTGGTGATGCTCAGTTTCTGTTTTCTACAAGATACTTCTTGTTTCTATAAAATAAGAAAAGAGGAATCCGTACTAGTTTGGCTCTAACTCTGATTCGGCAACACTTCTATTACCCACAGATGCATACTAAAAAAAAAAGATCCACCTGTATGCTATACATGTAATGAATGATATACAGTAGATATATTTATAAAATGCATAGATTTAAGTTTGGTCTGTTAAGAGTATTATCAGGCAAACAATATGAATGCACTTTTCAGCAGGATGGATCCAAAAAAAATAATTAAATTTCTTAAGAAACCAAGATATATAAAAAAATTTAGGCAATAACTAATACTGTTAAATAAGTAAACAAAATAAAATGATCTCCACCTGAACTTCATACCAAAATCATTCACTTTAAATGAACTTTTTTACAAAGACTATCACTTTCAACTAAATGACACTAAAATATTCACAAATTAAATTTACAAGGTAACCAAAAAAGTTCTGTCTGTTTTTTGATTAGTCATTGAATGAAGCTGAAATATATATGAAATGCGTGTAGCAATTGTTTTCAAATTCAGACAGCCAGAAGTAGGAACATCAGATGTTATAAAAAACACACGCACAGTGCCCGGCCATCAGTTATAAGCTGGACAGCTGTGATAAGGATGGATGTGTCTAGAGATCTCGTTCAGGGCTGTTTGCTTTACGACTTTAAAGTGGGCTCATCAGCAGCTGCATCATGTCACCACATGTGTCAAGTGTTTGGGGAAAGTGCTGTGGATGAACGTACTGCAAGGCGTTAGTTTTGAAAATTCAAGTTGGGAGATTTGTCTCTCCATGATGAGCCTCACAGTGGACGACCACAGGTCTTGAATGACAGAGTCCTGAAGGTGGCCATTGAAGAGGACAGTAGTCTAATGTGTGGTGAACTTTGCAAGACAGTTCAACGTTTCCGATGAAACACTTAGACTTCACCTGCACCGCCTAGGTAAGATGTACAAACTGAGCAAGTGGGTTCTGCAAACTCTGTTGGAGATCCACAAAGGATATCGAGTGGTAGCCTGTGTATCGCTGCTTTCTTGCCACCATACCACATCCTTATTCAATCGAGTGCTTACCAGTGATGAAAAGTGAGTTCTGTACGAAACTCCCAAGCATTCCAGACATTGGTTGTCTCCTCAGGATGCTGTCTCTCACACCGCAAGACTGCCTATGCACCCACTCAAAATTATGCTTTGTGTCTGGTGGACAGGTCGTCAAGTGGTTCATTATGAACTGCTACCAATGGGCCAAACGGTCACTAGAGGCCTATACTTACAGCAATTGAAACGTGTGCAACAGGCATTGCGCCAGAAGAAGCCAGCACTGGTGAATCGCAAAGGTGTGCTTTTCCTCCATGACAACGCCAGGCCGTATGTCGCGCGATTGGTCAGGGATACCATACAGGAACTTGGGTGGGAGACTTTGTGCCATCCACCTTATTCACCTGACCTTGTGCCATCCGATTACCACCTCTTCCAATCTCTGGATAATCATCTTCGTGGGAAATCCTTCACCAATGGAGCAGACTTGCGCAAGGCCCACACCGACTTCTTTGTGTCAAAACTCCCCGAGTTCTACCGCAAGGGCATTGAACAGCTGGAGACACATTGGCAGAAGGTGCTGGATGCCGATGGCGATTAGTTCAAAGATTAAATATAAGTTACACATACTGTGAAGTGTTTTCTTTTTTTTTTTTCTTTAAAAACAGAAAGAACTTTTTTGGTTACATAAACAAACTATGATGCCCAATCAAACCTTATTTGGCATAAAATGACCGAATGAAAGTTGATATGCCATTAAACCCAATGATCAAATCAAGTCTTGTTTCCATAAACTTTTTGTGCCAGGCATGGATGCTAACACAAACGGCTGTTTATCTATTTTTTTTTTTAATACTTTGTACTAAAACCAACAGAAGTCTATTAAATAAACTGACAAACTGCTTTGAGTTTTCATATTCATCACATTTTTTCTATAGCACTCTGTTTGACTGCTTGTTGTGGTGCATTGGATATCAGCTCGGAACGAGAAATTGGGAAGCCAAGTTCGAATTCCAGCCTAATACATTGCATTCACTTACGCGCAAATACCCTTGGGAAAAGGTATTAATCCACCCGTTTCTTCCAGTTATGGGTTAAATAACAGGACAGATTGGGTTCTATAGCCTTGGTCAGCAACCAGTCTATCGCAGAAAGCAATGGCAACCTACTGCGGGATAATCTTCTGCCCAGTCAGTCATGTCTCTTTCGAGACATGATCACCCAAGTGTTTATCACGTATGGCACTTCTGTCTGACTGACTATAATTCTGGATGTTCATTGTGGTACATTGAATAAATGTTCTGATTGAGAAATTGGAGAGCAGAATTCAAATTCCATTTAAATTCATTGCATTCAAATATGTGCAAATGCACTTGGGAAAAGTATTAATCTGTTGCTTCTCCCTCCAACCATGGGTTAAATAGCATGAGAGACTGGGTTCTATAGCCTTGCTCGAAATCTTCTGCCCAGTCAGTCATGTCTCTTTCAAGACATGATTGCCCAAGTGTGTATCATGCATGACATTTAACTGACTGACTGTAATTCAACTCGACTTGTGTGTCAAATTTGGTCTCTATGAATCAGAATACACATTTCACTTTTTCTTGAGCTGTTGACATTTTCATTAAATGTCAGGAATCAATAATATGCACATTAACCTTTTGGCATTCAACACACTCAAATCTGCCCTGAATATAGGCACTCAAAGTCTCACTGTTTGTGGCCAGAGTCTTGCTGTTTTCTTGACTTTCTATGTTATTTACAATAGTGTCGTCATATATTATGATAGTATACATGGAGGCTGAAGGCACGGTGGAGCGGCTCAGATTGAGGAATTGGAGAACCAAATTCAAATTCCACTTGAATTCATTAAATTCACTTACATGCTAATATCCTTGGGAAAGGTATGAATCAACCTCTTCATCCCCTAGTTATGAGTTAAATTTGACAGACCAGGTTCTATAGTCTTGGAAGGTAACCGGTCTATGAGAAAGAAACTCTGAATTCAAAACCAGCTTAAAGAGGGCTAATCTTCCCACCTTACCTGGAGGATAAAGGAGTTTGCATAGGGTTAACACTTCTACCTGTATAAAAACAAGTACAAAATAATTTTTTTTTTGTAATCATTTCACTCTAAGCAGGGCAGGACTGATGTACAGGGGGTTACAGTGAGAGAAGAAAAGGTACAGGGTATGTCAAAGAAAGGATAAGAGATGGATGGGAATCAAGGAGATATAAGATGGCAATTGATGTTGTATTTAAATATATTGTAGCTGTCAGGGAAGCAAGTAAACAGAAGGGAGTTCCACAAATGGGAAGTGCGAGAAAAGAAACTAAGAGAAGAAACTGTTACATTTGACTATTTTGACTGTAAAAGGGTGGGACCTTGATGCCAATCTAGTAGCACGAGTAAATTCATGTGATCGGGGAATCAGGGAAAGTAGCTTATCAGAGCAGCTGCCATAAAAATATTTGTAGAAAAGACAGAGGGAAGCCACATCAGGTCAATGAGAAAGTGACTGAAGGCAGGCTACCAAGTCAGGATCAATTACATTGCAGATCCTTTGGATTTGTCAAGAACCTCAAGGTGAATAGCATGAGCACTTGACCAGATATGGCAACAATATTTAATGCATGGATGAATGGTAGATTTATAAATGTGCAAAATGGATTCTGACAAGAACTTTCTGGCCCAACACATTGACCCACTCTTCCTAGCCGTAGATGCAGTTATTGACTAATTATAGTTAAAGACTATATTGTAAGAGAAGAAAATATTTTTGGTTGGTTGCTTTTTTTTTTTTTTTTTACTGAAGGAGTTTATTTCAACCAGACAAAAACATCTCTAGAGATTATTTTAACAATGCTACATGAATCACTGGAAATGAAAAATGAATCTTTGACATTTAAAGAACTTCGAGTTCCTATGAATAACAAAAATACAATGCCGATAAGAAAGTGGCTGAAGGTCGGTTGCTATGTCAGGATCGATTATATTGCAGATCCTCCTTCGCATTTTGTTGAGAACCTTGATGAATAGCAGGAGCACCCCTTTTATGGACACCTTTATTACCTAGAAGAAGAATTTCTTTTTGATATAATCCTGAGAAATAGTGCATAAAACTACACCATTTCTCTGTCAAATTTATTTTCTGCTTACTCAAATTAATCTTCCACCCAGTGAAATTAATCAAAAAATATGATCATTCTAAATTTATTATAAAATCAATAAGAAATTTACAAATTATGGGATTGTTGCACACCAACTAGGACATCCTCACCAGCGAGGTAGCCCTAGTAGTCAGGTGGTTGCTGCACCATCTGTTGATGCATATACACCTTCACAGATGACCACATTAGTTCAATGGGGTTGAACATCCACCTATAGGAGGCCAAGCGTATTATAACAAACCTCTCAAGATCAGTAGCACCCCCAATGTACTGCTTGGCTTGAGAATATGCTGGCGCATTAGCAATAATCACAACTGTGTTTGCCATAATGATGCCATGCCCATCTCTGGCTCTACGTAGTGTCACCAGCAACCATTCTCCATATGTATCCATATTCACTGACTCTCCCTCCTGTTCCAGGCCACCAAATTTGTCTGACCCATCAAATCCAAAACGTGGATGTCTGATCCCTTTGATGATGGAAGGGGAAGCGCTGCTCTAAAACCCTGGGTGCACAAGCTGGGAAACATCAGTAAAATAAGTTGGTCTCATCTTGGAAAAGCAGTGTCTTCCTGGCTCCTTGTAGTTCCAAAAGTCTTGTCACTCAAATCCGCTATTTTTTTTTTTCCTGGTCACTATTCCTGGTATCTGGTTGGTAGATAACTTTGACAGTAATAAGTTTTGAGTCTAACTGTCTGTCAATAGTACTTGTACCCACACTGAGATTGAACTTGTTCATCAGATTTTACTTCAGTGACTGCAGGATTTTCTGACAATTTTTCCAGTAAATACTCTTCATGTTCTAACTGGATTTTTCTGTGTTAAAACCCACCTCTACGCTTTGGTGACACAGATTCACTGCTAATAAACCCCCTTGTGGTTTTCTCATTTATCCAATTTTTCTTTGTCACTAAATAGAGAAAAAAATAAAACTATTCCAGTTTCTGTAAATCTATAGATGCCAAAGCATTTTTTTAATCATATCACCCCGAGCACGGCGGTAACGCCACTGATGTGCAGGGGGCTGCATAAGAGTAAAAGCACTAAATAGAAGAGAGTAAAGAGAAGGACAAACCATATAGAAAGGAGCAAGAGAAGGGAGGGGACACAGGTGTGATGACAGTTGCAGAGGTGGAGAGAAAAGAAAGGATATACAGGGTGGTGAGGAAAGAACTAGGGTCAAGTGGTTAAGAGATGAGTATTGAACTGGCATTTGAAATCCTGGAGATTGTAGCCGTCAGGAAAGCAAGAAGTACCGTTAATGAGTATTTTGCTATTGCTCTATGCGTCATCAACATCCCTGGAAACCATCCTCACTTGTTCTTTGGCTGCAGGATCAATTTTCATGTACTTTCCCCTCCTGATGCGTGCTTGGCTCCTCTCTTACAGATATTTAGAGCAGTACTATTGGATGCATCAGAATGTTCAGATGAAGAATCGACAGATGACAACTTACTAACAGTTTTACAAGTAAATACATTGTTAATACTGTATAATATAAATTCAAAATCAACAAAGTTGTAAATCAATAAAGTTAATTTAATCATGCGAGTGGGTAGAAGATTAATTTGAATGGGTGAAAGACTAATTTGACTGGGAAAAGGTGTAGTTCTCTAATTGTAAGATGTAAATGGTTTTGAATTGAATTTATATTTCTGATTTTTTTTTCATTGTGTTTTCTGATTTATTTACATTGTTTAGACTGTCCTCATCTTTATTGTCATATTCACAAAGCTTTGGCTGTTGTATGCTTCAGCCTTCTTCAGGTAACTGGAATTTTGAACCAAACTCTTTATTTCACTCACTGGGGTAGATTGTTCTAGTTCCATGAGTCATGCCGCTTCTGGGTGTCTTAGTTATCTCCCTTTTAACTCAACTCTCTAAGTTTTTGTTCTCTTTGGCTCAAGTCACTGGATCCAACCAATGCTTTTAACCACTGGGCCATGTGTCCTGGAAGACCTTTCTGATTGGATTTTTATTTTTTTTGTTTCAGCTTGCTTAGCACATCAAAAGACACGCCGGTTCATATGTGGGATGCTTTCACAGCAGAATTGCGGTGCAGTTATCGAGCCTATGACCAGATGGTAAGAGATTATCCATAGCTAATTGAGATTTGGAGAAAATGACTGATTATTAATGTTATTATAAAAATCAACATAAGTGATAAAGAGATTTAATTTTGCAGTTGTTTTATTTTAGCCTAGCAACACTAAAGAGTAGAATGTAAAAATACAAAATATCTTGATACATTCATTTTTTATGGCTTATCAACCCTTTGCAGACCAGAAAATATTTTTAGATTTGAAGAATTTTTTAAAAATTTTTTGTGATAATAATGGTTTAGTGATACAAAGCTTACTAATTAACGCATACCTAGAGAGAAGAAGAGGTGGATACATACTTTTCGCAATGGTATTGGCATGTAAGCCTTGTGTCGCTAAACCACTGTTATATTTAAAATTTGGTATTAAATAGCTTATAGATGTTGATATGCTGCTAAACAAAAAAACAACCAACCAACCATTTCAACCCTCTCAGGGATGTTTTTTCACTAGAAAAAAAAGGAAACTGTATTCTGTTTGAGAAACCTATATGATTGTAAATAAAATTGATAATTGCTCATTAGAGAAAAAAATAAGAGTATTTCAATTTCTGTAAATCTAGAGATGCCAAAGCTAAATTTGAAGTATCGTTAATGAGTATGTTGCTATTGTGCTATGCATTCGAAGTTATTAATTACTTATATCCCGTAGCTGAAGGAAATGTTCTCCATTCTATATTGCTATCCAGAAAATAAGTTCAGCAGATATACAAAAACAAAAAGAGCTGTAAGACAAGGCTGTGTCTTCTTGCACCAATTCAGTCAGTTAAGTGCCATACGTGAAATATGCCTTGGGCAATCATGTCTTGAAAGAGACATGACTGACTGGGCAGAAGATTATCCCGCAGTAGGTTGCCATTGCTTTCTGCAGTAGACTGGTTGCCAGCCAAGGCTATAGAACCCAATCTGTCCTGTTATTTAACCCATAACTGGAAGAAATGGGCGGATTAATACCTTTCCCAAGGGTATTTGCGCGTAAGTGAATGCAGTGAATTCAACTGGAATTCGAACTCGGCTCCCCAATTTCTCGTTTCGAGCCGATATCCACTGGACCACAACGCACATATTCAACCTATAAATCGAGACATTTCTGAGAGAGTTAGAATCATGCCAGGATTCATTATTGGCAGCCACAATCTTAACAACATTAGATATGAAGATGACACAGTGTTGAGAGCAGAGAAAGAAAGAAAACTGCATGCACTTTTAAAGTAAATTGGCAAATGATTTAACAACTGGCATTCTGTTGATAATAACTTGTTAATTTTAATGTCTTGAAAACTAAAACTACTCTCTTTTAATTGTTTTAGAGAACCTTTTTTGCCTTCCATCAGCATGGCTTATGCTAAACTCCTTCAGTGTAACTCTTTGCATATTATCACTCTAACTTTACCCACTGATATGACTAACATATTTGGGAAGGATATTAGAATAATCAGGATGTGTGTTGTGGAGCAGTGGATATCGGCTCGGAATGAGAAATCGGGGAGCCGAGTTCAAATTCCAGTTGAATTTGTTGCATTCACTTACGCGCAAATACCCTTGGGAAAGGTATTAATCCATCTCTTCCCTCCAGTTATGGGTTAAATAGCAGGACAGATTGGGTTCTATAGCCTTGGTCGGCAACCAGTCTACCGCAGAAAGCAATGGCAACCTACTGCGGGATAATCTTCTGCCCAGTCAGTCATGTCTCTTTTGAGACATGATTGCCCAAGCGTGTATCACGTATGGCACTTGACTGACTGATTAGAATAATCAAGAACCTATACTGGTAGCAAGCCATCTGCATTACGGAAAAAAAATTCAGTAGATATATAAACAAGGGCGTATATTCTCACTGGACATTCACCCTATACGGTAAGGCAAATCTAAGAGGGTTAAATGTTTTGCCAGGATTCATTATTGGCAGCCACAATCTTAACAATACAGAAAAATAGCTAAATCTTTTGTTTATTGCATGATATCTGTTAGTTTCCATGTCTTGAAATCAGTCATTCATTTTGACGCCTGCAAAAATAAAACTACTCACTTTTGTCTTTTTGTGTTCCATCAGCATGGCTGATGCTAACCTCCTTGAGTGTAATTCTTTGCACATTATAACTCTAACTTTACCCACTGATATGACTGACATATTTGGGAAGGATATGAGAACAATCGAAATGTTATAGTGGTAGCAAATCACATGCATATGGATAGAAAGAAAGCAGATAACTTTTCACCCGACTTAATACACTAAAACGATTCTGAGAGAATTAGAAGTCTTAGCAGGATTCATTATTGGCAGCCACTATCTTAGCAATATAAGCTATGAAGATGATACTGTATTGATAGCAGGCACAGAAAGAAAAGTACAATAGCTGCTACAGAGAGTTATGAAGGAAAGCTAGAAGAAAGGACTAAATATCAATTGCTAGAAAATAGAATGCATGGTTGTCAGAAAAAGGAACAGTTCAGCATGTAAATTACAAATTGGAGATATCAAAACCAAACAAGAACAAGAAATTAAATATAAGTGTTTTAAAATGCGGCACTGAAATCTGAAGGTGCATTGGAATTGGGAAAGAATCCTTCCAAAAGCTAAGCAAAGTATTAAGAAACAGGGGAATTTTGTTAAAAAAAAGAAGAGGGTACTGAATTGTTATGCAATATCAGTCTTCCTGTATGGCAGTGAATGATGGACATTCTGCTCACAGATGAAGAAACTTGAAGTCGAAAAAATATGGTTCTACAGAAGGATGCTGAGAAATAGTTTTAGAGAAAATAGAAGTAAAAAAAGGACTCTTATATTTAACATCGGGGAAAGAGAAGTGCTATTTCTAGGGCATGTAATGAGGAAAGAGGGCTTGGAAAATTCAATACTGACAGTACAGATTGAAGGTAAGAGAAACAGAAGAAAACAACACATAATTTATTTTGTGAGGTTGAGTAAATTGATGGTGTAACAAGATTTAGAAGAGAGAACAAAAAAATTATTTAGAGCTACAAAAGCATTTCTGAACATGTTTCATATCTGTTATTGTTCCAGGTATATGCATTGGATGATATCAGTTATGTAGATTCTGAAAAAATGTTCTCTATTCTATAGTTTGAGTATTCAGATAGGTATTTGTCATCATTAAACTAGTCAAAAGATATCTTAGTATTTATAATGACAAGCTGTGATGGTCCAAGAATAAATGATCTGGTTAATTCTTGAACAGAACCTCCATTTTTGTTGACCAAAATAATTCTGTGGTGACTTTGAATTTTGCTTGGTTATAGTGGCAATGTTCAGCTACATTTTTGGTTTGTGTTGATCTACGTGGACTTCTTTTCATCGCCTCTGATGAAAGAATATTATCATGCATTTATACACTTGAGAGAAGTTAGATGCTTATATACACTGAAACAGCAATTTTGGTGGTTGTTAGTGAATGTATTAACCTAATATCAGAGTTTAAAGATGGCTGATTGCTATGATGGAACAAGTGCAATTAAACTGTAGCATCATTTTATTGGATAGCTCACCATGGGATCAGCATCCATCATGTGTGGCCAGTCATTCTGATCCAATTCTGATGGTCACTGCCCATTTTGAAGCATGTTTTACTCAAAAATTGTGAATTGCTAATAAGTTGTAGTACAAGCAAAAGTTCTTTCTTTGAAGAACAAGAAAAAAATCATACAATATATTTTCTCTTGCTCAGGAAAGACTTTGTTGCCAAAATAAACAGATTGTTTGCAATATTTATGAATATGTTGTGTGTCTGTTATTGTTTTATTCATATGCATTGGATGATATCAGTTGCATAGGTTCTGAAAAAAATATTCTCCAGTCCATGGTATGGCTATCCAAACAGATATTTGTCGACATAGAACCAACCAAAAGATGTCTTAGCACTTATAATGAAAAATCTCAGGAAAATGTCCATGAAAAAATTAATTTGGTTATTTCAGAACAGAAGTTTTTTTTTCTAGTAAAATTAACCCACTACAGGCTCGAGAGTCACTTAGGTAGAGTGTTACTATTAAAAAGGTAAGTGATAAGAATGGAAAAGAAAGTGGTAGGAATTTAAAATTATAAGGATAAGGAGGATAGATAACAGTTGACTCTTCAAGTGATTAAGAGTGTCGTGTTCAAGGAATAGCAGTTTTTTAAAAAAGTCTGTGTGAAACTTTTTTCTTACTTTTTGGCCTCTGTGGAAGCAGTATATTCTTTTCCAGCTGTAAAAGTCTGAATAGCATTGATTTTGATATCCCCAATGTAGTTCACTCCTTGGGCTGTCTCTTTTGTTGATGACCATGACCTGTCTTTTTACAGTTAATATTTAATCCTTTCTTCTTGCTTTCTTTTAATACCTAGTGTAAAAGTTCTTTCTGTTTTCTTTCTAAGTCATTGACACAGTGTCAACTGTTTATTTAAGATGGTGTCTGCTGATTATAAATCCTGTTGGGTCTTCAAGGCACATCTCATCAGTGAGTCAGTTTTTTTAATTTTTTTTTTTATTATAATCATTTCACCCCAAACAAGGCAGTTTTACTGCCACTGGTGTGCAAGGCGTTATATAGGAGGAAAGTAATAGAAAATTATAGGGAGTATCAGGAAATGGGTAAGAGAAGGATGAGAACACTGGTGTGATGGGAGTAGAGTGGACGGAGAAAAGAACATGAGGGAAAGGATGCAAGTTAGAGAGATAGAAGATGATAATTGACCTTACATTTAAATTCTTGGAGATTGTATCTGTCGGGGAAGCAAGTATATGGAAGGGAATTCCATAAGTGAGAAGTGGGAGAAAAGAAACTGCTAGAGTAGAAATGATTACATTTCATTGGTTTCACTGTAAAAGAGTGGGACTTGCTAGTCTAGTAGCTCGAGTAAATTCATGCAGAGGGGCACCAGTGAGCTAAGCTTGTCGGAGCAGAAACCATGAAAGTATTTGTAGAAGAGACAGAGGGAAGCCACATTATGCCAGTGAGAAAGTGACTGCAGCTAAGATACCCAGTTGGGATCAATCACGTTGCAGATTCTCTGTTGGATTTTGTCAAGAATACTGAGGTGAATAGCAGGGGCACCCAACCAGATGTGACAGCAGTATTCAGTACGTGGACAGATGGTAGATTCATATATGTGCAGGATGGATTCAGACGGAAAAAAACTTCCTGGCCCTACACAGTGAACCGGCCTTCCTAGCAGCAGACACACGCAAAGTGACATGACTGACTGGGCAGAAGAATTTTCTTGCAGTAGGTTGCTATTACTTTCTCTCATAGACTAGTTGCCAACCAAGGCTTTAGAACCCAATCTGTCCTGCTATTTAACTGATAGCTGGAGGAAAGAGATTAATACATTTCCCAAGGGTGTTTGCATATAAGTGAATGCAACAAATTCAACTGGAATTTGAACTTGGCTCTCTGATTTCTCATTCTAAGCCTATCTCATCCCTTGTTCCCTGTTTAGGATGTGGTTTCCGGCTTTCTCTTTTCCAATCTTTTCACTTTTCTTTACTTTTTTCTTTTTTTTTTCAATTGGAGTAGATAGACTGAACTATTGCCCGGTTCACACTCCACCCACGTCTATTGAACAGGTGTAGAGGCTCATCCCTTGTTCCCTGTTTAGGATGTGGTTTCCGGCTTTCTCTTTTCCAATCTTTTTCTTTTCCAATCTTTCTCTTTTCCAATATTTTTTTTTTTAATCACATCACCCCAAGCAAGGCAGTAAGACCACTGGTGTGCAGGGGGCTACGTAAGAGTGAATTTTTTTTTTAATCACATCACCCCAAGCAAGGCAGTAAGACCACTGGTGTGCAGGGGGCTACGTAAGCTACGTGCAGGGGGCTTACGTAGCCCCCTGCACACCAGTGGTCTTACTGCCTTGCTTGGGGTGATGTGATTAAAAAAAAAAATAAATAAATAAATATTCACCGTACCAAATAGGTTAAATAAATTTTTTTATTTGAAAACTTCTTTTTATTTTTGTGTGCTCATTGAATTTTGATCTCAGTCTTCATGCAGATCATTTGGCTCAAGTAAAGGTTATGGATTCCGCATTTTTATATTAAATTTTAATTTTTTTTTCATCATGATATTCGCAATGTACAATTATTTTCCACCCCAAACCGTCTCCTACAGATGAAATGTTGCAAACCTATTGTTACTCTGTTGCTCTTTCCATGAAAAATATTTTGATGAACTACATTCCACTGTTTCAGACCTTTACAACTAAGAGCCATAATACAATTATACATAGAAACATCCTCATTCTCCTCATATTCAATTGGTAAGAAGGAAGTTCTCAAGATCTGCTAATTTATTGACTAGGCTCTCAAAAGCGCATACCAATTCAAGTCTAGGATCAACCATTATCTATTGTGTGTATCCTCATAAATTTTACTAAATTTCCCCTTGCATCTCACATACATACAGGGTCCTGGGTATGACAGTAAACTGCATCTGGCAGCAAGGCCTCTGATTAGGAGGTTGTGAGGAGCATGGAACCAACTCTTAATTGCTGTTGTTCCCAGGTCCACTCTGACCCAGAGTGGTAGCACCTGTTAGGATTCCAACTATGGGTAAATAGTTAACTCCCAAACTAGGATCAAACCACTATGAAAGTATAAAAATAGACTTTTATAGAAATATATCCATAAAAAAGCCTTTTATAGAAAAATATACATTTTTGAAGGAAAAATATTATCAGCGATACATTTTTGAATACAAAACTAAAAGATATCTTCAGTTTTATAAAATAAAAAAATAATTTTTCATCAAAATCTGACTAAATCAACCTTCTCACTATAACCAAACATTAAAAAAAATACCTTAAAACTCCAGCTTTTTGGCATAAAATAACCCATAGAGGTTGATATGCCATTAAACACAACTCAAACTCACATTCATACAACAGCCTCATTTAGTAAGATTCTACCATGAGTTTATTTTTATATTTTCATAGTGTTTTGACCCCAGTTTGGGGGTTAACTATTTGCCTATAGCTAGGACCCTAACATGTGCTACCACTTGGGGGCAGGGTGAACCTGAGAACAACAGCAATTAAGAGTTGGTTCCATGCTCCTCACAACCTCCCAATTAGAGGCCTTGCTACTGCAGGATGAAGTTTACCATCATACCCAAGACCTCATCATCAGATGTCCATTGATTGGCTGAAATGGATTATCTGTTGATTATTGAGGTATACCTTGTGACATCAGTTATTGGTACATCATTACTGGATCCAAGGATCAAACTCATGTCCACTAGATGATAGTAACACATGTAAAACCAACTGCTATATCCACAATCCCATCATTTTGAAAGACATTAGTGGTGTATTTTTGGAGCCTTTTATATTCAGTGTTAAATTGTTTTGGCAACTGGTTATGATAGTGGGTTTGTACCACTTTTTTAATTCCAGTATTTATTTCTGAGATTAATAATTGTTAATATGTTGGTATTATTTCGATTTATCTCAGTTGATATAGATGTTATTATAGACACAACATTTCGGACTTGTGGAATGATGTGCCTTTTACTGAAAAAAAAAAATGTATTGTGGACTTATTTTAATACCGGTTTCCTCTATTCTTTTCAGGATGAAATTGTTGCTGCCCACAGCCTGGCATTTAGTTTGGATGGCCAGAAACTTTATTGTGGTTTCAACAAAATGATCAGAGTGTTTGATGTCGAGAGGCCAGGACGTCAGTTCACAGAACGACCTACGTATGGTGAGTGCATGCCTATCAGACTTTTATTTTAACCCTTGAACATTAACCATCAATTAAAGTTACACTACTACTAACCATGGGTATATCATACCAGATTTTGAAAATATCAAAAAAATATTAAATATAAATCTTTATTTGAAATATTTTACATGTAGGCACTTCAAATTTTGTACTTTGAGTTGACATTAATAGGAACTAAAACAGTATTTAGGTAAGAAAATCAAATACTGAAAATTGTAATTAATTTGGTGTCATTTGTGCTGGGTACTATATACCCATGGTTAGTGTTCTCAGGTTAAGTAAGATAATACAGGGTCTGATCAAAAAGTATTAGAAGTTTTGCTATGGTAACGGAATTAAAGTACACAATTTGAAGCCGCTTGGTACAGATTGATCTTGGACTCTGATTGGCTGAAATGGATTATCTGTTGATTATTGTGGTATAAGTGATAATATTCTCACTCATTGTTTATAGCTGTGCTTGGAAGGAAAGTGTGTAGAGTGTGGTTGTCTCATCACACCACAGAGGTTCCATCAGTGACAATGGCTTATGCAGCAGTTTTTGGCCAAGATTAACATTCCTTAGGTCCTACAACCATCATATTCCTCAGATCTTGCCCCTTGGGACTTTTTCCTCTTTCAAAACCAAAACGCACTTGAAAGGAACAAGATTTCTTGATGCTGTGAAAATCCAAGAGAATGTGATGAGGCAGGTGCTCATTATCCCACAAAAAGTGTTGCAGGAATGCTTTCATCAAGGGAAATGATGCTGGATAATGTGTGTGATTTCAGAAGGGGACTTCTTCAAAGGAGATTACATATTGATGTGTTGTAGTTTTCTTTTTATACCACCAGTTCTGATAATTTTTGTTCAGTAGGCCTGGGCAAAAGTTTCCAGCAAAAAATAGTTTTCACCTGTGCATTCAGTCAAAAAAAGATTACTGGAACTTTTGTTACCCACCTAATTAGGAGAATTCCCCCTCACATTTTATATATATATATATATATATATATATATATATATATATAGTGGGTATTAAAATCAACACCCAGAGGTGACAGTCTGTTTCATGCTAAACGCAATCATCAGGCCATATGCATTTTGGATAGTATATTGTATCATTATAATGGTGAGCATGGCTTGTTAATTTGTTTATTATTTACTTAGTTTATTTACTTATAAATTAATCCATACAAATAAATTTTACTTGCTTTTGTTTATTTTTATTTTATTTTCATTTATTCTTATTTGTTTTTAGTTTTTGAGTGGTGTAGTAAAAATTTGTTTTTGTGTCTGCATTTTGAGATGAGTTCTGATCATTTATTTAGTAGTTTGTTTTGCTCTGAGAAGGTAATTATAGCTATTTTTTCCTTCAGGCAGTGTTTACAATTTTTGGATTGATTGCTGTAGGCTGATTTTTCTTTCCTTATTTTCCATATTTTAGGTGTGATTTATTTTTGGCGTTTGATCTCCCAGATATGTTAGAAAGCATTTTGTAATCCAAAAATGCCTGAAGGAAAAAATAGCTATAATTACCTTCTCAGTCTAAAACAAATTACTAATATAGTTTATTATAAATATATTTTAATAAATAAAAGGAATGTCTACTCAAACATGGCCATCCGCAATGTAGAATTCAAGTTGATTTATCTTAGCATCATGGCCTCCCTGTAATCCTGACTTTGGAACCAATAATCAAATTAGTTCCATTTTTTCCATTTTAACACACCCAGTGATTCATCCAATGGTAGGCAAGAAAATGAACTGGCCTACTCTGATAGTGTACTGGCCTTTAAACTACTAAATAGTGCCATTATCTCGTGTTACTGTGTACTGTGCAACTTATCCATTATGGGGCTGCAGGCAGGATATGGACACAATGACTGACAAGAACTCTTTACTGAAATCGACATTTCAGCTGACTCTGCGGAAACCTCTGTAAAGGAAAAGCTAAACAGGAATAGCCTCTCCATGATGGACCGGAACTGCTCAAGGAGCTTGGTATCACAACCATGGGAGATGCTAGCTATTTTAAAAGTTGCTAAGGAGCAGCCCACTGCAGCTTTGGACAGCTACACGAAGGCCCCTGCAGTAAAGCTCCCTCAGCTTCATTCAGAGATGACTTCCCAGCAATTCCGCAAATTCAGGATAGACTGGGAAGTGTTTATACGAATGACCAACATGCCTCCTATGCAGACCAACATCCAACTATACAACCTGATGAGGCTGTCCAAAATGCCATTATAAACACCTATCCAAATTTCTTTTGAGAAAAACCTAACAAGCTTATGAATATTGTAGAGGCATTAGTCACAAAGCAATCCAACCCCATGGTTTGTTGACTGGCATTTACCTTAATGTCTCAAGGCCGAGGAGAATCAATTCAGCAGTTTGTGGTCTGCCTTAAGGGTGCAGCTCAAGATTGTGACTTTATGTGTCTCCAGGCTGCAGCAGAAGTAATCTAATAAAATCAGTTGGATTAGTAAATAAAAACCTATCACTTTTTCATATATATATATATATGGGCAACAACCTTTCTTTTATTGAATATGCCTGACAAGGATGATTTAATCAATCTTTTATTTAGTTTTTCCAGCATTGTAACATTTTTTCCTTTTTGTTTAGGAGTTAAAAATATAAAAATTGTCCCTAGTTTTTATTGTTCTGAGTGCTTTCAGCCAGTTCTTTAGCCATTCTTAAGAGTGTTGTATTCGGTATATTTATTGTCTGTATTGTATTACACACACACACACACACACACACACACACACACATATATATATATATATATATATATATAGGAAAGAATATTAATAAAAAGTTTTGAATTTAAAAATGTACTTTTTTTGGACAGTATTTGTTTATTTTTATTATTGTATTTTATATTTCAGACCGCCCTCGGTCGTTCATCAGAAACGAGTGATTTTTAAATTTGAATTAGAAATGTATTTCACGATAGCGTCCGAATATTTTTTTGTGTTTACATCATGTGGTGTGTTTGTTCACAACATGCGGCACGTCCGTAGAGAAAGTCTGTTTGTTTTAGATAAAAATTTCTTGGAATATCTGAAAAAAATTTTTAGCTATTGAAATATTTGTAAAGATTCAACATACCTAAGTCCCTATTTAACCCTAGCTTGTGTGTATTTAATTTTAAAATCCAGTATTTTTCTTTCTTTCTGCTTGTGTATGTCGAACTAAAATTGGAGTAAACATTTGCAATTTTCTAAAGTATGATCAGGTTGATTAACATTTTTAAATTCAAAACTTTTTATTAATATTCTTTCTTATACATATTAAGACAGTATACGTGGATCATCACTATATATATATATATATACAAATAAATAGATCAGGATAGACTGAGTCCTTTAGCTTTGGGTAGTAATCAGTCTAGGAGAAAGACAACTCTGAATTCAAAACCAAATTGCACAATCCTAAAAGTGTTCATACATGCATCCAAATTCCCATGAATCTCCTACTATTTGTACGTTTGAATGAATACCCCCACATCTATGCTTAGTCAGCTTTGTTTGGGTGTGGCAACAAAAGGAGCCTAATGTTCTATAGGGAATGAGTGCAACTATTTTCCTAGTACATCTATGTATCTCAATCCTTTTAATATCTATCTGTCAAACTATGTTAATCTCTTTCTCTATCTATCTTAGTGTCTATCTCTCTCTTTCTCCCTTTCTTGTGGTACTATGAACACTCATGTAGAAAAGGAAGAGGTGGTTTTATCTTTTCTCCTGTCATTTATGGCCTAAATAGCAGCAGATCTTGGTCTTATAGTCTTGGCTGGTAACCAGTCTAGGAGAAGAGATCTCTGAATGCAAATCAGATCATGCTATCCTAAAAGTGTTCATCTTTTAGGGTGATACACTGATTCCAATGCTCCTGTAACAATTCAATGCCTTTTGTGTAAAACTATTTGTCTTTGGCCTCAAAATATGCCTCAGTTTTAATATCACTTCTTCGTTGGAGCCAAATCTCTTTCCCTGGAGCATTCTTTTGAGGTCTTCAACCAGCCATTAGTCACTGGGGGCCAGATCTGGAGAATAGGGTGAATGTGGAAGCAATTTGAAATGCAATTCATGTAGTTTTGCCATTGTTGTGATCAACTTGTGACACGGTGCATTGTTTTGGTGAAAGTTTGCTTTTTTCTTCTTCATCTGTGGCTGTTTTTAGGTGATTTCTTCCTTCGAACATACCAATAATGCTATATAATATTTACTATTGATGATTCTTCCTTTCTTAAGGTAATTGATGAACAAAATACCTTATGCATCCCAAAATATGGTGACCAAAACCTTGCCTGCTGAAGTTTGCATCTTTAGTTGCTTTAGATGGCTTTCACTTATTGCTGTCCACTCAGCTGACTGCTGATTTGACTCCAGAGTGAAGTGGTGGATCCATGTTTCATCCATTGTTACATATTTACTCAAAAACTCTTTCTTGTTGCGTTGAAACAGTTGCAAGCAATGCTCTGAATTGTCAATATGTTTCTGTTTTTGATCGACTGTGACAAATTTTCATACAAAATAGTGAATGTACTGCCTTCTGATATGTTCAACTCCTCTGCTATCTCTGTAACTTCAATTTACGATTAGCCAAAACAAGTTTGTGGAGTTTTTGGTGTTTTTGCAGGACAACTTCCGGTTTGGGGGTGACCTAAGCATTTAGCATCATTTGTGTTTGTATGACTGCATTTAAAGTCAGCATACCACCTCTTAACTGTTGTTTCCGACGGAGTGGAGTCCGAATAACACTTATCAAGCTATTGCTTTGCTTAAAGAGTATTTTTTCCATCAGAAAGCAGTGCTTTATCAATACAGGAAATTCAGATTTTTCCATTGTTTTGAAAATTTGCAACAGTAGCTTCACTTAGATAACTGTAATTTGTAAACTAATAATTTGATTGGGCCTAAATTTTGTCACATGTCATTTGAAGGTAAGTACTTTATAAAAATCGTATGGATTTTTTATTAGTAGCACCATCTATATGTCAGGCCCGAGACTTATTGAGTGATGTGTTATATGCACAACTGAATGAATACAACCTCATCTACACTTGGTCAGCTTTCGTTTGGGTGCAGCATCAAAAAAGAACTCAGTGTTCTATAGGGAATCAGAGGAACTATTTCCCTAGTGCATCTATGTATTGCAGTCCCTTAGTATCAAAGTGTGTTAGTCTCTCTATCTATCTTAGTATTTTTATGCATGTCTCTATATATCTATACTAATGTCTGTCTGTCTTTCTTAATGTCTATCCTGCTCTCTCTTTCTCTCTACTCCTTTTTCTCAATTGTGCTACAATGGACATCCATGTAGAAAGGGAAGAGGTGGTTTATCTTCTCCCCATCCAGTTTTGAGCAAAATAGCAGCACAGTGGGTCCTATAGGTATTTAATTATTTCAACAGTAAATGGGTGGGACCTAGATGCCAGTCTAGTAGCACACTTAAATTAGTTGGGGCACCAAAGAAAAATGCTTGTCAAAGTAGTTGCCATGAAAATATTTTTTAGAAAAGACAAAGGGAAGTCACATCTCATCAGTGAGAAAGTGACTGAAGTCGAGATGCTATGTCAGGATCAATTAGATTACAGATCATTTTTTGGATTTTGTCAAAAACCTTGAGATGAGTAACAGGAGTGCCAGGCCAGATATGGTGGCAGTATTCAATGCACAAGCAAATTTATATATGTGCAAGATGGACTGTGTTGAGAAAAAATTTCTGGCATGACACAGCGACCAAACTTTCCTTGCAGCTCTTGACTTGATGTAGTCAAGTGGAGAAAGAGAGTGAGTGAGAGAGATTAAGTTGAATATATAATTTTGGAAAGAAACAAAGACTGAAAATTGGCATGTAAAATAAGAATTAAATTCCTAATTGGAACTGTGAGGATTTGAAACTAAGAATCTTAAGTAAAGTGGTCAGAAAGGTTGTTATCCAAATTCCCATGTGAATGAATTGTGATTCTAGACTGAAATTCCAATGGAGGAATTTTAGCTTATTTTCACTGATCTAAATTATACTAATCTGTTCATATTCATATGTAATTTTGGGGACTGACAAAGGAACCTATCTGGCCTTTGATATCTGTCATCACCTCTGATCACGTAGGTGTGCATGAGAAACGTCCTTGATAAATATGAGTCATTGGAATACACACTGAGTCAGTTATATTTGAGCCCAGTTCTGGTTGCTAGCTTTCTCAGTTAGCTCATTGTGTCAATGAAGCACACCTGAAAACTAATTTCGTGTCCACAAATTTTCTAGCAGCAAATGACTGACCTGAAGAACACCCTTCTTCTTTACCTTTTAGTACCTACTGCTTTTGTTGGAATATCTTAGTTTCACCAAACAATTTTTGTTTGTTTTTAATACATCTCTATTATTGAAAATAATTGCTTGTTGAGTCGTCTATATCTATGAAGGCATTATTTTCCCAGTTTCTGAATACCAGTAAATCTTTCTTTCTTTAGTCTGGGAATCACAATGCAAGTCACTAGACGATACAACCAATTGTAAATAATACGATGGGGATACACCCAGCCATGGGCACAAGTGTTTGTTTATATATAGTGCCTTGACAACTAGTTTAAGGCCCTGAGTGTGTGTTCATAAGTGAACTGGAAGATCATTCACTAAGACTAAGACATATGGAGTGAGTTGGTCAAGTGCTTAACTGCATAGTGACAATGAACCACATCTGGCTCTGGGATTGATGCTGATGCTGAGATAATTAATCCATGAAATAGAAACCATTTCTTATATTTAAAAAAAAATTTTCCCCTCTGGGAATTAGCCATTAGAATTTATACTTCTATAGTTAAGTAGCATGGGGAATATTAGACCAATGTCTCCCAAGGGGGAATGAAATGTTATTTTGAGAAGTAAAAACAAAAATATTCTTATAAAATGTGCAATGTTAGACTCTATTAATTGAAAAGTGGTTTGAACAATTGAATTTTTGTTGCTGCCACACTGTTTTGGTTGGTCCATTCTACAGATGCCCAAACCATAAGGAAATAAAGAAGTCTCTTTTTCTAGAAAATGGTTGGAAATATACAGACTGGTTCAGCTCATTCCCAACAATATGAGCCACATTAGCAATTTTATTCTCATTAACCTGTGTCACAAAGGTGATTTTTATATTCTTTTATACTTAGTGATAATTCCGAGAAAAAAAAAGTCTTAAAACTCTTTTGAGATTGTTTTTGTTTCTATTTTGCGATTTTTCCCACACCTTAGATGCTTTTATTCATAAGGACCAAGTTTAAACAGTGAAAATTGACAGAATAATATTCAAGAAGTGATATGCATCTTTTTTGCTAAAGATGGTTAAGTTAGTTCATTTAACAAAATATAAGCCCTTTTGTTAATATCTAATCTAAATCTAAACTTATTTATAAATGGAACTTTGTCTGTGTGTGTGTCTGTTACCTATAGACTCTGAAACAGCTGAACCGATT
Source organism: Ascarosepion bandense (assembly GCA_037127315.1). Lineage (NCBI taxonomy): Eukaryota > Metazoa > Mollusca > Cephalopoda > Sepiida > Sepiidae > Ascarosepion > Ascarosepion bandense. The sequence goes on from JBBBDQ010001908.1 coordinate 8,971,760, forward strand.
TTCTTGAAAATTTACACAGTTGTACTATAAGCATCTGCGAGTGTTCTTAGCTAGGTTTTGTGTCAAGATAACCCCGGTAAATATCGATAATCAAAAAAATTGGGTTATTGAAGGAGTGGTCCAATTTTAATCAAATTTGATACACTCATAGACAAAGACATAAGAAACGATATTCAGGAGTTTCAAGATTGCATTTTATACAATAGTGTAGAAAATTGATAATATATATATAAAAGCTTTCATTGCACCCAAGCAACGCCGGGCTATACTGCTAGTCATATATAAGTGTTAAAAGTGTTAATAGCATATATGTGTTAACTGATAAAAATCATGAAGAGGTGGAAGAGAGTGGAATAAAAGAAAAGTATCACAGCTCTGGTTTTAACTAAAGTTAAGAAAAATAAAAAGAAGGATACCGGTCAGGTTTATATCTTAGTCTGTAAATATTCACCTGGAAGGTTTCTCATTTTTCATATGTTTGTGTGTGTGGGTTTTACCCTCTCAGGATGCAGTTGACGGATTCTCAATGTTACTGAACTGACAGAAGAGTTTTTCTAAAGAATACCAACTACAAGAAACACACTGAAGAAATTATATCTTCTTGTTTTTTTTAAAAAAAGAATTTAAAATGTTTTTGATGAGTGGAGAGTAATTTTGAAATTTTATTTTTAAAATGCAACAACAAAAAAAAAAATGTTTAAGAAAACTTAATCTAAATACCAGAGGGGGAATCATGTAGAAGAAAGAAGGAACAAATTGGAATAATGAAGATTTCAACTCTCTGGGGATTTGCTCTTAGATGCACTCAATCCAAAACATTTTTTCTATCGCACCCAAAGAATTGATAAATGATTCTCTTATAATCATAATTCTACCACTTACCTTTTACAAATATCATGTCTCATTCACCATTTTAGTAGTAACTCTTTGTCTTGAGTATCTCTTGAGCATTTTATTGGGAAATTAAAAAAATGATGGTTGGAACTAGTTTCATTTGTGTCACACAAAAAATTTAACAACAACAAAAAAAAAATTTTATATCTGTTTTAAAGAAGATAAATTATTTAAACTTGCTTTTTTTAAAATTATTTAACCCCAAGCAAGCTGATAATGCCACTAATATGCAAAGGGTTTATGGGTAATGAAAGACAATGGAGAACACTTTGGAAAGGACAATAATAAAATGGGATAATTGTAATAAAATAAAATGGCTGATGATAACCTCCAAGAAAGTTACTTGTTGTGCTTTCTTGGGCTAATATCCTCAGCTGACATGAAGTTGAAAGACTGTATTGAATTCATTGCTAGGTCAACTGTTAAGAAAGTAGATTCACTGTATCATTTGAGACACTTTTTCTTTCCAGAGTCTACCATTCGTCTTTTCCATATGGACTGGTGCCCCTGCTATTTTCCTCGAGCTCCTTGATAAAATCCAAAGAAGAATCAGCAATATTATAGGCCCTGATTTGGCGGCTTTGCTTCAGTCACTTTCTCACTGCTGTAAGGTGAGAAAGTGACTGAAGTCAATTTGTTTTTTTCTGTAAATATAATTGTTTCATTGCTATAATTGTTGATATAAGTTCTTCGTTTTGGTACCTAGACTTTTTGAATTTAAGCGCATTACTAGCTAGATTGGATGTGCATTGTGGTGCATTGGATATCGGCTCGGAACGAGAAGTCGGGGAGCTGAGTTCAAATTCCAGCCGAATTCATTGCATTCACTTACGCGCAAATACCCTTGGGAAAGGTATTAATCTGTCTATTCCTTCCAGTTATGGGTTAAATAACAGGACAGATTGGGTTCTATAGCCTTGGTCGGCAATCAGTCTACCGCAGAAAGCAATGGCAACCTACTGCGGGATAATCTTCTGACCAGTCTGTCATGTCTCTTTCGAGACATGATTGCCCAAGTGTGTGTCACGTATGGCACTTAACTAACTGACTAGATTGGCGTCTAGACCTGATCAATTTACAGTTGAGCTGGTGAGATGTAACTTTAAATTCTATGCTAACAGTTTCTTTTTTAACACTTCTTACTTGTGGAACTCTCATTTGAATCCATGCTTTAACTTTAATCTGCAAAAATTTAAATGCAATGTCAATCGCTATTTTATGTCCTCCTGATTACTTTTTTCGCTTCTTATTTATTATTAATGTTTCTGTTTCTCATTCTTCCACACCTCTTCTGCAACCTCTTATATCTTAGTGGCTTTACTACCTTCCATGGGGATGATAGCTGTTTAAATAAAAATGTTAAATGCAATGTCAATGTCCTCTTGATTACACTTTTTTCTTCTTACTCATTATTAATGTTTCTGTTTCTAATTCTTCCACACCCTTTTACTCCTTGTGTCTTAGTGGCTTTACTGCCTTGCATCGGGTGATATCAATTTCTGAGATGAGACATTGTAACCATTTACTTTATTCAGACTGTTGTTCACATTTTTGTTGGCAGATTCACAATGTTTTGGTGGGCTTACGGCCATATCACGCTGAATACACTGGTTCTCGCTTGATCACCAAAGTTAAGCAACATTGAGCCTGGTCAGTACTTAGATGGGTGACTGCTTGGGAATACCAGGTGCTGTAAGCGTTTAGTGATGGATGTGTGTTGTGGTGCAGTGGATATTGGCTCGGAAAGAGAAATCGCTGAGCCAAGTTTGAATTCCAGTTGAATACCCAGCATTCACTTAAGCACTGGTATCCTTGGGAAAGGTATTAATCCGTCCCTTCCCTCCAGTTATGGGTTAAATAACAGGGTAGGACTTGGGGATCCTGCCCTTAAAAACAAATTCCAGTGAATCTTGATACTCGAAAAAAGAAAAACGTATTACTAGACACAAAACTTATATAAAAACAACAATAAATTGTTGAAAGAAAAAAGGTATTACCAGCAATAAATAAATAAAGTTTAGTTGGTAATAAATGACCCGCCGAGGTTGATATGCTATAAAACAAACACAACAACAATGTTTTGGTCACTGTATGCTCAAAATTCCAAAAAATGTCACTTAAAGAAAGAAGGCCAGTGTGGTTGAAGCATTAATACTAGGGAATCAACTTGGAAATGAGGGCGGCTGTCCTGAGAGGTCTACTTTTGAAAAGATCTGAGGTGATGTTAATAAAATTTCCTGTCTTTTACTTGTAAAATCCGTGTGACTTACAAAGTATTCTTATTAACCATGTATTTTCAGAAGCAAAGGGTGAAGATATTATCATGATCACTTGACTTTGTAGAAATTTGTAGGGTAGGGATTTCATGTCTGTTACAGTCTTGTTGATAGCTGGTGAAGACCACATAGGTCAGGATTTGGCAAATGGAAATCTCTTTGGTCTGTGCAATGAGATTTGGAGGTATAAGACATTATCCACATTACTCACCTACCCAAGCTTCAAACCAAGCGTCTACATGGAATATCAATATGAATATTGATTTTTTAATGAGCTGATTTTGTCAGGTCATTCTACTTCATCCAGCATAATGAACTCAAGAATCATTTTCGGTAAATGGTCAGCTGTAAAATACTGAAAAAATTTTTTTAAATAAAATGATTTTTTTAAATTATTTAATTATTTAATTATTTTCTAGTACATATATGTATATATATATATATATATAATCATCTGCAGACAGATCTGTTTCGCTGTATCACAGTTCATCAGTACGGTTAGACATCCGATTGTTTTTCGCCAGGATTGAAACCCAACCGAATTGACATCATCAGTCAGTGATTCTAAATCTGTGCTATGGGTGCTCGGTAGAAGAAGGCAAACTTTTAGCATGTGATATACCATGTAAACACACGCCAGTAACTGAGAGTGTTCTAATTCATTACTGAATGAACAATGAATTCATATATATATATATATATATATATATATATATATATATATATATTTATTTACATTGATGGTTATGCTGGTATGAAGTTAGAAGCCATTGTGGGGAAGGTTTCCAGTGTACTGGCCTTGTTCAACTATTCCCATAAACTGTAACTAAGGTCCTCTCACCAGTTTTGGCTTTGTGGGTGCTGAAGAAACACAAATGTACCTGAGAAGGTGGCTTAAACAGGGATTACATAGCTACCCTTGCAGACAACCTTACTCAGAAATGAATAGCGATAAATGTTTATTATCTATCTAAATCTAAGCTTATTTATAAATGGAACTTTGTCTGTGTGTGTGTGTGTGTGTGTGTGTGTGTGAGAGTCTTCGTTACCTATAGACTCTGAAATGGCTGAACCGATTTTCTTGAAAATTTACACAATGCGTCTGTGAGTGTTCTTAGCTAGGTTTTGTGTTGAGGTACCCCTGATAAATATTGAAAATCAATAATCGAAAAAATCAGGTTATAGAAGGAGTGGTCTGATTTTAATCAAATTTGATACACTCATAGACAAAGACATAAGAAACGATATTCAGAAGTTTCAGGGTTGCAGTTCTTACAATAGTGCAGAAAATTGATAATATATATATAAAAGGTAAGATGTTTGTGTGTGTGTCTGTTTATCTGCCTGTATGTCTGCATTTTTTCAGCCCTTTTATTTTAGTTTTTGCTTCAGGTTTGGCTCTAAGTAGGTATAATTGTAGTTCTTAGTGTCAGCCATGATACCATTTACTCAGACCTACTTCCAATATATTAAGTTTCTAAACAAAACAATTTTCAATGAAAAAAAAATTATGAAAGGGCCTTAAAAGAAAATGTCCGTAAAAATAAATTAGAATATAAGCTTCAGGTAAACAAACAAATGAAGAATAATGCTAGGAAATGAAACCTTACTTGGTTCAACCCACCTTTTAATTTAGAAGTAGAATCCAAAATAAGGAAAATATTTTTTAAATCGTTAAACACTTCCCTAAAACCTCTGAATTACATAAAATATTCAATAAAAATACAGTTAAATTACGTTACAGCTGAACTTATAATTTAGAAAATGACATAAAAAAGCAAAACGTCAAAAATTTAAAAAATAACATGCAGCATAATATCATTAATGAAAAATGTAACTGCAAAGACAAAAATAAATGCCCACTTGACGAAGTTTGTAAAACAGAAGGCATTATTTACAAAGCAGAAGTACAGGATACAGATGGACAGAGAAAAATATACTTGGGATGTACTGAAGAAAATTTAAAAAATTGTTGGTATAATCACAAGTCTATATTCAAGCTAGAAAACCTTAAAAATTGTATCAAACAAGCTAACCACATGTGGAAATTGAAAGAAAAAATGGCAAATACTCTGATAAAACATGGAGCATATTAAAAAAAAAAAAAAGCCAGACCTTCCCACTATGGTAATGTCTGCAGAGTGTGCCAAGAAGAGAAGTTAGCCATAATATTATTTCTAGAGCGAGAATGTTTACTGAATGAAAGATCCAAAGTAATGTCCATGTGTAAACAAACCCAGACAATTCTTGAAAAACTGCTCCCTTATTTTGAAATTTCAGTTATTTTAAACATTCAAGTTGTGCGTTCTGAAAATCCCTGATGTGTGTTTGAAAAATAGTGATAAATGTTTATTATATATATATATATATATATACACTAGCAGTATAGCCTGGCATTGCTCGGGTGTAATGAAAGCTTTAAAACTAATCCATGGTCCTGGAGCTCAGACTCTTTGGACGTTGGCAGGAAAGACTAAAAAGCAATACTTGTTTCCAGTTAAAGCAAAACCGTAGACTGAAAGAAAAATGAATGGATGTAAGTCAAATTTTGATTTCCTGGTATTGATATCAAATAAGTTTTTTTTGTCGTAAACTGAATTTTGAAGGCTAAATAAGTCCTCTGAGTAAATGGTATCATGGCTGACACTAAGAACTACAATTATACCTACTTAGAGCCAAACCTGAAGCAAAAACTAAAATAAAAGGGCTGAAAAAATGCAGACATACAGGCAGATAAACACACACACACACACAAACATCTTACCTTTTATATATATATTATCAATTTTCTACACTATTGTAAGAACTGCAACCTTGAAACTTCCGAATTTCATTTCTTATGTCTTTGTTTATGAGTGCATCAAATTTGATTAAAGTTGGACCACTCCTTCTATGACCCGATTTTTTCGATTATCGATTTTTGATATTTATCTGGGGTACCTTGACACAAAACCTAGCTAAGAACACTCGCAGATGCTTATAGTACAACTGTGTAAATTTTCAAGAAAATTGGTTCATCTGTTTTGGAGTCTATAGGCAATGGACACACACACATACACACACACACACACTCACAGATAAAGTTCCATTTATAAATAAGTTTAGATTTAGATTTAGATATAGCAGTAGAAAGTGAACCCTTCCATGTAGTTTTGTATTATTTTGCCATATTCTTCTTATTGTTATTGAGAACTTTGTCACTTTGGCCTAAACATGCCCTTGTCAACCATTAAACAATTCTTGCATATCAAAGAATTTTATTGGGATTTCATCAGTTTGGACTAACCATGATCTTTTATTCAATAATTCTTATGCAGCAAAGAATTAGAATGAAAACTAATCTTTCTCATATATTTTCATTTTACTTTTGCATATGTTTAATTGATTGATTTTTTTTTTCATGGCTTATTGACCTTTCGAAGTTTATTTAACGCCAGAAAATATTTTTAGATTGTAAGAACTTTTTGAAGATAATGGTTTACTGATACGAGTCCTATTAATTTACCTATAGCTGTGTGTACAAGAGGAAAATTCTTTCTTTTCACACAGACATTTGCATGTAAGTGAATATAAGAAACTCAACTGGGATTGGAACTCGGCTTTCTGCTTAACTATAAAAATGTTCTGGGCTCACCCAAGCCAACTCTTCCTGAACCTTGACCAATCTGCCCATGTTATGTTTGGTTAATCTCTGACCGGTCGAAATAGCATTGCCTGTTATTAACTGGCCAGAGCCAGTTCTGGCTCGTAAGAGGACAGTATATACTTAAAACAGAATCCCTGATTCCCACAGGGTTTAGTCTTTTAGTCAGAGCCACCAGATACAACACTTGGCCTCTTCAGAGCACCAAATATAACACTAATTTGGTAACTGCCACCAGATATAACAAGATCCCCTGTTCCTGGTAACCAGTGAACGGAATATAATCAGTTCAACATGATGATGACAACAACACAGATGTAGATTTATATATATTTATATCTAATTTATGTACACACTATAAACAGGTTCAAATCTAAGTGACACATAATCAGCTGGCCGATATTTTAGTATCTCACTATCAGTTTACAAATTTTCTCGAGAGCATGACTTGTTCTGTTGGTTTGCTGCTCACCAAATTTGGACTGACTGTCTCTTGCAAAATCATAGGCCAAATTCCCTGATTTCGTCTTCTGCCTCAATTTTATTAAAAAGGCACAAAATCGAGGTGGTAAAGGTAGCTACAGACAGCCTTTCAGATTTCACTTGCCCAATCGACTCAGACGATTAAAAATTTAATTGGGCAATTAAAGTTTATTGCTTTACTCACCTGAGGTCAATTAAAAATCTAGCAATGAAACATGTCTGTTCAAATATAGAAAATTCAAACCCAACCCAACTTTTACAACCCAAAAGTATGTCATTGCAGATGTTACTTAGAATGATCTACAATGACATTATTGAACTCTTTGGTCTTGCTATCGTCCTGGTCTGTGTAAACATTCGTTTAATTAATGCTTCCAGAGTGGAGCCAAAATGTCTTGGTCACCCAGATTGCTTACAAAAAGTAAAAATGAACATTTGAAAGGAAGAAAAAAAATATTCATACTTCTTTTAACCACGCACCAAAAAATAAATTATACATAAGTAAATTTTTTTCATAAAAAATCAGTGAGAAAATCAGGTTTGTTATTTTTTATCGTCTATGAAATTGAGGTTGTAGTCAAACAGAAGAAAGAATTTAGGTACCTCCACTCGATTTAAAAAAAAAAAACAGCATATCATGATGTTAAAAACTTAATACAAACAAAGTTTTATCATTAAAATATTTATGCTATTATTAAGAAGAAAGATCAAATTTTGTTCTTTCGCTCTCGATCAGGTAGAGTGATTTTTTTTTTCAGATCTCAAAAGCTGGCTACAGGAATTCAATTTTCCCTCTCTGTATAAGTCTTACCAACTCAAAATGAAAATAATATCAGTTATCCATTTCAACTGAGTCTTCAGCCTCTTCATATTCAGGGGGGAGAAACTTACTCTCTCTTATTGTCTGTACCAAAAGCTCAGGTAGGTAAAGACAGGGAATTCTCACATTCTAATTTGACCTGGTGTCATGCAATTGTCAAAACAGGATGACAATGTTATGTCTATGGTCTACCTGGACAGATTCAATCAATTCGTTTACTTCCCTCCCCCAACAAAAGTAAATTCTATTCAATTTTAGAGAATTCTCTTCTTATCTTTTAAATCAATAAAAAATTAATTCCAGCCATCTCGAAATAGGGTTACATAACAATTCTGAGCCGTTATCCATGACATTGCTTATACATTCAAGCTTACATCACCTGGTATTCTGAACTGGTCACCAAGAAATACCAGGTGCTGTAAGCTTGGATGTTTGGATGGCGTAATGGAAAATGGCTTTGAATTGTTAACCAGAGAGCTGAGTTCGAATTCCACTTAGGTTTGTTTATATTCACTTACACACAAATACCCTTGGGAAATTTACCTCTTCTCCTCCCACCCCTAGGTTAATCAGTAAGATTAGTATCACTAAATCATTATTATCACCAAAAAATAATTTGAATATTTAAAAATATTTTCTGGATTTAAATAACCTCTAAAGGGTTTAAGTCATAGAAAATGAATGAATCAATTTCTACATATATTTTCATGGTAATTGTTCTGTTGAGCTTTCCTCCTTCATGACTGGATTGGCAACTAGGTCTCACCATCTTACTATTAAACTAGCTCGATGCAGCCCTCAGTTCTATTCTGATAGTTTCTTTTCTCAAACTTCTTACCTGTGAAACTCCATTCCAATTTCTTGCTATTTTGCCATATACAACCTCCTGAAATTTAAATGCAGTGTCAATTACTATCTTCTGTTTTTCTGAAACCTGTTTCTTTATTGTCCTTTCCTTCACAAAAGTCTTCTCACTCTCTTTCACTCCCTGTTACCCTCTGCGTCAGGGGCATTATCATCTTGCTTGGGGTGAAATGATTAACATTATAATGATTTGCCAACTTATTACAAACCAATGTTATTTCATTTTTGACTGATTTGTATAGACAAAATTTCAGATTACCGATGGGATTGCCTCTTAGCAATGTTTTAGATTGTCTCTTCTTAGAATTTCTTGAAACTAGTCTTTTGTCAAAGAAAATTAATCTACAAAATCAACATATTTTCAATATATCGATAATATATTTTATTGATATATCCCTGGAAACAATATTCGCTGATCTTGTAAATAAATTAAACTACATTGAACATACAAGAAAAAAAATGTCCAAAAATGGCTTAAAGTAATTAAGAAAATTATATTTTTCTTTGAAGAATAAGATCAACTTGGTTGATTTTTTTTTCTCGTGAATGGCAAATGGAAAAATTATACTATATTTCATGTGTAAAACTGAGCAAAAGATGGTTTACAATCCTATTATGAGTGTGCTTGTCCTTCCCTTTGTTAGTTTGCATGACCATTATGTCTTAATTGTGCCCTAGGGCATGGTTAAGACATAATAGTCATGCAAACTAATGCATGGTTAGGACATAATGGTCATGCAAACTAACGAATTTCAGTGTTAAGCTGAAATGATTAAAGATATGATAGGGGAATTTATGCAGATATTTAATTGTCAGAGAACTTGCTATGAGCTTATCATATAATGAACATCGAAATAATGAACTATTCTGTATTGATTGATTTGAAAGAAGAGAGAAGACACTACTTGGTTTCATTGAGAATATGAAAGAAAGAAAAGAAGAGAAAAGTGTTTAATATCTCCTGGTAACACCTCATAAATAATGGACTATTCCATTTTGATTGTATGGAAAAGGTGTAAAAGACACTACATGGTTTAAGTGAGAAAATAAATGCAAGAAAGACAGGAAGATTGAAGTGTTTAACATCTCCTGGCAATACCTCATAAATAATAGACTCTTCTGTTGTGATTGCATGAAAAGAGAGTAAAAGACACTACTTGGTTTCAGTGAGAAAAGGCATGAAAGAAAAATAATGAAGGGAAGATGGGAGTGTTTAATGGTTGTTTCAGGGAAGTTGAACAAGTTGTCAATTTCAATTTTTTCATTTCTACCCACTTCTTAAAATAACAAGCAGCATTCATATTTAAGATTGTTACAAGTGGACCATGCTGGGCAAAATAATTATATCGATATGTCATCTAAAATGATGGCAACATCTATATTGATGTATCTACTATTGAGTATTTTACATTAAAACATAAAAAAAAAAAATAATCTAAACCCCTGAGCATGAGTGGAGGGAAATATATATATATAAAAGGAAGTGAAGAACATCTAGATTAAAACCCGCTGTTCATGCGTTTACTTTTATAAAGAGTGCTCATTTTTGTGTCGTGATATAACACTTTTATAAACCATTGTAATAACAAAATGACTATATATATAAATACCCAACAGTATTTATTATGATAAAGAGGATATATATTCTTCACTATTGATGAGATAATTATTGCAAAAAAATAAAATAATAAGGCAATGTTAAAAAAAAAAAACACATGGCAAAAGTTTTCATAACGAGTAGTAAAGAGAATGAACTGAGCTGACACATCATCGCTATTGTCTCTCTGATGGACTGTGCTGATGCTGCCTTGTTATTGTCTCTCCATGAACATAACAGGAGAGAAATATATATATATATATATATATATATATATATATATAGTCATCCACAGACAGATCTGTTTCGCTGTATCACAGCTCATCAGTACGGTTAGACAGCCGATTGCTTTTTACCCAGGATATATATATATATATATATATATATATGCACACATACGCACAATGGTCTTTATTATAGAATTATTATATTATATTATTAGAATTTCAGTATCTTGTTAAAGTTGTTAAGCTCAAATATTTAAAGATATGATAGGGGAATTGATACAGATATTTTATTGTCATAGAACTCGCCTTGAGCTTATCAATTATTTTTATTTTTTTAATTGTATCACCCCGAGCAAGGTGGTAACGCCACTGATGTGCAGGGGGCTACGTGATAGTGAAAAGATTGGTAAAGAGAAAGCTGGAAACCACATCCTAAAGAGGGAACAAGGGATGAGCCTCTTAACCTATTCAATAGACGTGGGTGGAGTGTGAACCGGGCGATAGATAGATCTTTCAGATTTTGACAAGAACTGTAGAATAACACTTATCGCTGTAAGGGTCCCAGCTGGCAGACAATAATAAAGCAGGCTGTAATGATATTTATTGTATCGAAAAATAAAATTATGGCACAAGGCCAGTGTTTTGTAGGGACAAAATCTGAGGTCAGTCGACAATAACTATCCTATACATAGCTAATCAGAATCATGACCCAAACATTCTTTACAATTTCCCATTCACCATAAGGACCCATCCATCATCACTCAATCCTCCATGTACCAAAATGCCACATCCACTCAGGGAACATACAAAAGAATCCCCATGAAAATAAAAATTTATATGATATATATAGAAAAATATATAAAAATTTATACATGAAATGTAAAGGGTGGGGGTACATGAAAAAAAAAAACTTAAACCTAAAATAAATCAATTAATGTTAATAGGATCAGTCTATCCCACAAAAAAAGAGGCCGCTGTATTCTGCCTTTATGTCAAAATCAAGAGGTGCTTTTCTACAGGGAGTGGGGAGGGAAAAAACGGATGGGAAACTCATTACAATCCCCTGCAACAATGCTGAAATCAAGCTGGTATTTATACAGAAATACCTCCACACATTTACCAGCAGCCAATCACGGCTCATGCAATGGACTTGCCCACTTTAGCACAATGAGATGCTTCAGTACACCATAAATAGCTCTCCTTCTCAAGTTGGATTGTTCTTTAATTAAGCTTGTTCCACAATTTGAACATTCTACAAAGAACCTCAAAATGAATAACAGGAGCACCTGACCAGATATGACAACAGTATTTAATTCTTGAACATGTAACTGCTTCTTCTTTTCTCACACTTTCCATTTGTACAACTCGCTTTCATTGCTTCCTTCCCTGATAGTTACAATCTCCAAAAGCCACCAATTGCCATCTTCTATACCCTTGATTCCCATCCTTCTCTTATACATTTTAGACATTCCCTGTAACTTGTTTTTTCTATAATTGTAAACCTGATAGAATTTAAAATGTGAATATCTGAGTAACTACACATCCCAGGAAAATAAAACTAAACTGGTTTCTTGTTGAACAATAAAGGATTTATTTTTTTCAAAATTCAAAGAAGAGATTCAAAGGGATGTAGATTTTATAACTGATTTCACAAAGCTATGCAAATGTTCAATATGCTGTGACATGAAACAAGTCGGTAGTCCACCAGGTGCCAAACCCATTGTAGCATGCTTTGCGTAACATTTTCCAGTACCTCAGTGATTTTCTGCTTAAGTTCCTGTAGCCTTGTATGAAGAGTAGGATATCAACCTGTCCTTTCACATAGTTCCATAAAAACAAATCAAGTCAGATGAATGTGATGGCCATTTCAACAGCACATTGTCATCATAATTGGCATGGCTGATCCATCTTCTTCTATATGCCCTGTCCTTTCAGGATGTAGGCAATCATGGCTTTTCACATCTCCCTATCCCTGGTGGCTCTTAGCACGCTTTCTTTTGTTACACCATGCAACCCTCATTCTGTCATCCAGGCCCTTCAAATATGTTATCTGCTGCTTACCCCTGTCTCTTTTTCCCTTTATCTGGCCTGTTAGTATCAGGTTCTCCATGTCCTCCTTCCTCATTGCATGTCCCAGGAATTTTAGCTATCTCTTCCTAATGCTCAGTATTAGTTTCCTTTTCATTTCCATCCTTTCCAAAACCTCATCATTGCTCACATGCTCGATCCATGATATCTGCAGCATCCTCCTGTATAACCGCATTTCAATTGCTTCAAGTTTTTCCTTCATTTTTGATGATATTGTCCAGCATTCACTGCCATATTGAAGAACTGACATCACATAGCAAACCAGTACTCTTTTCTTAGTTTCTAGTGAAATTTACTGTTTCTTAATACTTTACTCAACTTCTGGAATGCTTCCTTCATCATGCCAATTCGCCTTCGGATCTCTGTGTCGCATTTTCCGTCTTCTGTTAGAACACTTCCCAGTTATTTAAATTTTTGTACCTGCTTGATTTTATAGCCAATTTAGTTTTTACACATTTTGTTCACATTTGTGATCATTTGCAGAAGTATTGGCTGTTAGATGGCAAAATGATGTAAATTTTATTTGAACACCCTGTACTGTACATTTAATCCACTAGTGTATAGAGTTACCTGCTCCTAGACCATGCAGTCATTTATTTTGCCAAATATATGAATTTGAATTTCAGTTGAATTTGTTGCATTATGTGCGATGGATTAAATAGCAGGACAGATTGGGTTCTGTACCCTTGGTTGGCAACAAGTCTACTGCAAAAAGTAATGGCAAAAAAAGAAAAAAATCTGTTTTGTCATTCGTGTCTATTTTGTGATATGATTGCCCAAGTGTGTATCACATATGGGTCTTAACTGACTGACAACATATCCAGCCATTTTTTTTTTTTAATATAAGAAGAGTTGCTGGTGTGAACTTAATGTCAATTGATAAATAATCAGAGGGGATGTAACTACACCTGATTACTCTCTCATGGTGTCAATCAGTCAGCACTGATTACTCTCTCATGGTGTCAATCAGTCAGCACTGATTAACACTATGATTATCAATCAGCACCTATTAACACCATAATTATGTAACAATTAGATTTTTCATAAGATATTTTTTTTGACGGTGGGAGAAGATAGCGCATCACCTAAGTCTCTCACTACTCTCAGATTTACCCCCCTGTCGGTTCTGTCTTTTCTCAAAGGCTAAATTGTTTGTATTTATTTCTGGGATGAATTTTCAATAATCTTGGAATTATAGACACAACATTTTGACCATAGATTAGCTGATGTTGATTATTGCGAAATATCCTGTGAAATCAATTATTGTTCTATTGGTCCTTGGACTACCAAGTTCAAGGATCGAACTCATGACCATGATACTAACACATGTATAACCAACTACTATATCCACTATGCCATCGTGCTGAAGGACTTTAGTGGTGTATTTTTGGAGTCTTTTATATTCAGTATCAGATGAATTTTGAGAACTGGATTATGTTAATAATCAACAAGATAATCCACATCAGCCAATCTATGGACACCTGATGATGACCAGAGGGTATTTGGGTCGAAACCTTGTGTCTATTATAACACCTATATCAACCAAGATGAGAACAAAAAGCTAAATTGTTGTTGAAGCTCTATGGACAGGATTAAGTCGAATATGTTAAAACAGCTGACCTCTTTTAGCCCCATCATTCCCAGAGGAGCCATTGATGACCCCTCAGCATTGCATTAGTCTGGGCTGGTTTATTATCGTTGAGCCTTCTATAACTTTTTCTTTTTATGTATTTATTATTGGTTTATATATATATATATATATATATATATATATATATATAAACATTGAAAATGTATGGAAATATTAATTTTGATAATTAATGTAGAAAGCTTACTGTTTAAATTATTTCTTTATATATATTTAGTTTGGAATTAAAATAATAAGAGCAGTTAAAGACTGCAAACTTTCACCAAGGCAATGCAAACATCACCTTAGCAATTAGTTGACTGCTTTTTTTTCGCTTTTTGGATAATAAATTTAAAATTTATATTTTAAATTATAATATTTTTGTTGAAAAAATAGTGCATTCAGAAAATGTAAAGCAATCCTAGGGTGGTAATTCAGTATTTGACACGTGAAGTGTAAATATTAAAAAGATGTAAAATAGCCCAGAAACTTTAACCACTACCAGATCAAGCCCAAAATCTAATCAGTGTGTACCAGTCATGAGTCCAATCATCCCTGAAAGTTTCATCTGAATCCATCCAGCAGGTTTTGTGATATCTTGACCATGAACACAGACAGACAAATTTTTTTTTTTAAATCATATCACCTTGAGCAAGGCGGTAGCGCCACTGATGTGCAGTGGGCTACATAAAAGTAAAAATTAGATGGAAGAAGAGTGAATAGAGGGACAAACCAGTTAGAAAGGAGCAAGAGAAGGAAGGGAATACAGGTGTGATGACAGTTGCAGAGGTGGAGAGAAAGGAAAGGATATATAGGGTGGTGAAGAAAGAACTAGGGTCAAGTGGTCAAGAGATGAGTATTGACCTTGCATTTAAATTCTTGGAGGTTGTAGCTGTCAGGAAAACAAGAAACAAATGCAACTGAATACAAGATGGAAGTAATAATAATGAAGGAGAACTGACTTAGACATTGAGTGTTCCAGCAAGGTTTGAATTATTAAATCCACTAACCTAACCTAATCAGTATTGGTAACCTATTGTCCCTCAACATTATAATATAAAGCAACAAAAATAAAATGAAAATAAAAAAATGATGATGATGACAATGCTCCATGTAAGAAATTTGGATGATTTAAGGCTAAACTCCTCTTATGTTTTGTCTTCATTAGAAAATATCAAGATCGAAAATAATAAAAAGTATGGAGGTAACATTCAGTTAATTTTCTTTCAGTTAATTTAATGTTTTAAGAAATTATTTTTGTATTTTTTGACACTCCGTTAATATTTATGAGATAAGAGCGACAGAAAGTTCAGTGTTGCTAATTTTGTTTCCAGTCTGAGGACGTTTCTGTTGAATTCATTAAGTCTTAATAATGTTATCTTTGTTGTTGTTAATTCTATTTCCATCGTTTATACTTAAATACTCTTAGGATTTATAAGATATAAAGTCTTATCTTTCTTTTTATGGTTTTTGTTTAGTAAATAAGAATCAAACCTTATTTGTTCAGATCAGGTAGTTTTTGGTTGTCTGTTTTTTATTATTATTATTATTATTATTATTATTATGACTATAGAGCAGAAAACAGTATAAGGACAAAAAATTACAGCACCCAAGAGATGATCTTTGAAAAGTACTTTGAATGTTGTTTTTTTTTTTATTTCTGGTTTGTTGGAACCATTTTAAGATTATTCATGGGAATTTCATGTCATCAATGATGCATCATCTGCCTGATTGTTTAGATTGTGTCTGTCAGTTGGCACCAATTGGGAAATTGTTTCGTTTTATTGCCTGGTCTTCTGCACTTTAATGACACTGTTTTCGGCTCTAATTTATGAATAGCACTAAAGATCCTGAATATGAAAAGGATTTTTCTTTTTAAATAGCTTTAATTTTTTATTCTTCATACAGCCATATCTCACTTACTAATTTAGCTGTCAATGACCCTCTCTACAATTTTTTTACAGTCTATAAAATCTTACAAAAATAAAATATCCAACCAGTCAATATTGTATGTTCTATCAAAATTTTTGATTGTGATTTTTTTTCTTCAAAATGAATTGAAAGAAATAAAAGGAATAAAGTGAGAAATGAAAAAAAACAATTATTGTACTGTATTTACAGTATGCAAACCATTTGTCTGAATCCATCTTGCAAATTAAAAAAAAATTACCTTTTATTAGTGCATTGAATATTGTTTCTATATCTGGTCTGGTGCTTCTACTATACAGAGTACGATGATTAAATTGTCACCATTTTATATTATTTAATTTTGTGCATCTATGTTCTTTGGTTTTGATTTTTCAACTGCACTGTATAGTAGGATCAATTGTGCACCATCTACAAGAAAAAAGAGCACCATGATAGAATTCATTCCGCCAGAAATTTGGAAGCCACATGCTGTACTGCTTAGCATTTGCACTGGAAACACCAAAACTTTTCAAGTGTGTGGGCCCCAGTCTGAGAACAGTGCAAGATTATATTCTCCCCATCAATTTTATTTTCTCCTCCCCACTCCCTGTTGAAAGAGTGCCTCTTGATTTTGTCCTATGGGCAGAATACAGCGGCCTCTTTGTTTTGTGGGTTGGTTGAGTCCAACTAACATCATGATTTCTGTTTGTATCTTTTGTTTAAAAAATTTTTGTTTTGGGAATTTATGTTATGCCCCTCCCCACATATCATTTCATGATATATTTTTAAATATATTTTTTGTGTCTATTATTCACAATACTTTTTTTTTTTAAGGTCCCTGGTATGTTTGAGGTATTTTGGTGTATGAAGGATTGAATGATGGGCATGTTCTTGTAGTGGATGAGAAAATTGTAAAATATGTTTGAGTCATGAGTCAGCGAGGTATAGGATAAGTACAGAAGACCAACCTGAGCCCACCCCCAATTGGCCTTGTGTCACAATTGTATTTTTCATACAATAAATATTGAGAACAGTGCAAAGAATTTGTAAAATGTTGGATGAGCGTAATGCCAATTATGAAGCTACTGCAGCTTGGAAAACTCACTCTGGTCATTCTGATAAAAGAAGAAACTCTTGAATTTGTTAATGAGGGCCTCAAACTCAACATGGAGGCCTACATCAAATTCCTTGAGGTGGTCATGCTGCCCTGTGTCAAGAGGGTGGCTGCTTGAAGACCCTATGCTTGGCAACAGGACAGAGGTCTGTTGAACAGATCTCATGCTGTCCATTCATATTGTCAGGCACATGTTGGGATCTGTAGAAGGGCAAGGATATGATAGGGGAAAGAGTTGTTCTGTGAGATTTATATAGCAGAAGTTGTCACAAGTGTCACTTTACCTACTCACCCAGATGAATAAATGAAACTATAAAAACCTATTTTATAAGATGGGAAACAGGGTTTGTGTTATCATTACTTGACTTGGCATTTGTATTTTAAATGTCTTAAATAGTAAGATTTATATCTGGAAAAAAAAATAAAAAACAAAAAAAATGTTGTAAATGCAATATTTAATTGCAAGAAAAGAAATTAATTTTTACAATCCAAAATATTTTGGCTTCAAATAACCCACAAGGTGTTATGTACATTGTGGTGCAGTGGATATCGGCTTGGAACGAGAAATCAGAGAGCTGAGTTTGAATTCCAGTTGAATTTGTTGCATTCACTTACGTGCAAATACCGTTGTGAAATTTGTCTCAGCTATGGGTTAAATAGCAGGGCAGATTGGTTTCTATAACCTTAGTTGGCTATCAGTCTACCACAAAAAGTAATGGCAACCTACTGCGGGAAAATATTCTGCCCAGTCAGTCATGTCTCTTTTGAGACATGATCACCCAAGCATGTATCATGTATGACTTTACTGACTGATTGTTGATAAGCCATAAAAGATAGAAGACTGATAGTACATATCTTGAAATTTTTTGTGACTGTTAATTTTGAGCTGCATTGAACTCTTATTGATTTATACTGAAAATATATATTTGAACAAATTCTTTTTTCTACTACACCAAAATACAATTGTTTTAAAAAGGATCATTTTATTAAGACAGATACAATAGTATCTCACTTAAAAGGAGAAAAATATAATACAAGAGTGGGGAAAAAATTTCAAGATGCCTTTCAGCTGACACTTTATCAGAAAAGAATAGTTGGCAATTAAAACAGAGAAGGTGCCAAGAAAAATTTTTAACAACATCCAAAGTTAAGACACAGGTTTTTAAAAAAAACAAAAAAAAAATAAAAATTATCTATGTTGGGTGGTCAGTCAGTTAAGTGCCATACATAGTAAACGCTTGGGCGATCATGTCTCAAAAGAGACATGACTGACTAGGCAGAAGATTATCCCGCAGTAGGTTGCCACTGCTTTCTGCGGTAGATTGGTTGCCAGCCAAGGCTATAGAACCCAATCTGTCCTGTTATTTAACCCATAACTGGAAGGAAGAGACGGATTAATACCTTTCCAAAGGGTATTTGTGCGTAAGTGAATGCAATGAATTCAACTGGAATTTGAACTTGGCTCCCCGAGTTCTCGTTTCGAGCTGATATCCACTGTACCACAATGCACATGTTGGGTGTTATTATCCCCGAAAAGCTTCAATTTAAATGTTAACTCTCTCTGTCTGCACAGGACAGGATGTTGTAAGTTGATGGTTAGAGACTCCAGGATGTCCAAACTGAGTCTTGTCCTTGTCCTTGTCCTGTGCATGACAGAGAAGAAATATATACATATATATATATATATATGCATGTTTTGTTAAAAATGACAGCCAAGGGGCTAGCTATGGTTAAGTTTTTTATATAATTTGTCATGTGATCTTATAATTTTTTTCTTTTCAAAACACAAATGCAAAAATTGTCCAATTATTTTTTCCAAACTGTTTCGGCTATACTTTTAGCAATTATCAGGGATGAGTTTTACTTTTAACTGAATATATACAATGTTGTATGTATGTGGGTAGAGCCATAGGAATGCTTTATATTCCAAACACAGTGAGCACATTGTGGCCGTATTCATAGTTGACGTTGTTGAGTGCTAGCTTTTCCTTTTTATTCATAATGCTTTCAAAAATGTGAAAGTGCTCAGAAAAATAAAACTTTTCGACAATGTTTATATCATTTATGTTCTGAAAATAAAAAAACTTATAAGATCACATGAAAAATTATTTAAATATTTAACCACACCACCATGTCTGCCATTTTTAACAAAACTTGCACAAAAGAGGGATTGCTATCTAAACACACACATACACGCATATATACGGCCAAGTGGTTAGAATATTTACTTTATATATAAGTGTATTAATTTTTTTAATTATAATTTCAGATGTCTCGCTGGTGTAATAAATATCAGTGCAAAAGTTGTCTTAGTGTGAGCCAAGTTCAAATTTTGGGTTAGACTGTTGCATTCACTTTTGCACTAATATTTTTGGGAAAGGCATAAATCTGTCTCTTCTCACCCAGCTATGGGCTAAATAGCAAGTCAGACTGGGTCCTCTTGCCTTGGGTGGCAACCAGTCTAAGAGAAGGAAACTGTGAAGTAGAAAACCAATCAACTGTCTTTTACCAGAAAACATGGCAATTTATATATAATAAAGAAAAGGAATCTGTGGAGAGCTATGATCCCCTGTACCCTGAAGAAGCACATATATTTATTTGAATTTTCAAATAACCAAACAGGAGATCTTTTTTTTTAGTTTTTAATATTTTCATTTTTTTGTACTTACTAATTTTTATTCGTCTTTTGCATGATTTTGTATAAAAATCCATCTTCACAATATTTATGCAGAGTAAAAAAAAATATTTTCTGTTTTTTTTTATGAAGATAAAACTTATTCAAATTTTTTTATATAATCGATAAAAATAATTTGTATTCAGAGTAAAGCAACAGGAAAAAAAAATTATTATTGTTCATCATGAAAAATTGCATTGTTCATGACTTTTGCTCTGGAAAAAGTTTTGGAAATAGAGAAATTATATATTTGTGAACAGAAACATTAAAATGTAACCTTTTTTTTTTCCCAGTTAAAAAAGATGGCGGACAAGCTGGTATTATCTCCTGTATAACTCCATCTCCAGTGAACCACAATCTTTATGCTGCAGGGTCCTATTCCAAAGAGAGTGAGTATTTTTCACAATTTTTTATTGTATTTATTATTTTTTTTTTTTAGCTATCCTATCCGCACCATTTGTTTTTTTTTTCTTTCTTTTGTGGCTTCTTTTCATATTTTCTTTCTTTCTGTTTTCTTACCATTCTCTTTCATTATGTTTCTTTCTTTTTGTTTCTTCTTTCACACTTTCACCACTCTTTTTGTCTACTCCATTTTTTCAGCTCTTCTCCCTTTTTCTCTCTATTTGATTCTTTTTTCTCCCTCTTATTTAATTGCTCTCTTTCTCATTCAGTCTTTTGTAGAATGCTTATGTTTTCAGTCTAAATTTCTGGAATGAGGAAGAGTTATCATTTTTTACACTATTTACATTCGGACTATTCTCCTCATCTTTGTTATTGCTGTTGTCACAATGATTCAGCCATTGTGTTTTCCGGCCTTCATCAGGTGTATACATCTGCATAACATTACAAAAATATCTCATTTTAAGATGGTTTTTAAAAAAAATGCAGGGTGGCTCCAAATGTTTTGCCTGTTGTGTGCATGAATATAAAAGTAGACAGTTCGTTTGACACCCATGGACGATAGTCTGTTTCTTGCTTGAATGTAATCTTCAGGGCATGTGTGTTGTGTTTTGGCTTGACTATTTAGATTTGCTAGTCAGTAGTACATTATGTTTAGGTCTGTTATTTTATCCTAATGAGATTGGATTGGCGGTAATGGTTATGTTTTATATTATTCAGGAGGTTATAGACTAGAAATTATTGCATATCCGAATGAGGTTATTTGTATTTATCTTATAATTGTTTCTTAACTTTTTTATAGTGTTGTTTTTTTTAACTTTTTTACTCATTATTTATTATTACTTAACTATTTTTTGTTGATTATTATTATTAAATTTACTTAGATTTATGCATGTATTCATTGCTTGTTAATTTGTTTATTTAAGGGTTCAGTTATTGTACCTGTTTAGTTTGAAGTATTGGATTTGTTTAAAGTGTGAGGTGCTATAAAAATTTCCCAGACTAGCTATATTTAAAATAAAAAATTAATGTATTTATCTAATCTTTAACATCTTCAGCTTCAAAAATAGTAACAGCAATACACTAGTCCCAGCATTCCTGCTACTTTTGAAAATCTGGTCTGGAAGCTGTTTTCTGGAAGAAAGTTGAGGACCTTCTATGATTTGCTCTGGATCTCGGCATCAGTGTTAAAATGACATCCTTTGAGCTGCATTTTCTGCTTGGAGAAAAATCAAAGTCTGCAGGTGCTAAATCTGGTAGAGTGGGGTGGATATGGAAAGTGATACAATGCCGTTTTTGATTAGAAGCTCATGAACGAAGAGAGCTCAGTGATGGGATGCATTGTCATGAAAAATCCGATTCATCATGTTTCCACAGATTCAGTCATTTTCACTGAACATCCTCCCTCGAATGTTTTAAAATGTTGCAGTAGAACTTGCGATTAACAGTCCATCTCTGGGGGATGAATTCTCAGTACACAATATCACGGATGTTGAAAAAAAATGCGGAGCATGCTATTTATTATATGACAAAATTGCAGGCCACAGCATAAAACACAATTTTCACAACTTGCAAAGGTCACTGGTGCATGAAGGTCTCTGTCAGCTCTCATTGCATGCATAACTGTGTTGTCATCTGTTGGCGCACTATATGACTAGTTTGGAAACTTTTTGATACCACCTTGTAAATTATCTGCATTGTATATAATTCATATACAGGGTGCGATGGATAAATTGTCACCAATTTCTATTTTTAATTTTGCACATGCACTTTCTTTGTTTTTGATTTTGTTGACTGCAAAGTATAGTAGGGTTATCAAGTGCTCTGGGGAGGTAGTGCTACTTTGGCTTGAGGGTGGCTACTTGAAGACCCTATATCTTAAAACAGGACTCTGCATCATGCAACACAAGCTGGGAAACCCAGTCATGGCTGCCAGACTATTTCTGTGACTACATCATCCCTTACATCTGACCACCTAACTCCCCAGAGTGCAAACCCCCTTTGATCATTATGTGTGGGGCACAGTGGAATTAGAGACCCAAAAAACTCTTTGTAACACCAAAGATGAACTGAAGGCAAGGATTATGGCAGTATTCACCAACATAAACAAGGAGACTGTCAAGAAGAGTTGAAGGAGATTCCGAAGTTGTCTGGAGGCTGGGTTTGAAGCCAATGCCAATTTTATTGAATAAATTCACTTTTTAATATTTCAAGATATTTTTGTGTAATTTTGGTAAATATATCTATTAAAATGAGATAGCTGTTATTTTCATTTTTGTGTAGCTTACATTGCAGCCTGTATTTGTATTTTACAAGGTATTTGTTTATAGATTTTGATTTTTATGTAATGTTGTAAAAATTTGTTTTTGCGTCTATATTTTGAGATAAGTTTTGATCTGTGAAGGAGATTATAGCATTTTCTTCTATTTTTTGCTGACGACTGCGTATCGTGTGTATAAAGAAGCGTCAAGAAATGCAGCTTGCTTTTACTGCCTGATGAAACCGATATGGTTGAAACCTGGTAGTATGTAAGTGGTCAACATTTAGTTATATTAGTAGACAGTGACGTCAACACAGAGATGACAGTCTGTTTCATGCAAAACCCAATCGTCAGGCCATGTGCGTTGTGTTTTTGCTCGACTATTTATATATACATTCAGTGATGCATTGTGGGTAGTCTATTATATTAACTGTTATTTTGTTGAACAGTAATGGTTGTTTTGAATTATTCTTGGGGATATTGAGTGGGAATAATTGTGGATCTGAATGCAGTTTTTAGTTAGCAGTGTTGTTAACTTTTTTATTATTGGTTATTTTGTTATTACTATGTTTTCTTGTGTTTATTTGTGCATATGTAGTTTGTTAATTTATTATTTACTTAGTTTATTTATTTGTTTGGATTAATTTATTTTATTTGTTCTTGTTTATTTTATTTTTGTTTATTCTTGTTTGTTTTCAGTTTTTGATTTTTAAGTAACATAAATAATTGTTACTATGTCTGTATTATGAGATGAGTTCTGAACATTTATTTAGTAGTTTGTTTTTGTCTGGGAAGGTAATTATAACTATTTTTTCTTCCAGATAGAATTTACAATTTTTCTATTTTTATATTTTCATATCCTATGCCTGATATTGAGCGCTTAACCCATAAAAATACCATACTTTTATCTCTCACACATACACACACACATGCACACACACACACACACACATATATATATATATATATATATATATAATTAATGTAGGAGAGTTTGTCAGCTGAGTAGTATTATTTCAGTCTTACTGATTTCAAAGTATTTTACAGAAAAAGCAAATGGCTCTGAAGAGTGAAGACAATGCAGTAATGCTCTCATGGAACTTCGAAGTTGGCATGACTGAAATAGCACTGTTCAGCTACGTGACAAACTTCTCGACATTAATTCTGTTAGTGCTCTATCCTTATTTTGATATTGAGTACTTTATGAGAAAAAAAATCTGCTTGCCTAAGATACTTTTTTACTAGTAAACTACTGTTTTTGGCACTATAGATCTTTATTACAATTTAACACTAATATGTATACATATATATGGTGCTTGTTTGTGTGTGTATTTTAATCTTTTTCACGTCTACTCTTTTTCACATTCTATCTTCACTTTGTAAATCATCAAAGCTTTACAATGAACCAATTCCAAAAAGGAATAGTTTTTGATTTATTTCATTGAAATGGAAATAATTACTTTACTGGGCATCATTCCAAAGGTAATCAAGAGAGGAAAAAAAAAAATTTTTTTTTTGTTTCAATAGATTGGTCAGTGTTTTTCCATTATAACAAAACTGTAAAATTGTTTTGTCTGTAGTTTTATCAATGTCAGCTGGGCAGTCAATTACATTCTTTTTTGGCCTTAATTTGTGAACTATGAAAACAAGGCCGTGGCCCAGTGCCAGTGTGGCTCCCTAACAAGAGAAAAGCAGACACCATCAATTTATTATTACAACGATTCACAAGATGATTGTTTCTCCAAGGTGGGCCTGTATGTGGCTGTGTGTGTGTGTGTGTGTGTGTGTGTGTGCATGTGCGCGAGCGTGCTTTGAGTTTTTATCGTTTGTCTGCTATTTTGAGACAGAACAACAAATACAACTGTCATGGAGATAATGCAATTTCTTTATTTCAACCAATTTGCTATCTGCTAATATTTAACTTAACTGATCTAAAGTTTATTTTTAGATATTTTTTATAAAGTTTGATTTGCAGTCTCTATTAATATTTAGTTTTTCCATTGACCTGAGGCTTATGGCCATATCACGCTGAATACACTGGTTCTCACTCGATCACCAAAGTTAAGCAACATTGAGCCTGGTCAGTACTTAGATGGGTGACCACTTTGGAATACCAGGTGCTGTAAGCGTTTAGTGATGGATGTGCGTTGTGGTGCAGTGGATATCGGCTCGAAAAGAGAAATCGGTGAGCCAAGTTCGAATTCCAGTTGAATACCTTGCATTCACTTAAGCACTGGTACCCTTGGGAAAGGTATTAATCCGTCTCTTCTCTCCAGTTATGGGTTAAATAACAGGGTAGGACTTAGGGACTCTGCCCTTAAAAAAAAACAAATCCCAATGAATCTTGATACTCGAAAAGAAAAAAGTATTACTAGACACAAAAACTTATATAAAAGCAACAATACCAGCAATAAAAAAAAAAAAAATTGTTGGCAATAAATGACCCGCCGAGGTTGATATGCCATCAAACAAAACAACCAACCAACCAGTGACCTGAAGTTGTTGTCAGTTGACTTGCCTGTCTGTTTGCTAATCAGAAACTTTGGATATTGAACACATGAATCAGTCTGTGTGTTCATTTGTAGGCTTATTTGTCTTTGTCTTAATTGTCTGTCTACTTGTGTGTTTACCTCTTGGTCTGGATCACCTGCATGTTCCTCAGTCTATATTGCACACCTGTTTCTCAGTTTATATCACACACTTGTCCCTCAGTCTCGATCACCTACCTTACCCTCAGTTGCAATTACTTGTCTGTCTGTCAGTCATAATTGCAAGTCTTTCTCTCTTAATAACCTGTATCTCTCTTGCTTGTTATAGACTGAATGTCTCTCAGCATAAGTTGCCTGCCTGTATGTTTTGTCTGCCACTCAGAGTGTGTGTCTCTCTCTCTCTCTCTCATCTGTCTGTCTGCCACTCAGTCTGTGTGTGTGTGTCTCTCTCTCTTATCTGCCTGTCTGCCATTCAGTAAAGGTATTTATCTCATCTACTTGTCTGCTACTCAGCATGTGTGCGTCTATCTCATCTGCTTGTCTTCTACTCATCATGTGTGTCTATCTCATCTGCCTGTCTGCTACTCACTGTTTGTCTCACTCATCTGCCTGTCTACCACTCAATGGTGTGTGTTTCTCTCACCTGTCTGTTTGCCACTGTGTGTCTCATTTGCCTGTCTGTCAATCTCTGTGTGTGTGTTTCTCTCTCTCATCTGCCAGTCTGCCACTCAGTGTGTGTCCATTAGCTGTTCTGCCTGTTCAAACCTCAATCTGGATTACACCATTTTTCATTTACCCTCTCAGTCATTTTTTTTGTTGCCCGTGTGTTAGGGTGCCGCTCCTATTTGACTACAAATGGACAGTTCCCATTGCTATATATATAGCAATGGTGGATTCTCTACAGGGGAGTCGTAGAGAGTCACTTGAGAGTCTCTAATGAGTTACTGAAGAGTCAGTGCAAGTCAGTGAAGAGTTAGTCACACTTCCGGTGACGTACCGGAAGTAATCACGTATACACATGTCTTACGACAGATTGGACTCTTGTATCTTCCTATTGTAAATATTACTAATCACTTCTGTACATACTAACCGTCTTTCCGCGGAATACAACTTATATTCTGATTCAGTTGTTGAGTTATTCATTTATACTTGGCGACATAACACCGTGATATACAGCCTGCTTCAGTCAGTTCATTATTCATTTATATATCAGTTTTTCATGCAAACAGGAAATCTTTTATCTGAGTTCTGTTTCATTGTCAGAAACTGGTGGCCACTTATATATTCTTTTGAACTTTGACATCATGCCAACAGAATTGAAAGTGACACATTAATCTTTCTCTTCTTTGCCGAGTGGGCCATCCCTGCACTGTAAATTTTCTTTGTTTTTTACATTTTTATAAAATAATATCTGCTCAATATTATCTGACAACTCAGCAGCAGTCATAATTGAAGCTAATGGATTGATTGAGCCAGAACTGGAACCAGACTATTAACGACAGAAATGTGAAAAGAGTTAGTATTGGCCAGAGGAAATTCTGTTGGAACAAGTCAGGTGGAGCTGCTTTCTTGCTTTGAAGATCAGTACTTTAAAATTTTGCTTTTATCTGCATTTGATCCCAAATATGGAAAGCATATATAGAAAGACAGTGTCGCCACTGGCTAGAATGTTAGCATTCTGACCATGTTCAAATCTCACCATGGTTGATTTCTCAGTGAGTTTCCACCTTCATAACATCTGCCAAGTGGAAATGGTCGCAGCCTGTGGCACTATTGAGCAGTGCCCGAAAACTATATTACAAGTTGAGAAAAGTATTGAAAGTAAAATTGGTTAGACAGAAATGTTTGAATGCCGTCAATGCTAACATAGTCACACGTCATCATGATTGAGGACTTGGGGGAGTTATATAAGAGTATATATGTTCACCTATTATCTGGTTCACATTCCTTCCTGGCCTTTTGAAGAGAATAAGTCTATCCCTTTTTTACAGTTTAGGATTGGGTTTACGGTTCCTTCTAAAGTCTATTTCAACTGTTTACTACTAACGTCTTTGCCTAAACTCAAAAATTATATTGACTATTTATTT
Source organism: Ascarosepion bandense (assembly GCA_037127315.1). NCBI lineage: Eukaryota > Metazoa > Mollusca > Cephalopoda > Sepiida > Sepiidae > Ascarosepion > Ascarosepion bandense. The sequence continues at coordinate 8,999,210 of JBBBDQ010001908.1, forward strand.
TCTTGTTTTATTTATTTATTTTTCTCAATAGGAGTAGATAGGTTCACCTATTGTCTGGTTTATACACCTCCCCAGTTTTTTGAACAGGAGTAGAGGTTTATCCCTTATTAGGTATCCAGTTTCTTTTAAAGTTTTCTCATTTTCTTCAACTCCTAGTAACTCTTTTTGTCTTAGTGGCATTATTGCCTTGCTTGGAGTGAATTCATTGAAATAAAAAAATAATTGGTCTTGTTCAACTGTGGATAACAACAGATTATGTACTCTTTTTCAGGAATTTTTTTTTTTATTATTATAATCATATCACCCCATTGATTGATTTATTTTCTACAGCTTATCAAACTTTTGGAGGTTATTTAAAGCCTGAAAATATTTTTAGATTGTAGAAATTTTTTTTCTTAATAATGATTTAGTGATACAAGTCTTACTAATTAACTCTTAGCTAGGGGGAGAACAGGTGGATTCATACCTTTCCCAAGGGTATTTGCATGTAAGTGTATATCATGAACTCAAATGGAACTGTAACTCAGCTCTCAGATTGCATCCGGCAGCAAGGTCTCTGATTGGGAGGTTGTGAGGAGCATGGAAACACCTCTTTATTGCCGTTTTTCCCAGGCCCACCCTGACCCGGAGTGGTAGCACCTGTTAGGGTCCCAGATATGGGCAAATAATAAACCCCTAAACTGGAGTCAAAACACTATGAAAACATAAAAATAGACTTTTATAGAAAAATATACATTTTTGAAGGAAAAATTATTACGATAACACATTTTTGAAGGAAAAAAAAATTATTCTCAGCAAAACATTTTTGAATACAAAACTAAAAGACATTTTTAGTTTTCTAAAATAAAAAGAATAAGAACAAAAAATATCATTAAAATCTGACTAAATGAACCTTCACACTATAACCGAACTTTAAAACAAATACCTTAAAACTCCACTTTTTTGGTATTAAATAACCCACAGATGTTAATATGCTGTTAAACAAAACTCAAACTCAGATCCATTTACACAAAATAGACTTTTATAAAAAATATTTACATTTTTGAAGGAAAAATATTACCAAGACGTTTTTGAAGGAAAAAAAGGAAAAATTATTGCCATAATGAATTTTTGAAGGGAAAAAAAATTTACCATCAATACATTTTTGAATACAAAACTAGAAGACATCTTTATTTTTGTAAAATAAAAAAATGTTTTGATTAAAATCTAAATCAACCTTCTCCGTATAACTGAACATTAAAAAAAAATACCCTAAAACCCTAGCTTTTTGGCATTAAATAGCTCGCAGAGATTGATATGCCGTTAAACAAAACTCAAAATCAGCTCTCCAATTATCAATTCTGAGCAATTATTCATCACATCATTTGCACATCCAAGTTTACAGCACCGGATATTCCCATGTGGTCACCCATCTAGGTACTGACCAGATGATGTTGCTTAACTTCAGTGATCTTACAGGAACCTGGGTTTCAACATGATGTAGCCATAAGACCCAGAAATTGTAACTATAGATTGACTCACATCATATTAACATGTTAACATTCAATATGTTTTATTACTGTTTTTGTTTTTATTCCAGTTTATGATAGAGACTTTTAATTTTGATTATTGTTTAAAAAATGTTATGTTCCTAATGAAAATCTAATATGCTAAAATTTTCAAATTTAAATTTTTAAAGTTATGATTAGCATTTGTTCTGCTGAGATCTGACAATAGTGTCAATAGATTTATTGAACCACTCATCCTTATGTGCGTTTCAATGCAAAACTCCGAGTCAATATGATGAGTCAGTTGAACTTTTGTTGAGTTAATGAAACATGTATTAGCAAGGAACTGCTGCCCAAATGCATAATGCTATATATAAAATGCATAATGCTATATATAAAATGCATAATGCTATATATAAAATGCATAATGCTATATATAAAATGCATAATGCTATATATAAAATGCATAATGCTATATATAAAATGCATAATGCTATATATAAAATGCATAATGCTATATATAAAATGCATAATGCTATATATAAAATGCATAATGCTATATATAAAATGCATAATGCTATATATAAAATGCATAATGCTATATATAAAATGCATAATGCTATATATAAAATGCATAATGCTATATATAAAATGCATAATGCTATATATAAAATGCATAATGCTATATATAAAATGCATAATGCTATATATAAAATGCATAATGCTATATATAAAATGCATAATGCTATATATAAAATGCATAATGCTATATATAAAATGCATAATGCTATATATAAAATGCATAATGCTATATATAAAATGCATAATGCTATATATAAAATGCATAATGCTATATATAAAATGCATAATGCTATATATAAAATGCATAATGCTATATATAAAATGCATAATGCTATATATAAAATGCATAATGCTATATATAAAATGCATAATGCATAATAATAACTGTAGAGCAGTGGTTCTTAACCTTTTTTAAGTTATGGGCCTCAATAAGAATTAGCCCTTCATAGACGAACAAGCAGATACTCACAGTCTGATTGGTTTTTCACAATACTTGCACATGTGTTTCTCTATATTGCACTCTTCTGCATGCTGTATGTACTTCACTTTTCAGCCAGACATGCTTGAAAGAAATTTGTGATACAAATCTTACTTATTAACCCATAGCTGGATGGAGAAGAAGAGGATTTATATGTTTCCCAAGGGTATTTGTTTGTAATCCTTGTCAGTATATCTCATCTAAATCTAAACTTATTTATAAATGGAACTTTGTCTGTGTGTGTGTCCGTTACCTATAGACTCTGAAATAGCTAAACTGATTTTCTTGAAAATTTACACAGTTGTACTATAAGTGTCTGCGAGTGTTTTTAGCCAGGTTTTGTGTTGAGGTACCCCCAATAAATATCGAAAATCGATAATCGAAACAATCGGGTTATAGAAGGAGTGATCCGATTTTAATCAAATTTGATATACTCATAGACAAAGACATAAACGATATTCAGAAGTTTCAAGGTTGCAGTTCTTACAATAGTGCAGAAAATCGATTATATATATTTGTGTGTGTGTGTCTGTTTATCTGCCTGTATGTCTGTATTTTTTTCAGCCCTTTTATTTTGGTTTTTGCTTTGGGTTTGGCTCTAAGTAGGTATAATTGAAGTTCTTAGTCTCAGCCATGATACCATTTACTCAGAGGACTTATTTAGCCTTCAAAATTCAGTTTACAGCGAAAAAACTTATTTGATATCGATACCAGGAAATCAAAATTTGACTTACATCCATTCATTTTTCTTTCAGTCTACGGTTTCGCTTTAACTGGAAACAACTATTGCTTTTTAGTCTTTCATGCCAACGTGCAAAGAGTCTGAGCTCCAGGACCATGGATTAGTTTTAAAGCTTTCATTACACCCGAGCAACGCCGGGCTATACTGCTAGTGTCAAGATAATCAAGCTTTGCTAAACTATGGAAAGTTAGAATTATCACTTACTCTTATGGAGTGGCAAAAGACAGCAGACATGCAGAGAATAATCACATGTTTAAATGGTAAACATGGATGGAACAACAAGTCAAGAGTCACCTAATGGTCGACATTTTATCAGCAGGATGCATTTTCTTTTATTTCTGTCAATGGGAAGCAGTTCAATGGGGCAAGGGAGGGCTGTATAGTGAATATAAATGTCAATTTTTATCTGATCCTCACTGACCCCTTGAAACCCATTTATGGACCTTTTAGGGGTCTATGAACTCCAGGTTAAGAATCCCTGTTGTAGAGCTTATTTCAAGGTAAGAGTACTTGCTGTAGTGAAAAGATTATTAAGCTGGTTTGGAATTGGAATGGTAGTAGTGATAAGATCTATCCTGAATCCATCATAAAATTTCACAATGTTGAATTGATTAATTCTAAGCACTCTAAATGCTCCAGTGTTTAGATCGGCTATAACAAATTTAGAATAAGAGATAAGGAAGCCAAAGACGGGATTGGTTGAACTAGGGTTACTTTTGTCCCACACTGTAAAATGTTCCAAAGCAAAAATTTGTTTTTAATTATTTAAAGGTAATAAAGTCACTAAGATGCAAGAGTTACTGAGTACGAAAGTATATAAGAAAAGGAAAATATTAAGAAGTGAGAACAATAAAAGAACAGAAATTAAGAAGACAAGATGGTGGTTGACATTACATTTAAATTTTTGAGTGTCAATATTGACTGGAAAGCAAGAACTGGAACAGAGTTCCACAAGCAAGAGAAGAAACTGTTGACATAGAAATTATAACAATATGAGAAAAAGAAAACATAATTAAGGAGAGAGAAGAACAAAAGAACAGGAATTAAAAGATAATGATCAACATTTTATTTAAAATTTTGAAGATCAAACTTGATGGGAAAACAAGAAGCCAGAAGAGAGTTTCGTGAACAAGAAGTGCAAGAAAAGAAGCTGTTAGTATAGTGCTTACAGTTGCATCTATCCATCTTAGTTGTAAAATGACGAGACCTTGCCACTGGAAATGTCATGTTCTTATAACTATTTTCCAGGTCTTGGTTTTCAGATCTGATGCCGCCAAAATTTTTTCAGAAATGTCTAAACTATTCCCTGCGTGCAACAGTTTTCGCAGATCAATGACTTAAAAAAGGACTTCAACCAAATAAGTCTTAAAGAAGATTATCCTTTATCAAAGCTTATAAGCTGACACTACAAAATTGCAAAGACAAGCATACTTGGCCGTTGTTTTTTTTTTGTTTTTTGTTTTTTTTGCTGAGGAAAGACCAAGATTAATTTCGAAACATAGCAAGGATGTTGTCCTGCCTGAGGATCTTGTCATATTGATTAGAGGCAAGGTTTTATAAAGCTAGATGCTTTTTGTGACACCCAATTCAGACACTCACATTAGTTCATGAAGTGTTTTTATGGAGACACCATTTCAATGCTTCTTGAGTAGATACATTTTTTTTAAATAATTAAACAGTATATTTATTTATATTTATCGGCATGAATAATCGAGAAATCTTAAGAAAATATGCATCCTCCGGCAGGATTCGAACTTTCAACCCTTAGAGGAAACCGTCAATTGATCTTAGACTGGCTAATCACAATGGACTTACAGTTAGACAAAGCATATATATATATATAGTGTGTATTTAGACAGCAATCTTTTTTTTATAAAAGTTTTGTTAAAAATGTAAGACAAGGTGCTTTGGTCAAGTTTTTCATATAATTTTTCATGTTATCTTATAATTTAAGACAGTTTTATACTAAATGCATTTGTGATGGCCTGGCGATTGGGTTTAGCATGAAACCGACTGTCACCTCTTGATGTTGACTTCAATGTTCATGTTTTTATTCACATATGCTATATTCATGATATTAAGCACTTTAATGCATATCAGTTAAGTGCATACATGATACACGTTTGGGCGATCATGTCTCGAAAGAGATATGACTGACTGGGCAGATGATTATCCTGCAGTAGGTTGCCATTACCTTCTGCAGTAAACTGGTTGCCAGCCAAGTCTATAGAACCCAATCTGTTCTGTTATTTAACCCATAACTTGAAGGAAGAGACGGATTAATATCTTTCTCAAGGGTATTTGCTCATAAGTGAATGCAATGAATTCAACTGGATTTCAAACTCGGCTGTGTGTAAAATTTCAGATTAGCTAAAAATATATCTGTAAAAGGACAATATAAATAAAGATGAAAACAAAAATTTTGGCCAATGATTTACTTAAACAAAATGTTATCAATTTATTTTTTTATATATAATGTAATAAATATATTATTTTAATTTGGGATTAATTTATATATTTTAAATAGAACATTTTAATAAAAAATTATGAATTTAACTGTTTTCTTTTTTTTAAATATTTTTATACTCCTGGGAGAAGAATAATTCTTTCAGGAATGGAGATATTTAAAAAATCTAGCCCACAGATTTATATTTTGATGATTCAGTAATGTCATTCTCAAAAATTTTCCATCTAAGATATTTTCTCTTTTAATAATTATGGTATTCTTTATATATATATATATATGGTGCATCTTAGTCCACTTGACCACGAATGATTCCACAGTCTAATAATTATATAAGGCTTGATTTGACTTCGATATATATATATATATATATATATATATATATATAGTCATCCGCAGACAGATCTGTTTCGCTGTATCACAGCTCATCAGTATGGTTAGACTCCAATTGCTTTTAACCCAGGTTTGAAACCCGACCGAATTGGCGTCAGTCGGCGATTCTACCTCTGGGCTATGGGCACTCAGTAGAAGAAGGCAGACTTTTTAGCGTGTATATTATCATTATACACGCCCAATAGCCAGAGTGCTCTAATTCATTACTGAATGAGTGATACATTATTCGAACTATTGTCCCCTTCTTTGTTGTCATTTTTACAACATTTCGGCCATTGTATGTTCTGGCCCACTTCAGGTGATAAGAATTTCGAACCAATCACTGGGTATATCATTCTCATTCTAACAGAGGAGGACATTACTAAGAACTGTGTGTATGTCATTCCATCTAGTTTATAAAAGAGAAAAAAGCCGCCTTCTTAAGGTAAGGCTACGAGTACATCGAACGAGTGGAGATAGAAAAATCAGGCATAGCTGACCACATATGGAGGGAGAAAGGTGATCACTGCCCATTATGGGATGAAGTTGAAATAATAGAGAATGCCACTGGAAACTATGTAAATTTAAGGAATCAGTGCATATGCTTGGCTACAAAAATCTCCTAAACCAACCAAGCATAGAAATGAATACGATATGGAAACCAGTAATACAAGTGCTAGAGAAAATCATTTGTGTCAAAAAAGATTGCCATATGAACTCTGGTAAAAAATGGTTACTGAAACATTAGGTTTATAAGTCCAAATAATGTAAATAGTGTAAATACTACCTCATCTCAGGATTGCATATATATATATATATATATATATATATATATATGTATATATATATAGTGTTAAATTGTAATGATATTTAGTGTCAAAATTGCTGTTTTTATCAGTAATTTACTGGTAGAAATACATTTTAGACAAGCAGATTTTTTGTCATAAAGTGCTCAAATTCAAAATAAAGATAGAGTTTTAATAGAATTAATATGGAAAAGTTTGTCAAAAATGAAAGCAAAAACCCTGAAGAGTAAAGATATCACAATAATGCTTTCATGAAACTTCAGAGTCAGCATGACTAAAATAACATTGCTCAGCTAAGTGACAAACTTCTGCATTATTACACACACACACACACACACATATATATGTGAAAATTGTATGTATATAATTATAAATATCAATATATATATATATATATATATATAAATATGCAATTAGTTTTATATATTACATATTTGATGATCACAAAAGCGTGAAACCCAGGGTTACAAACTCACACCTATCTATATGAATATACATATATATATATATATTTGGGCAGCAATCTTTCTTTTAAACCTGTTTTGTTAAAAACAAATAACAAGGAAGATCTTTTTGATTTTTTATTTAATTTTTCCCGTATTCTTACATGTTTCCTTTTTGCTGGAGATAAGAATGTAAAAATGTTCGATAATTATTAACTTTCTAAGCGATTTCAGCCACTTCACTGGCCATTCTGAAAGATCTTATGTTTCTGATGTTGTTATTTTATCTTCAAGTTTTGACTGTAATATAATTTATTTTGTGTTTTTGAAAAGAAGTGTTCTTCAAAAGCTATCATGTGATAGGCTTGTCTAATTGTGTATAGCTTTTAAAGAACACTCCTTATATAATTAATACAAGAGATAAGTTTGTCACTTAGCTGATTGATGTTATCCTGACTCCCGAGTTTTCTAGACAGACTCTCTAGGAATCCCTCCACTTACCACTTACTCTTCAAGGGGTTATCAGCAATTGACTGTTTATATTTCTAGATTTTTCTTTTTCATATACACTTTACTTCTTTTTTTTTTCATTTTCAAAGTCTATGTGTGTATTTGCATACATATGTATGTACAAGTTGTTGGCTCTTATAATTTATAATTTATAAATTATAAATTTATAATTTATAAATTTATAATTTATAAATATAATATATATTTATAATATAAATATATTATATTATAATAATTTATTTATTATAATCTTATATTATTATTATTATTAAAAGAAAATTATTTTGTTATATATTACAAAATCTTAAAATATAATAATATAAATATAATATAGTTATTAAAAAGTGAATTTTTTAATTTAAAAACTGAATTGTGAATATTTTTAAACATATTAAAAAATGTGAATATTTTTAATTTAAGTTACTTAAATATATTTTAATATAAAATATTAAAAAAAATCTTCTTATTTATTATATATAAATTATATAATAATTTATTTTTATTTATATTTATAATAATTTATTTATAATATATATTTATAATATAAATATAATATATATAAATATAATATATTTATAAATATAATTTATAAATTTATATTAAATTTATAAAACTATTTATAACAACCTGTACATATGTATGTACAGGTTGTTGGCTCTTATAAAAAGCTTTGAAAAGTCTTGTTTGGTTCCTCAGTGCAGCTCATGTTTAAACAACTTTGCCAAATAATAAAAGCCACATCGCTTGAACACTTCCAACAGTCAGTTAAGTGCCATACATGAAACACACTTGGGCGATCATGTCTCAAAAGAGACATGACTGACTGGGCAGAAGATTATCCCACAGTAGGTTGCCATTGCTTTCTGTGGTAGACTGGTTGCCGACCAAAGCTATAGCACCCAATCTGTCCTGTTATTTAACCCATAACTGGAAGGAAGAGACGGATTAATACCTTTCCAAAGAGTATTTGCACGTAAGTGAATGCAATGAATTCAACTGGAATTTGAACTCGGCTCTCCGATTTCTCGTTCTGAGCCGATATCCACTGCACCACAAAAATGAATAAAACATGTAACTAGAAAAGAAAATAATGATATAATCAAGAAATTAATGTTCGACACTGTCTAAAATGCACAGTTAAAATGGAAACTGCCATAATTATTAGAAAAAGCAATGATAGGGGTGGGCAAACTGCATCTCACAAGCCCCATGCGGCACTGTGACCTTAAAAATGCAACTTGTGGAAAAATGTTGGCTGAACATTTTTTTTTTCATTGCAGTTAATATAAAAAGAAAATAAGAAACATTTCAATCTTTATAATTATTTTTTGGGCATGAATTGAAACCCTGTTGGATTAAAATGTAAGTTTAATGTTCATGGTCAGTAAATATATTTAATAAGTTTAAATTCTAATTTTAATGCTAGATCTGAGTGAAGCATTGTTCTTTAGTGCAAAGGGAAGGAATGGTGGGAGTCAGAGGGATTAAAGAAATTTTGAGTCATCCAGGGTTATAGAGGAATGTCAGAAGACTAATGTCCTGGGGTAAGGGTTTAAAGATTTGGGTGTGCCGGTGGTGGGGTGAGCCTGGTCATATGTCTATGTAACAAAAATGTATGTATATATTTTGCTCATGTCTTGTAGCTCCCAAACATCTGAACTTTATTGTGTGTGGCTCTTACATAGAAGTATGTGCAAGGGGTGGATGTAATGATTGTCTTGGAATGAGAAATTAGAGAACAAGTTCAAATTCTAGTCAGGTTTGTTACATTCACTTCTATGCAAATACGTTTGGGAAATGTATGAATTCATCCCTTCTCTCCCAGCTATGGGTTAAATAGTAGGACTTATATCTGAGGAAATACATTAATGCAATATTGACTTATTGACTATATATATAATGCAATATTGTCAATATTGACAATATTGGCTAAAATGAACTAGTCTTCCAATCTAAAAGCATGGTTCATCTTTGAATAAATGACAGAGTTGATAAGTCATAAAAAATTTAATCAATCCATCTTTGTATATAAACAGCTAATTTCAATTACTATCTTTCAGATCGATTCGCAAGTGTAGTGAGTTTAATCCTTACGGAAGCCCAACTATTATAGCAGGTGACAGAATTAGTAAATAAGTATACATTACTATGAAGTATTTATAGGACTGCTGATGACAGCTATGAATTGAATAGCAGGACAGATTGGGTTCTATATCCTTTGTTGGCAACTAGTCTACCGCAGAAAAAAAATGGCAGCCTACTGCAGGAAAATCTTCTGCCTGGTCAGTCATGGATCGATAGAGATGCGATCACCCAAGTATGTAATTGAATGAGAAATCAGAAAGCCAAGTTCGAATTCCACTTGAATTTGTTGTATTTACTTATTCACAAATACAATTGGGAAATGTATTAATCTTTCTTTTTTATCTCAAGCTATGAGTTAAATAGCAGGACAGATATAGCCTTCGTTGGCAACCAGTCTACTGCAGGAAAATCTTCTGCCTAGTCAGTCATGAATTAAAAGAGACATGATCACCCAAGTGTGTATCACGTTAGCCTTTTAATGATTAAATGATGACAATAACCTAAATTTAATATTTCTTGTCCTATCTTGATGAGAAACTATAATGTAACAGTATCAGTTGCGATGACATTGAACCGATAAAGAAGATGCTTGAGGAAAAGAATGCAAAAGGTTTGTCTCTATGGATAACTGAAGAATCACCGTTTGCAAAGTTGACCCAGGAAAAGATACTAGGATAAGATGAAGAAATCTGCAAGCACATTTGTTGGATATTTCACAAGACAACTGGGAAAAGCTGACAGGTGAACAGATCAAATGGTGTCCAATCTGGAAACCTGGAACAGAAGAGCAGAGGCTAAAAATAGACACTAAGGGAGAAATCAAAACAATGCTTTGCACAAAGTATATTTTGTCGTGTTTAAAAATTACCATATTTGTGGCCAAATATAATGCGTGCCTTTAATTTGAGTTTGTGTATTGTGGTGTAATGGATATAAACTCGGAATGAGAAATCAGGGAACTGAGTTCAAATTCCAGTCAAATTTGTTTCATTCACTTGTGCACAAATACTCTTGGGAAAGGTATTAATCTATCTCTTCTACCTCCAGCTATGGGTTAAATAGCAAAACAGATTAGGTTCTATAGCCTTGTTGGCAACCAGTCTACTGCAGAAAGTAATGGCAACCTACTGCAGGAAAATCTTCTGCCTAGCCAGTGGATACTCATATTTGAGTTGCCATTTTGTTTATTTTTGAAACAGTATTTTATTTTCGCCTCCCAGCCTGAATATTCAAAAATAAAATATTGTTTAAAAAAAAATTAAACTTCTACTCATATATGGGTATCCACTAAAAATAACAATTAAATTGATAAAAATGTTTTGGATTAATAAATACAAACCAATTACTGCTTTAGAAATTATATATGTGTGTATGTGTGTGTGTGTGTGTGAATGCTTCATTTAATAAATGAAATATCCAAAATTAGGTAGAAACAAAATGACACTGTCAGGACAAAAAATGCTCAATATTTAATGGCAGAGCAATTATTATTTACAAAAAATGGTGTCTGTATTGACTCGTTTCTAGTTAAATTTTATGCATTCATAAGCACACAATCTTTAGGCACCAAACATTCATTGCTGTAATGCTGGCTTCAAATATGCACCAGAGTTAAACTGATAATATCAAATTCTGGGTCATTGACATACTCACTGTGGTGGCCATTTAATGCCTACGAGATGGTAAGGATATAAGAAAAAATGAAAACACAGAAAATTAAGAAGACAAAAGATAACAATTGACATTGCATTTAAATGTTTGAAAATTAAAGTTAACTGAAAATCTTCTTTTTCTTTTTGCCTTGTCCTTTCAGGACAAAGGTGATCATGGCCTTCCACATCTCTTTTTCCATGGTGGCTCTTAGCATGCTTTCTCCTTTAACATCTCACAGCCCCTGTTCTGTCATCCACCTACTCAGGCCCTTCAAGTATGTTATCTGCTGCAATCCTCTCTCTTTTTACCTCTGTCTGGCCTGTCAGTATCAGGTTCTCCAAGCCCTCCTTTCTCATTGCGTGTCCCAGGAACTTTAGTTGTCTTTTCCTGATGCTCAATATTAATTTTCTTTTTGTTTCCATTCTTTCAAACATCTCATTATTGCTCACATGCTCGGTCCATGATATCTGCAGCATTCTTCAATAGAACCACATTTCTGCTGCTTCAATTTTTTCCTTCATCTTTAATGATATTGTCCAACATTCACTGCCATATTGAAGAACTGATATCACATAACAATCTAGTACTCTCTTCTTTGTTTCTAGTGAGTTTTCTGTGTCTTAATACTTTACTCATCTTCTGGAATGCGTCCTTCGCCATGCCAATTCTCCTTCGGATCTCTGTGTCGCACTTTAGAAACCAAAAAGAGTTCCTCAAGTGAGAAGTACAAGAAATTAAATTATAAGAATCTTTCTTTTTATTTTGTTTTTAATGGGTTTTATACACTTTATTTTCACTGTGTTGTCCACACTTTGTTTTTAATGGATTGTGTACTTTGATTTTTAATAGGATGTCTAAACTTCAGTTTCATTGGAATGCATACTGTTTGTTATATTTGCTTTGTTTTAATGAACAGTTCATTTTCATTTTTTATTAGGTTTTATACACTTTGGGTTGCATTTTTGAAAAAATTTCTAATTCCTTCTGTATGGTTTTTTTTTAATCATTTGCTTACACTATTTATAATAGATTGATAATCTATACTTGGGTTGCATTTTGTTTTAATATGGGTTATATTTGGTTTGTTTTTAATGAGCAGGATACATTTTGTTTTCAGTAGGTTTTATTATTTTTTTTTTAATTGTCTTGTTGTTAATGATTTATATTAAAATATTTTAATGAATTATTTACTTTGTTTCAGTGGGTTGTGTACTCCTTATTTTTAATGTGTTGTGTACTCTTTATTTTTAATGGGTTGTGTTTGCTTTACATGTTTTATGGGCCACATACTCTTTAGTAATCATTGTACAAAAACTATAATAGGGAAATAATCGGTCTGGGATGAATAATGAGTGTGTCATATCCAATGATTTCAAACTACCTAGACGTGTATTAATAGTAGTCCCCAAAGGAGATAAAATAATTGGATTTATGTCAAGAATCTGCACATATATTGATAAAGAACATTTTGGCATAAGTTCTGACTTCATCTAATACTGGAATGCCACGACAAGTTTGGTGCGCATGAGAATATTGAATGTCTACAGACAGTCCGGCAATAATTTCTTTTTCTTTCAAAGAAAGATGTCAGGTCATATATGATGGAAAAATATTAAATAGAAAAAGACAAAAAATAAAAAGCTGTAGTCAAGTTTTTTTGACCTGTGACTACTTCTGATTTCATCTTGCCAAATACAGCCAAATCTACTTTTTATTCAAATACTCTAAAATCAGGTGTCAAGTCTATCTGTGGTTATGAAAAATTTGTTTATAATGTACTAGCATAGTACCCATAAAAAATAACGGAATTACTTACATAAGGATTGGCTCTTCTATGTAAGATCAGAGTATCTGTGCACGCTGAGACCAAAGTGTTAATCCTCCTCTTTTGATCTAGGATCAGTGTACTCTACTTGGATCAAAGGTTCACTACCTTTCCCTGTGCCTGGGATTGGTGTAGTTCCTGTTTGCTCTAATTAAAATCAAAGTTTCACTACCCATCCATATGCCTGGGATCTATGTAGTACCAGTATACTCTACTTATGATTAAAGATTCACTACCAAGCCCTATGCCTGCGATCTGTGTAGTATCTGTGTACTCAGGATCAAAATTTCACTACCCAGCCCTCTGCCTATGATCAGTGTAGTATCTGTGTACTCTACTTAGGATCAGGATATTCTGAATTTGTTTTCCATAGATCATTTTTTGGTGTCACCTCCTGTTTTTGTCATGCTCTGATTGGTAGAGAGCAAATCTTGACAGAGGGTTGTTGGTTTCCTTTGACCAGTCTCCAAATGCTAGTTGTTATTAATCAATGATTGTTAGCTAGCACTTTGCAGAATGAACGCATTTCTGATGCAATTGTTTCTTTTAAACACCTTTATCCATGCTGTGAAGAAAAAAAAAACGCATGTGTGTGTACATATATATGTATATAGGAGAGAATAACAACCCGTGAAAACAGAAAGGATAATCCAAAAGATTTTATCTAATTTTTTTTTTTTATCATTTCACCCCAAGCAAGGCAGACCTGCTACTGGTGTGTAGAGGGTTAAAGAAGAGGTGAGTGATGAGAAAGAGAAACAAGTTACACGGGTGGGGGGGTGTCAGAGAATGAGTAAGAGAAGAATGAGAACACTGGTGTGAAGAGAGCTGCATGAGAGTAGAATGGAGAGGGAGGAGAACATGATACAAGAGTTGTCAGGGAAAGGATGTGAGTCAAGGAGATAAGAGATAACAACTGACATTGCATTCAAATTCTTGGAGATTGTAGCTCTCAGGGAAGCAAGTATACGGAAGAGAATTCCACAGTCAGGAAGTGCAAAAAAGAAGCTGATAGAGTAGAAGTTGTGATTACATTTGATCAGTTTCACTGTAAAACATTAGGCTCTAGATGCTAGTCTAGTAGTTTGAGTAAATTCATGTAGGGGGCGTGGCACCAGAGAGCTAAGCCATGAAAGTATTTGTAGAAGAGACAGAGGGAAGCCACAATACATCGGTGAGAAAGCGACAGGAGGATCTACCAGGTCAGTATCAATTACATTGCAGATTCTCTGTTGAATTTTGTCAAAAACCCCAAGATGAATAGTCGGGGTACCTGACCAGATGTGACAGCAATATTCAATGAACGAGTGGATGGTAGATTTATTTATGTACAAGATGGATTGAGACGAGAAAAACTTCCTGGCTATACACAGTGAACCGACCTTCCTAGCAGCAGATTTAGCTATGGATTCAATGTAGTCATTCCATTTAAGGCTAGCTGAGAGAGTTAGGTTGAGGAGGTGCAGCGTTTTGTTTTCAGGGAGACTAGCCTGATCCATGCTGATGAAAGGTAGGAGTGGTTGTCTATGATGGCTAAAGGATAGCAGTTTTGTTTTGGAAGCATTAAAATTTATGAGCCATTTCTTACCCCAGTCCACTACAGATCAGAGGTTCTTTTCAAGATCAGCAGCAAAGTTTGCTTTGTCAGCATTGGGAGATTTCTTATCGAGGCAGGAGTAAATGGTTGTGTCATCAGCATAGGTGCCTACTTGGGATCTGATTTGTTGTGGAGTAGTTTTTGCACTGAAAGTTATAATCGTGCTATGTCGGTTGCTAAAATGTTAGGAACTTGGTAATCTTTCACTGTAAGCTGACTCCTTAGTATTCGGCTAACTGCTGACTAATATCAACTGCCTTAGACCAACTATATCTAAACTGGAACTAATTAATAGTTCTACTGAACTCCAATAAAACTCTAAAGAAACTCTCCAGAACTTCTAAGAACTTCCAAAGTTAACTTCCTGTTAACTCTTATTAATATAGGAGGGAGAGTCCATTATCTGAGGAATAGGTGTGTTTCACCATAACATGATTACATCAGAGATATCGTTGATGAAGATTAGAAAAAGCATAGGACTTAGAATAGAGCTTTGAGGAACACCTGCATTCATTTGATAGTATCTGGATGCATGCTTATTCAATACTACTTTCATTATGCGATTTGAAAGCAACAACTAGATTAGGTCAAACAAGTGTCCAGTTATACCATAGCCCAGTAGCTTGTGTAGAAGGCCGGCATGCCTGACTCTGTCAAATGCTTTAGAGATTTAGTGCAACAGCTTGAGCTCCACCATTCTTATTGAGAGCCTGATATATATATATATACACTTTGATGGTTGTTAGCATATCAGCAGTAGACCTGGTGAAGCGGAAACCATACTGTTTATCAGAGAAGAGGCTGTGAGCTGTTGAACCACTTCAGCATTGATAATAGTCTCAAACATTTTGTAACAATCGGTAGTAAGCTGATAGGGTGATAATTAGAGGGGTTTGAGGGTTCTCCAATTTTCTTAAATACATAAACCACAGAGGATGATTTCCAGCAAGCAGGGATGCAAGAAGCAGAGAGGCAGTAGTTGTAGAGTTTGGAGAAGACAAAGGAGAGTTCAGGGGCACATTTCTTCAGGACTATAATTGAGATTCTGTTACCTCTGCTTGCCTTATGAGGGTCAGATTTTGAAATTATCTTAGATACCAGAGAGGAGGTTATGTGAACATCTCTCAGTTGAGCCTCAGTTCTAAGTGGGAAGTTGGGGACAGATACTAGAGACAAATGTGGAGTTGGATGAGAATCTGCAAGCAAATCTCTTGGCCTTGTCCACAGATGCCGTGAAGACCTCAAATTTATTGATTAAGAGAGGGATGGAGGATTTGTTGTTGTTCATCAACATTTGCAGAGTTGCCAATAGTCTTTGGAGCCAAACTTGCGGGCAGCTATGTGCTACCTCATTCTCTCAGCAAACAAAAGCTTAGCGTCATTCAAGATCCTCTTACACTCAATATGAGCAGAGGCAAATAGGTGCCTATTATGGTCAGACAGGTGGCTTTGAAATAGTCAGAAGAAGTGATTCCTATGAGCAATGGTGGCTGAGCAGGTAGGAGAGAACCAGGGGGAAGAATGAGGTTTGGGACAGAACTTCCTGATCAGTATGAAAGCATCAATGCCAGTTTCACCCAGGAAAATACCTCAGCAGTGCAGTCCATTAACAGGGAGACTGAACACTTTTTCCTAAGGGACATCACATAGGAAGTCACAGAACGAATCCCAGTTTGCTCTTTAGTAGTAGGAGGAAATTCTGTTGGTAGGAGGCTCCTGAGGGATGTGAGAGGGAAGAGAGATATTAATAGAAACAACAGCATGATCAGAGTTACTGAGAGGGCAAAGCTGCGAGACTTGGCAGGATCAGGAAAAGAGGTGAAGTAGAGAAGCATGTCCTGAAGGGATACTGTGGAAGTGAAGTGACTGATGGAGACATATGTATTGGTGGTCAGGGGATTCAAGAGATGTCACCCTAGCTAGAGGGAGTTGTTCACTGACGTAAACACCCAGACCATTCTTATGGACATTGGAGTCTTTCCTTAATAGGGGAAGGTAGCCAGAAATTAAGAAGTCAGAGGGGGAATTGCGAGGTTAAGATTAGTCTCACAGAGTGCTAGGATGTCAGGGGACTTTTCATGGAGGAAAGATTCCATCCTACAAAAGTTGGTACAAATACCGTGGATCTTCATGAAGGAAATGTTGAGAGGTTTAGGTGATTTTACTTTGCCTGGTTTAGTTTTTTTTTTTTTTTTTTTTTTTATTGAGATACAGTTGTTCATGTTTGTTGTTGGTGAGGAGAGACCTTGAGTAGAGGAGGCAGATGATCATTGACTGAGACATGCACTGGAAGGCAGCTGGCATATACTGTAGCAAAGTGTGACCTCAGGGTTGACCACTGGATGCGCTTGCAGGGACACCTATCCATGGCACTGCAAGAACTCCGATATTATGCAACTGTTGATCAGAGCAGTCATTCTTGATGCTACGCAAGAGTTAGGGCTCCTAACTACCAGTCGGAAGTAGCAACCAGAAAACTGCCAACTCAGTACCCTTACAAAGAAGAGATGTTGCCATCAACCATGCACATTGCAAGAAAATCGCGAAAGCACCAATACTGAGGTCTGAGGAGAGAAAGAGAGCTGGAAACCACTTCCTGAATAGGGAACAAGGAAAGGGCCTCTATTCCTGTTCAATAGATGTGGGAGGAGTGTGAACAGGATGATAGTCTGTCTACTCCAATTTGAAAAAAACAATAATAATAGAAAAATAGAAATATAAAATGGGATAAAGATTGGCTAAATTTTAACTTAGTTAAAGTCCGAATGCATGAAAATTTATAGAAGTTAAAAAAAAAACCACGTGATGGCAAACGCTCAATTATGGATAACAGACATGAAAGCAGATTTAAGAAAAGAGAAATATATACATAAAGGAATTCAAAGATACATGAAAATGACTTACATTTAAAGAATTCAAGCCTAGATGAAATCTAATGCCAGTTCAGACTGGATATGGATGAAATGGTGAGATTTTAGAAAAAAGCACAGAAAAAAAATTAAAATAATTTTACAGCCTGCAATTGGAACAGCTAGTAAGGTAAAAATGCTTTGCAATTTCAACAGAGATTTACCTTTTCTGGCTGAGACCATAATTGGACAGGGCAAGTGAAAATTCAAATTACTACCACTACCCTATCTATGACCCACTGGCTGGGAGTGTGGGGTTTTCATTTGGGTAGGGGGATACCAGATATATATCAAGAGAGAGAAAGAAAGAGAAGAATTTAGTCTTAATGCAAGAGAAATTTCTAAAAGTTAAAACGTGATGGCAAGTGTTCAATTATGGATAACAGAGACATGAAAGCAGATTTAAGGAAAAATAAATATATACATAAAGAAATGCAAAGATCCATGAAAATTACTTACATTTCTCAAATATATATAAAAGTGTGAGAAAAGAAACTGTTAGCATAGAGCATTTCAGCTATAAAAGGATGAGACGTATCTGCCAAACTAGTACTGCAGTTAAATTCATAAAGTCTAGGTACCAAAGAGGAAAGTTTATCAGAACAATTACCATGAAAATATTTATAGAAAAGGCATAGGAGAGCTACATTCGGGCAGTGGGAAAGTGACTGAAGCTGAGATGCCAGGTCAGGACTAATATCATTGCAGATTATTCTTTGGATTTCATCAAGAATCTCTAAATATATGGCAGAAGCACCAGAGCAGATGTAGCAGCAATATTCAATGCATGGGTGAAAAGTAGACTTAACACATCCCTCAATAAATCGCAAGCTTAACTAATAAAACAATAACTTTTAGGCAAAATTCGACTTTATTCATCAACATAGTCTCTGTTTTAGGCCATACACTGATTCCAATGCTTCTCTAATAATTCCATGCCTTTTTTGCAGAGTGATTTGTCTTTGGCCTCAAAATTTGCCTCAGTTTCCAATATCAATTCTTCATTAGAGCCAAATCTTTTTCCTTGGAGCATTCTTTTGAGATCTGCAAACAACCAGTAGTCACTGGGGAACACATCTGGAGAATAGGGTGGATGTGGAAGCAATTTGAAGTGCAATTCATGTAATTTTGCCATCATTGCGTTCGACTTGTGAAAGATCACTTTTTCTTCTTCATTTGTGGCTGTTTTTGGCGATTTGTTTCTTCAAACACACCAATCATGCTATGCAATATTCATTATTGATGGTTCTTCTTTTCTCAAGTAATTGATGAACAAAATAACTTGTGCATACCAAATTACAGAAGCCAAAACCTTGCTTGCTGATGTTTGTGTATTTGGTCGCTTTGGATGGCTTTCACCTGCTGCTGTCCAGTTAGCTGACTGCTGATTTGACTTTGGTGTGAAGTGGTGGATCCATGTTTTATCCATTGTCACATATTTATGCAAAAACATGAAACAGTTGCAAACAAGGCTCTGAATTGTTGACATGTTGTTTTTGATCAACTGTGAGCAAACACAGCATCCACTTTGAACATAGCTTTCTCATTGACAGAAGTTCATGCAAAATAGTGAATACATTGCCTTCTGATATGTTCAACTCCTTTGCTATCTCACACAACTTCAATTTACGATTGACCAAAACGAGTTTGTGGATTGTTTTGGTGTTTTCCAAGACAACTGCTGATTTTGAGTGACCTGAGCGTTCAGCATCATTTGTATCTGTATGACCACATTTAAAGTCAGCATACCACCACTTAACTTGTTTCTGGTTGAGCAGAGTCCAAATAACACTTATCAAGCCATTGCTTTGCTTGAACAGTATTTTTTCCCATCAGTGCTGTATCAACACATGAAATTCAGATTTTTCCATTGTTTTGAAAATTTGCAACAGTAGATTCACTTAAATAACTGTAATTTGTAAACTAATAATTTGATTTTGTGACGTGTCATTTGAAGGTTAGTATTTCATAAAAATCATATGCATTTTTTATTAGTGGCGCCATCTCTATGTCAGGCCCAGGACTTATTGAGTGATGTGTTTATCTATCTATCTATCTTGCCTTTTTTATATATATATATATATTATCGATTTTCTGCATTATTGTAAGAACTACAATCTTGAAACATCTGAATATCGTTTCTTATGTCTTTGTCTATGAGTGCATCAAATTTGATTAAAATCGGACCAATCCTTCTATAACCTGATTTTTTCGATTATCGATTTTTGATATTTATTGGGGGTACGTCGACACAATACTTTGTTAAGAACACTCGCAGTCGCTTATAGTACAACTGTGTAAATTTTCAAGAAAATCGGTTCAGCCGTTTCGGAGTCTATAGGTAACGGACACACACACACACACACACAGACACTCAAACATAGAGATAAAGTTTCATTTATAAATAAGTTTAGATGTGTTTATCTATCTATCTATCTATCTATCTATCTCATTCGCCTTAATAATCTGATTAGGCCCAAATTTTGTGACGTGCCATTTGAAGGTTAGTACTTCATAAAAATCATATGTATTTTTTATTAGTGGCGCCATCTCTATGTCAGGCCCAGGACTTATTGAGTGATGTGTTTATCTATCTATCTCATTCACCTTAATAATCCGATTAGGCTAAAATTTCATTCTGTGCCTTTTGAAGGTTAATACTTCATAAAAATCATATGCATTTTTTATTAGTGGCGCCATCTCTATGTCAGGCCCAGGACTTATTGAGTGATGTGTTATAAATGTTTGATAAAATGTTATAATAAAATTGAAGGCATAACAGGTATTTAACAATCTTGCTTCAAACTTAATTTTTGTAAAGTAAATTCTTGGTTTAAGACATCTGAATTTTGGATAACTTACAAACAGACTGTTATATTAAAAATTTGAATTAAATTCAATAATTTGTAATAACAGATGCCATTTCTACATTGCTATCTTCAGCTTCATCTAATTAATATCCTAATTAATTACCCAGTTATTAATAAAATTTGAACTATAATTTTGGAAAGTGAAAACATCACTGAAATGTGGGATCAAGGTAATACAAGCTTAGAGTAAAATAGTAACGATATAAGGGAAAAGAGCTGTGAGTTTAAACGAATACCAGGTGGATATAGGTTCTGTTTTTTTTTTAAAACTATCTAAATAATTCTTTTCATGTTTTTTACAATATTGCATACGAACACACACAAATTCTCTTGTTTTATCTTTAGTACACAACTATTTATAGTTTTATTATTACTTCTGTTGTTTTTTTCCTTTGATTTTTGTGGTTTCCTCTCCTTTTTGATTTTTGTGGTTTGTCCTTTAATTTTTGTTGTTTCTTCATCCATTGATTTTTGTCTTTTCTTCTTCTTTTGATTGTTGTGGTTTCTTCTTCTGTTGATTTTTGTAGTTTCTTTTCCCTTTGATTTTTCTGGTTTCTTTTTCCTTTGATGTTTGTGGTTTCTTCTTCCTTTGATTTTTCTGGTTTCTTCTTTTTGATTTTTGTGGTTTCTTCTTCCTTTGAGGTTTGTGGTTTCTTCTTCCTTTGATTTTTCTGGTTTCTTTTTCTTTTTGATTTTTGTGGTTTCTTTTTCTTTTTGATTTTTGTGGTTTTTTCTTCCTTTGATTTTTGTGGTTTTTTCTTTCTTTGATTTTTGTGGTTTCTTCTTCCTTTGATTTTTTGTGGTTTCTTCTTCTTTGATGTTTGTGGTTTCTTTTTCCTTTGATGTTTGTGGTTTCTTCTTTTTGATTTTTGTGGTTTCTTCTTCCTTTGAGGTTTGTGGTTTCTTTTTCCTTTGTTTTTTGTGGTTTCTTCTTCCTTTGTTTTTTGTGGTTTCTTCTTCCTTTGTTTTTTGTGGTTTCTTCTTCCTTTGATGTTTGTGGTTTCTTCTTCCTTTGATTTTTCTGGTTTCTTTTTCTTTTTGATTTTTCTGGTTTCTTCTTTTGATTTTTGTGGTTTTTTCTTCCTTTGATTTTTGTGGTTTTTTCTTCCTTTGATTTTTGTGGTTTCTTCTTCCTTTGATTTTTGTGGTTTCTTCTTCCTTTAATTTTAGTGGTTTCTTCTTTTGATTTCTGTTGTAGACACATTTCTTCCTGTTTACCAGCCATTGACTTAATGTCAGTAATAATGCTATCACACTTTTCAAAGCACATTTTTGCCATATGCTTTATATATTCAAAGCTTTTCATAGGGTGTATGCTGTGATTGTAAGAAGAATTTTTCATATTTCATGAAGACATAGTCTGTTAGGGTGTGACTGGCAGAAGCCAATGGCCCCTACCTCAACAGGAACTATTAATGTTTTCATTATTGCTTGTAGTTAATGAATGCCAGCTGACACTTTGTTGGACATCCTCATTTCTGATGCAATCATTTTTTTTAACCTCCTATTCATGCTGTGGAAGATGGGAATGGGACAAAATAGGTATTTCCAAAATATTGTTGACTAACAGGACTCTACTGGAACCTGTAAGGGAGGCCAGACCTCTTGTGGATGTAGAAAAGATTTTGGCAACCATGCAAGTTCCAGTTAACAGGAAATGTTGATAAGAAAACATTTCAAGCTTCAGATTAATATGCCTGTCTGGGATTTTAAAATATATATTTGTTTTTAATTTTTATTCAATTCACTCTAAGCAAGGTGATAAAGCTACTAAGACACAAGGAAGCTACTGAGAATGAAAAGTCTTTAGAAAGAACCAAAAAACCAATCCTAAATGGGGAACAACTTCTATTCTTGTTCAAAAGACCTAGGAGAAGTGTGAAGTGGATCAAAGTTGTGCCAATCTACTCCTATTAAGGAGAATATATATATATATATATATATATATATATATATATATATATACACAGCATATCTTCATTCAAGCATGTTTCATTGAATAATACATCCTGGGCATGACGCTAAACTGCATCTGGCAACAAGGCCTCTGATTGGGAGGTTGTGAGGAGCATAGAACCACCTCTTAATTGTTGTTGTTCCTGGGTCCACTCTGACCCAGAGTGTAAGGGTTCCAAATAGTTAACTTCCAAACTAGGGGTCAAAACATTATGAAAGTATAAAAATAGACTTTTATAGAAATATATATATACAAAAATAGACTTTTATAGGAAAATATACATTTTTGAAGGAAAAATATTACTATAACACATTTTTGAAGGAAAAAAATTATTACCAGCAATACATTTTTTGATACAAATCTAGAAGACATCTTCAGTTTTATAAAATATAAAAAAATTTCATGAAAATCTGACTAAATCAACCTTCTAACTATAACTAAACATTAAAAAAACATGCCTTAAAACCCTACCTTTTTGGTATTAAATAACCCACAGTGGTTGATATGACGTTAAACAACTCCCTGATACCATAAGATCCCAAGTAGGTACGTACGCCGATGACACCACAGTTTATTCTCGCCTCGACCAAAAATCTGGTGCAGGCGACAAAGCTAACCTTGCAGCTGAGCTTGGAAAGGACCTCTAATCTGTAGTGGACTGGGGTAAGAAATGGCTCGTAAATTTTAATGCTTCTAAAACAAAGCTACTATCAAGTAATCATCATAGACAATCGCACCTACCTCCTATTAGCATGGACCAGGCTTGCCTCCCAGAGAGTAAAACACTACGCCTCCTTGGTCTCACACTTTCAGCAGACCTCAAGTGGAATGACTATATCGAATCCATTGCTAAATCCGCTGCTATGAAAGTCAGTTCTCTGTGCAGGGCCTGGAGGTTTTTTCCGTCTGAATCTATCCTGCACATTTATAAATCTACCATCTGCCCGTGCATTGAATACTGTTGCCATATCTGGTCAGGTGCCCCTGCTATTCTCCTTGGGCTTCTAGACAAGGTACAGTGGAGGGTCTGTAATGTGATCGATACCGTCTTAGCAGACTGCCTGCAGTCTCTCTCTCACCAGTGCGACGTGGCTTCCCTGTGTCTCTTCTATAAATACTTTCACGGCTTCTGCTCTGATGAACTTAGATCACTGGTGCCCCCTAGGTTCGAATTTGCATGAGATACTAGATTAGCAACTAGATCCCACCCTTTTACAGTGAAACCAATAAAATGCAACCGCAACTTCTACTCCAACAGTTTCTTTTCTCACACTTCCCGACTGTGGAATTCTATTCCATATGACTGCTTCCCCGACGGCTACAATCTCCAGGAGTTTAAATGTAAGGTCAATAGACATCTCCTAAGAAACTAACTTCCATTCTTTCAAACACTCTTCCCACCCACCCAACTATCTATCACCCCCCTTCTGACATTTCCTATATCTAACCACTCTTCCTATTTACCTCCCCCTATGTAGCCCCAAGCGCAATAGTGGCAGTGGAATGCCTTGCTTGGGGGTTAAATGATTAAAAAAAAAAAAAACATTGAATAATATAGATATATGAATGCACTCTGCCATCAAAATATTTAAGAGGATTATTATTAGCTGTTTCCGCATAGGTTACCCTTCCATCCCTGAGTGTGACAGGAGGCAATATATATATATATATATACACAATGGTCTTTATTATAATAGAATGGATTATATCAATTTTTATAATAATCTTTTCTAGTTCTCAAATTATCATCTTGATGTTAAGTTGAAATTCATCAAGAAAGACTCCGTAGTTTTTGTTAACCCAAGTACTTTTGATCCCTTCTGAGATAATCCTAAGGAGTAAATCGCCCTGTACATATATATATATATATATATATATATATATATATATTATAAATTATATTTTAGAACATGTACAAATTTTGTTATATATATCCACTACAAATTGTACATTTTGTTTCAACGTCGATCTTCCAATGTCTCATCAGGTGGTGTTGTAAAGGAATGAAAGACCTCTTTTCTTATATTTGGGGGTTGTGTGTGGGATGTTAGGGGGTGGGTACTGATAAGGGAATAAGTCTTGTAAATTGTCAATTAGAATTTGTCCTTAAACAACAAGAACAGCTAAATCAATAAAGGAACCATTGTAAATTGTCCTTTAGAATTTTGAAGAAAGTAGGGTGGGTTGGGGTTATAGTTGATTCATGAAAGTGTGTTTAATGACCCTGGCCAGCCTATATTCTTTAGTTTATTAGAGGGGGAGAATAAGGAGGTGTAAAGGGTGGGAAAGGATGGGATTGGACCTATCTTTAATGTTTATTTGTACAAATATAGAATATTTTTGTATTTAAGCAGTTTTATAATAAATCTAATATTATTTAACCTTAATTTTCAATTTAGGAAATTACTTTTTTCTATAAAACTTTAAATTAGATTTGATTATAATTTGTGGTGTGTAATAGGTAAAATTTGATATAAGAGGGTTGTTAGTACTAAAGGTTTATCCTCTTGAGGTGGGATTCCTAGTTTTAACTTGAGCAGTATTTTTCAGCATGATTGCAAGGTTAGTTCTTGAATGTGTTTACAGTTTACTGTGGTTTCATGCCTCTGGCTTAAAAGCTTGTTGCTATTTATGTATTTAATGATTTCAATTTTTTCTTGAAGACAAAGGAAACATGGTTCCTTTATTGATTTAGCTGTTCTTGCTTGTTTAAGGACAAATTCTAAAGAAAAATTTACAAGACTTATTTCTTTATCGCTAACCCCCCACCCATCATCCCGCACACAACTCCCAAATATAAGAAAAGAGGTCTTCCATTCCTTTCCTCACCACTTGATGAGATATTGAAAGTCCAATGTTGAAACAAAATGTACAATTTGTAGTGGATATATATAAAAACATTTGTACATGTTCTAAAATATGATTCATAATAACTATTCACAGCTCTATATTATATATCGAGCACTGTTTTAAATAAGTGTTTTGGACATTGTAAATTTTTCTTCGTTCCTTATTCACTCAGATATATATAAACTAGCAGTATAAGTTGCTCGGGTATAATGAAAGCTTTAAAACTAATCCATGGTCCTGGAGCTCAGACTCTTTGCACGTTGGCACGAAAGACTAAAAAGCAATAGTTGTTTCCAGTTAAAGCGAAATCTTAGACTGAAAGAAAAATGAATGGATGTAAGTCAAATTTTGATTTCCTGGTATCGATATCAAATGAGTTTTTTTTCATCATAAACTGAATTTTGAAGGCTAAATAAGTCCTCTGAGTAAATGGTATCATGGCTGAGACTAAGAACTACAATTATACCTACTTAAAGCCAAACCTGAAGCAAAAACTAAAATAAAAGGGCTGAAAAAATACAGACATACAGGCAGATAAACAGACACACACACAAACATCTTGCCTTTTATATATATGTATTATCGATTTTCTGCACTATCGTAAGAACTGCAACTTTGAAACTTCTGAATATTGTTTCTTATGTCTTTGTCTGTGAGTGTATCAAATTTGTTTAAAATCGGACCACTCCTTCTATAACCCAATTTTTTTGATTTTCGATATTTATCGGGAGTACCTCATCACAAAACCTAACTAAGAACACTCACAGACGCTTATAGTACAACTGTGTAAATTTTTGAGAAAATCGGTTCAGTTGTTTCGGAGTCTATAGGTAACAGATACACACACACACACACACACAGACAAAGTTTCATTTATAAATAAGTTTATATATATATATATATATATATATATATAAAGTAAATACACAGTTCAAGCAGAGATTTTAGAAGCATAGAGTTAAAAAAGACTATAAAAGCATCTGAAAATCCAATCCTAAACAGGAAACATTAAAATAATTAATGTCTTCATGCTTGACATTTTTTTAAATTTCATTTATTATTATTATTATATTACAATTTAATTGATAATGTTATTAAATTGATTTTTGTGCAAAGAAAGTTAAAATGCCTACTAAATTCCAAGTAAATTATTTGACCACAACTAAATAAGAACTATATGTAGATGTTGTGAATGTGCATTGTGGTGCAGTGAATATCACCTTGGAACGAGAAATCAGAGAGCCTAGTTTGAATATCAGTTGAATTCTTTGCATACACTTATGCACAAATACTCTTGGGAAAGGTATTAATCTGTTTCTTCCTTCGAGCTGTTTATTAAATAACAGGACATATTAGGTTCTATAACCTTGGCTAGCAACCAGTCCACCGCAAAAAGGGTCCTGGGCATGACGGTAAACTACATCCAGCAGTAAGGCCTATGATTTGGAGTTTGTGAGAAGTATGAAACCACCTCTTAATTACTATTGTTCCCAGGTCCACCCTGACCCAGAGTGGTAACATCTGTTAGGGTCCCAGCTATAAGCAAATAGTTAGCCCCCCCAAAATGGAGTCAAAACACTATGAAAATACAGAAATACACTTTTATAGAAATATAAACATAGAAATAGTCTTTTATAGAAAAATATACATTTTGGAAGGAAAAATTATTACCATAACACATTTTTGAAGGAAAAAAAATTCTCGGCAAAACAATTTTGAATAAAAAACTAGAAGAGATTTTCAGTTTTTTAAAGTAAAAAAGAATAAAAACAAAATATTTTCATTAAAATCTGACTAAATCAACCTTCTCACTATAACCAAACATTAAAAAAAAACAAAAAAACCTTAAAACCCCACCTTTTTGGCATTAAATAACCCATAGAGGTTAATATGCCATTAAACAAAACTCAAACTCTACCGCAAAAATTAATGGCAACCTACTGTGGGAAAATCTTCTGCACAGTCAGTCATGTCTCTTTCAAGACATAATTGTCCAAGCGTGTATCATGTATGTCACTTAATTGACTGACTGATGTAGATATCCTTTGCCATTTAATTTTACCTCAAAACACTTAGGAACAGATCTCATTCATAACCAGGAGACTCAAGAGAATAATGAAATAATAGGTGTAAAAATTCAAGTCCCCTGATGTCACGCTTATGTTAATGTCCTTGGAAAGAGCAAGAATCTAATCCTTCCAATACTATTCTGTTGCAAGCTATTTAATCATATTCTTTTACTGGCAATGTCACAGAGTAGGTAAATGGGTAGGAAGGCAATGTGTTCTGCTTGTAATGAGGCGCTCATTAATAGCAGATGAAAGCTTATGAAATAATTAGGAACAATTATTGGTAACTGAATGTGTATTAATTCAAGAGCAGAAAGGGTCAAGCATTTAAATTATTAAATCATGAAATGGAAAGACTTATATATTAATATACTTATTCATACCTATATAAAGGGAATACAACACCACTTATGCTTTTGTGGATCACAAGTAAAATTTCCTACAGCTTTCCTTTAATTGCTGCATTGTTGCATGGCTGTGTTGGCCCACTTTGAGAAATTGTCATTTACTGGAAATAAATGACTATAAAAGCACTGAAAATGTTTTCTCACGGGTGCCAACATTTTGTGTTGATTCCAATCTAATTGGCATAACTGCAAAAACAGCCCCTTCTCCAAATTTATAGACAAATCGTACTGATGAATTTTGGTATTAGTCAATAAGGTAGACAACTTCTTGGTCTCATCTGACTTAGTTCTGTTTTGTTTTGTGTTGGGACGCCCGCGCCTATTCGGCTATAATGGACTATTCCATTACTATGTAAAGTAATGGTGGCATCTACGTAGGAGAGTGTGCCGAGCAGCCGATCGACAAGTCAGTCGTAGACTTCCGGTGACGACCCGGAAGTACCCATTGCTCATACTACGTCTTACGACGGTTGAGATGATTAACCTTTATTCTTGTATTGGATACTAATAACCTTTGTAAATACTATTTTCACGGAATACAACAATTAACCTATTCCTGTTGTTGAGTTATTTATTCTTACTCACGACGTAACATTTTGTCTTGAAGTCAGAATGCCATGATCACTTGCCTGTATCCCTTTTGTGTGCCAACATCATTCTTGATTTGTGAACGTTTTGCCTTATTACTGTTGCTTTGCCTCGTATGTATTGTTTGCCACATGTTATTTTTTGGCCCCGTTCTTTTTTTTTTTTTCTCTTGTTATTATTTTTTGCAAATTTTGTTAATTCTGTTGGAAATTTTTTTGGCCAATTACATTTAACCATAATCAATTACTCTATACTGAAATGGTTGACTTGATTTAGCTTGACTGCCTGATAAGTGGAGAGCAATAACCAGTTAATTTATCCTGTTGTATTCTTTTCTCTTTTTCTTTTTTCTTTTTGTATTGTTAACTACTTTAGTTAAATTTTCCCCCTTGTTCCTTTTAATTATAGCCGTTGATGTTGTCTTAAAATACATACATTAATGATTGATGAAGTGACTTTAGTGCATTCTGGTTCAGTGGATATCAGCTCGGAACAAGAACTGAATTCACTTACGTGCAAATACCCCTGGGGAAGGTATTAATCTGTCTCCCTCTAGCTATGGCTTAAATGGCAGGATAGATTGGGTCCTGTAGCCTTGGTTGGCAACCATTCTACCTAAAAAAGTAATATTAATTTACTGCGGAAAAATCTTCTGCCCAGTCAGTAATGTCTTTTTGAGACATGGTCACTCAAGCATGTATCACGTATGGCAATTAACTGTTGCTTTGCCTAGTTTTGTCTTCCACAAACACATATACAGACACACACACACACACACACACATGGGCACCTCAAGGTGGTGTAATGGTTAGCAAGCTTCTCTCTCTAGAATCATTACATTTGAGTAGTTAGTTTGATCCTCATTTGGTCTTGTGCCACATTGTAGCTGCGCTTATAAAATCACCATACACACACACACACACATATATATATATAGTCTGTTTAGTATTATCTTTGTTCTGTTATTTTCTTTCTTTTCTTATTACATTGTGGCTTGTCTGTGCTGGCCCACTTTGAAAAAATTAGGGAGTTTCTATTTACTGGAAATAAATGATTATAAAGACACTGACAATGATTTCTCAGTTTGTGTTGGTTCCAATCTAGTTGGCATAACTGCAAAAAACACCTCCTCCCCAAATTTATAGACAAGTCGTGCAGGTGCATGCTAGGATTCCATTCTAGCCAATAAAAGAGATCACTTCTCAGTCTTATCCACCATATGCAATGTCAGTCATAGTCCTGTGTATAACAATATACTACATCTAGCAGCAAGGTTTCTGATCAGGAGATTGAAGGTTTTGAGGTACTTGGAAGCACCTCTTAATTGTTGTTGTACTCAGGTCCACCTTGGGGTGGCTGTTAAGGTCTCAGCTATGTACAGATAGTGTACCAGCAATACATTTTATCTGTTGTTAAAGGTACACAATTGCATTCAGGATATATTTAGTTGAAGTCATAGAATTGTTCTGAAATATTTAGATTTCGGCATTAAGTAACCCATAGTGTTTGATATGTTACTGAACAAGAAATCAACCAACTAATGTATATTGTCATCTGTCTTTCTGAACTCTGCTATTTTATTGTCCGTTCTCTTCAATATAGTCTTCTCATTGTCTTTCACTCCCAGTAATTATTATCACCATCTTCTGTCTCCCTGAAGTTTATTCTTTTATTGTTCGTTCTCCTCACTGTCTTTCTTCTCATTGTCTTTCACTTACAGTAAACCCTTAATGACATTATCACCTTGTTTGGGGAAAAATAATTTATAGAAAAAGTTTTTAATTTCCTAAATCTTCCGTCCATGTTTCCAATAAATTCTCTGAAATACCTATTATTGGAATAGATATTATTTAATCAGCTGTAAATGTGTTTGTATTTCAGTTGCTCTCTATTGGGAACCAGCTGGTAATTTGATGTGCATGTTCCTAGGACATCAAGGAGGAGTAACGCATATTCTCTTTTCTCCTGATGGCAATAGGATTTACAGTGGTGGACGAAAAGTAAGTTTAATAAATTCTTTCTTTTTCCATTCACATCTTTTATTTTCTATACATTTTCATATTTAAAAAAAAAAAATCTCTACTATTTTTTCAACATAGTTTTCGCTTGAGCTATTGTCTTCATCTTTGTTTTTATCGCTACAACGTTTTGGCCATTGTGCCTCCCCAACCTTCATCAGATACTTGTTGATCAGTGTCACAAAGGAATTTCTAAATGAGCCCTTTATTCAATCAACAGGGTAGTTTGTTTTTGTTTCATTGTCTGTCTTTAGGGATATGTCATCTAGTTCTTATTTACTGCTGCTCATTTATTGCTTACATTGTATTTTTTTTTAATAATAAGTTTTACTCAATATAAGGCACAACAAGTTAGGAATTATTATATGTTATTGTATGAGTTTAAAAAAAGGTTAGAAGTGAAGTTCATGGAATTATGCAGAAAAGATAAGGGTTAACCCTAGACTTGAAAAGGTTAACTTTGTAGTGATCAGAAAAACATCCTGTGGTCCTGGGCATGACGGTAAACTGCATCCAGCAGCAAGGCCTTTGATTGGAAGGTTGCGGGGAGCATGGAACCACTTCTTAATTGCTGTTGTTCACCCTGACCCGGAGTGGTAGCACCTGTTAGGGTCCCAACTATGGGCAAATAGTTAACCCCCAAACTGGGCTCAAAACATTATGAAAGTATAAAAATACACTTTTATAGAAATATATACATAAAGATAGACTTTTATAGAAAAATATACATTTTTGAAGGAAAAACATTACCAACAATACATTTTTAAGAAAAAATTATTACCATAACACATTTTTGAAGGAAAAAAATTATTCTCAGTGAAACATTTTTGAATACAAAACTAGAAGACATTTTCAGTTTTCTAAAATAAAAAAAGAATAAAAACAAATTTTTATTAAAATCTGACTAAATCAACCTTCTCACTATAACCGAATATTTAAAAAAATACCTTAGAACCCCACTTTTTTGGCATTAAATAACCCACAGGGGTTGATATGCCGTTAAATAAAACTCAAACAAACAAACAAACAAACAAAAACACCCTGCTGGAGCCTGTTCCACAAAGCAGCAGTCTATGGGAAGAAACTGTACGAGTGGTACTTACTTCTTGTCAATGGAATATGAACGGGGGTGATTCACACTTGTGTAGGTAATATGGTGGATCCTGGCTGCAAAAGTAAAGCCTGGTAGGACAAAAGAATGGAGCTTGTCAAAATACCCGCTATGGAAATAGAGATAGAGCATTGAGGGGCTCACAATGTTTCATCTGTGCAAAAAGAGGTTGCAGGGTGGTAAATAATTTATCAGTCACAATGTCGCATTGATGCGTTTAAACTCTATCAAGACAAACAAGTGAGGATTGGGCAGCAATACTCCATTTGTGATCTTGTAAAGATAGAGTATAGGAGCAGGAGTCAGATGCTTACTGGAATGGTCCAATAAACAAACCATTTTTCCAGCATAGCCTAAGTCTATACTACCCAAACCAGATATTGAACTCACAATTATTATTTTAGTAAATAATATATTTACTTATATTTAAGTATATATTCATTTATGCCTTGGAAAAAAATCACCTCTTCTCCTCCCAGATCACAATTTAATTTTTTAAATATGTAAAAACAAAACTGAAAAATTCATTGATTTGTCCATTTAGTATACCATGTCAACAAAAGTTTGTTAACCATTAACATTATTTGTTGCATGTTTTCATATTTTGTAATTTTAAAATAAATTTATGGGAATTTTTTAAATAATTATTTTCATTATGTCATTTTTTTCATATAAAAATCTGTTTGTTTTGTAATGAAAATGTAAGCAAAACCAAAAATAAAGTTATTTTCTACCAAACTGGTCAACATTCAACCACAAATGATATGAATTCTGTTGATATTGTGACCATACTTTTTATGTGAATATTAAACAGCACTGAAAGAGCTTTTTAAAGATATACATCTTGACCATTTTGGGAGATAAGAAAAAGTTATCAAATACCAATATCTGCAGTTTTGAATTTGGACCAACTCAGTAAAACACTTGAAAGTTGGGTCCCAGTTAAAAGTCCACCAAAACATTTTGTACAAATCTTGCCATAAAGCAGACAAATTTGTCATTAAATTAAAAAAAAAGTATTAAAGACATGCTTTTTGAGAAATTGACTGTCAAAGGTTAAGATCAAGGTCAAATTATCTTATTTGATCTTTAAACAAAAACTACATAGATCACCTTTTAGATCTATCAAAGTACTTTGAAATGGTATATATTGGGTTGTCTGGAAGTTAATGCTGATTTTTTTAAAGGAAATTAAAACAAAATTATGCCATTAAATATTTATTCAACTAATATGAACCATTTTGCTTGCACAACCTTTCTCCATTTTTCCTTTGTTGTATCCTGGGGTGGGGGGATAAACAGAGAAAGAATTGTACCAGAAATAACTCTTAACACTGAGTATATTTTTTTTTTTTAAATGCTGATGCGCAGGGGGCTACGTAAGAGTGAAAAGATTGGAAAAGAGAAAGCCGGAAACCACATCCTAAACTGGGAACAAGGGATGGGCCTCTTCACCTGTTCAAAAGATGTGGGAGGAGTGTGAACCAGGTAGAGATTTATTATACGTTAGTACAATAAACCAAGTACATCAACAAAGTTAACATGAACAACACTTATGAAGGCAATGTGTCTGTATAGGATGTATGCGTCCGTCTTGAGAAGAAAACTTCCGTCTAGTGACGTTTAACTCGTGTCTAAGGTCGATGGCTGTCGACTCTCGTATAATGACGGATAATCGTGATCACTCCCATGTAATGACGTAGACTCTAGTATAGTCACGAACACACTATGTCTCTCTAACGCTCTCTCTCGCTATCCTGTAGTTCGTTCCCGTCGCGGTCTTTTATGACCTGGGCCATACCCATTGCGGGGTAGGACCAGGATATTCCTCTACAACAATATCTCTCCAGAACATCCTTCAACTTAAAGATTCTGTCATCCCAGAGTTTCAGTGGTTTCTTGGCAAAGAACTCATTAAGGTGGAGTTTTTTATGTCATCCAAAGAATTAGAATTTTTACCATTGAGATTATTCTGCGAGGATTTGGAAAAATGAAAATTTGAAGGAGCAATGTCTGGTGAATATGGCAGGTAGGGTAACACATTTCAGTCAAGCTTTTTTTTTTGTCAAGTTGCCAAAGATGCATGAGGTTTTGTATTATCCTGATAGAAAACAACACCTTCCCTGTTTGCCGATTCCGGATAATTTTCTTAAATTGATGCTTTTAATTTGTACAGTTATGAGCAGTACTTTGCAAAATCAATTGACCGGTCACTTGGCAGAAGCTTATAGTACAGGATTTTTTTTCAATTCCATCAGATGCACAGCATTACTTTCTGAGGATAAGACCTGCTTTTGGGGTGGTTCAAGTTGGCTTATATCATTTATACTGGGATCTTTTCTTGCTGAACATTGTTGTAAACATTCTGTTTGTCATCACTCATCACAATTTGCTTCAGAAAGGGTATATTTTCAATGTGTTTGTACAGAAAATTACAGATAGAAACACAATTCAAAAGAGTCTTTTTACTCAGCTCATGTGGTACTGAAACATTGCCGTGATTTGAATACCCAAGTTTCAGTACGGGTGGTGGATTTTGATAAATTTAGTGAAATTGCTGATTATGGTATTCTGTAACGCAGGTTATTCTCAATCAAGATCTTTATTTGGTTGGTATCTGTAATGAGGGTCTGCCTGAACATTCTTCATCAATAAGGCTACATACAATCACCAATTCTAAACTTAGCAGATCACTTCCATACATTTCTCTCAGCTAACGTACCTTCACTGTACACAACACACATCTTTCTTGTTGCTTGTGAGGCATTTTTGTCTTAGCTGTAATAAAAAAAAGCAACAATACTGCTGTCACATCTGGTCAGATTCCCCTGTTATTCTTGACTAAATACAGTGGAGAATCGACAATGTAATTGATCCTGACTTGGTAGATCAACTCCAGTCACTTTCTCACCAACATAATGTAGCTTCCCTCTGTTTTTCTACAAATACTTTCATGGCTTCTGCTTCAATGAGCTTAGCTCCCTGGTGCTCCCTCTGCATGAATTTACTTGAGCTACTAGATTGTCAACTGGGTCCCACTCTTTTATAGTGAAACCAATCAAATGTAACTGCAATTTCTACTCTTCAGTTTCTTTTCTTGCACTTCCCTCCTGTGGAATTCCCTTCTGTATACTTGCTTCTCTGACAGCTACAATCTCCGAGAATTTAAATGCAATGTCAATTGCCATCTCTTATCTCCTTGACACACATCCTTTCCCTAACAACCCTTGTATCATGTTCTTTTCCTCGTCCACTATACTCTCATGCAGCTCTCTTCACACCAGTAGTCTCATCCTTCTCTTATCCATTCTCTGACACTCCCTGTAACTTGTTCCTCTTTCTCATCACTTACTTCTTTTGTATCCCCCTACACACCAGTGGCAGTACTGCCTGGCTTGGAGTGAAGTCATTATAAAAAAAATATCTAAGATGTACCTTATCTTCCATTTTCATAGGAATGGAAAATTGACATCATATAACTTTTTTCTCAAGAGATACTTTTAACTCTACTCTGATTGGAAATGTAAGCATGTTATATCTGTCAATAAATTTGACATGTTGTAATGTGTTGGAACATAAATGACTAAGAATTGGCGTGAACTTTCTGGACAACCCAATACTTTAGCATGGTAGGGGAAAAAAAAAACAAATGAGATATTGATATTTAAACTTTGTAACTTTTTTCCAAAATTCACTTTTTTGGCAAAGGTCAAAGGGTCATATCTTTGACCTAGAGATGTAAAATGAGTACCATTTAATTCATGCCATGAAGTTTTGTAAATGTACCAAATTTTTAAAAAAATTTGTGTCGACAATAGTCAGACTCTTTCTAATTTGGCATTGAATGACTCATTAATATATGTGTCTGTGTGTATATATATATATATATATATATATATATATATATATATATATACTTGTGACAGAATAAAGTAAAAGAACAAAATAGGAACCATATCTCAATGTAA